>CABPRJ010001901.1:0-161099 GCA_902439185.1 Cinara cedri | reverse complement strand
GTGTGTGTGTGTGTGTGTGTGTGTGTGTGTGTGTGTGTGTATGTAATCTGTGCGTCGAGGTCAACTTATTGGGCGTAATAACTCTTCGTGTACAGTAATAATAGCTAAAGGCGAATATAACATATATATATAACGACTGGACACATTTGCCGAAAATATTTCGCGTGGGTATCGCATAGTATATCGATATATATTATTTTGCGAAACGTCACGACGGGGTTAACTATTTTGGGATAGACGTTTTCCTCCCCTATCCCACTTGCCACCAAACCCACGGCAAACGTGCCCAAAAGTGGGCGCTCGTGACCAGGTTTTTGCGAGAGCTTTAACGCTACGACGGTATACTAATTATTGTTCACGCGAGCAACGTGCGCCACGGATTTAGAATACAAATTACTGGAATTAAACTAAGTGCACGGGCGCGCAGATGCTGTTTTGCGATTTTGTCCCTTATATACCGGGGGACCATTAACCCATATTGTTGTTTCCCGGGAGAAACCAGTGTTTTCCTTTGCCCCTTACGTTTTTTATTTATTTTTTTCGGTCGGGCGGTAGGTACACGCATTTTAACCGGGCAAGAAAAGTCGCACGCTTATAACATTATGCAAAGCGGAGGAATCCCGTAAAAAGGGTTTTCCCGGAGAACCAAACAAAAACAACAAACAATGTTTGTTTTAACTGTCGACCTTAAACAAACGTCTTATTTTGTTGATTTTTTTTTTTTACTTCAATAAAAAATAATTAAATTTTAAAAATAAAATAGATAAAGTTTGACCAAAAAAGATAATTGCATACCAAGCTTGCCGAAAATTGCAGTACTCGTTTTATGCAAAAAAATCAAATTGCGACGCTAATTTTTCCAGTTAGCGTTATAAATAAATCAAAAACCACGTATATCTTTTACCGTCACTAGACATTGTTGACTTTTTTCTTCTCATATAATCGACTTTTCTTTAAACATACAATTTGTATAGCCAATTGTGGTGTAGTATATATTTCTCTCGGTTTCTCGTTTTTTTTTTTTTTTATTCAGACGGTAAAGTGCAGTTTGCATTTCTTATGAGTTCAACGACGAACGAACTTGTACGATATAAATCGTATAAATAATAAATATATTTTTTATGCACTCCATGTACATATACCTCCCCCAATTGGGGTACTAAAGTCCAGGGGACATTATTATTTTACGATTATAATTCTTTGTCCTTTGGACGTTGTTTAATTTTCGTAAAAACATTAATTTGTGACTTCTATTATATTAATGTTTTCACGCGTGTCTATTTCTCCTCCTCCCTCCAAATAGTTTGTACACACAACAAAACAGGTAGCTAACAATACGGTATCTATATACCTATGGAGTAATACTTTAATTAAAAAATTCACTGTTACATTTTTTTCTCTATATTATTTTTTTAATCGTCCGAGATAATATTTGAAAACAACGCGTGGGAATACCAGATTGGTATAATAGTAATAATATTATAGTGAAACCAGTTTACCCTAACACGATTTCGTGAGACATTTTAGTAATAAGAAAAAAAAAAGGTGTGCTTAATGAAGCCTATAACGCTTATAAACCTATATGATTATACGACTTATTCCCAACGTTATATACGAAATCGTATCGCATCGTACAACGTAAGAGACGTGCGAGTAGATGAATATCTCGGAGAAGATATCGAGAGTATATTAAAATGATTTACTATAATTTTATCGAAGAACCGTTAATAACAATGCCGGTCGGACGCACAAAAAACACTTGCGCATAATAATAATTTTACCTACATAAAATACCGGAAACGTGCGGTCGGCTATAATAGAAGATAGAAATAATCAATATAGCTGATTGGGAACGGATAATATTATATTAAAAAATATAATAGACACGGTATTTATCTTTGTTTGTGCGCGATTAAAAATAATAATAATAATAATAATAATAATAAAAAAAAAAAATGCATAGATGTTATATTTTAATAATATACGGCGTATACTACACAAACTGGGTTGGTAATTATTAAATAGTAATTATTATTCGACCATCGGTCAGCTGGTCTTGATAGGCTCACAATAAAGACTATATATTATTATATTATGTACCGACGAGTTATATATAGAAAACTCGTTAGCGGATAACTAGTTAGCAGACAAGAGCTGTGGTGTCGGCATTGTTAACATACGATTGAAACAAGCCTATAATATATTACAATAATCGTAATAATATAATATTGTTCTCTAATGCGTGTAGTACGGGGGCAAGTTTTAAGTCTGTTTAACTTCGCGATTAATGAACTTTCGAAATTCATCCCCTACAATATAAACCACCGCCGAACTATGTCGACGACGGGCAAACCGCCAATAATTAAATCGTTTTTGTCGGCGGTAATAAAAGTGATTTTTTTTTAAACTTTTTACTTTTTTACCGCCTTATTATTCCTATGGGGACACTGTATTTGTAAATTAATCTGCGCCAAAAAAGTTTAAGACCGCGATCAAGACAGAAAATTGATATTTGTCTAATAGAATCGCATCACCAGATATGAAAAGGGGCCGAGTAGAAGCCAATATTGCGAAAGGTCCAAGCAATCATGTGACAGACAATACCTGATGCTTGAACAAACACATCCAGTATCAATTGATGTCTAAAATCAAGAAGTTTCCTCGACATCATTAACCCGATATCAGAGAAGATCTTGGTTGAGTACAAACGAGTCGTGAGATGGACAGACCAGAGGCCATTATTCATAGTGAACTGAGACAGGTTATCGAAAGTCAGATCCAAGGTTTGGTCGATAGTGATCAATATGGACAAAATTGAATAAAATCAAATCTGGTTGTGTTCGAACTAGGAAATTTATAACAAAGTGAACTTTGGTAATGAAGACTCAAAGTGTAATTTAAATTCATCTTGAATATTGTATAAACGCAAACCAAGACATAATACTTGACAAAATACTGGTCGGTAAAAATTTAAAAAACGCATGTGGACCGGATATGAAAAACAAATACCCGTGAGCAGCAGAGCTGTCACTGGAGTTGAATTTTCCCCTAGCCGACTTGTTTTAGTTACAATATTTCATGTTTTTTTTAATTGATCTAAAAGGGAAAATCAAAAAAAAAAAAAAAAAATTTATAATGTGTAAAATATCTATAAATAACTAAAACGTCGACATTTTCAACAATAACTTACCGGGACATATCGATGTGCATTCGGCCTTGTGCACCGCCGATCCCGGACACGATTTGCCTCCGTTGAGCGGCACCGGGTTGTTGCACACTCGGGTCCGTTTCTGTTGTCCTTTGCCGCACCTGGAACTGCATTCGGACCACGGTGACCACGCCGACCAGCCTCCGTTCACTGCGCAAAAATCATTTCGCGTCAAATATAAGAATCCAACATTATATTAATGTAACATAGATAAATTTCGCGCCGCACTACGAAACAAATAATATACAATAATATATACCCATATAATACTGAAACCGGATATTTCTATAACTCTGCGCGGATAATAATTCGTTTTAATCGTGGTGTATGTGTAACTGTAGCACGTGACCGCTCGCGTTAACCGTTTTATGCGACGGGAATCGTGATAGCGAAATAAACGTACGCTGGGATGCACTGGCGTGCCGGAGATCACGAACTTGTGATTTAGAGCACGTCGGTTTCGTGTCTCAATTGTACACGTATAGGTACGCCACCGACCGGCCAGCAAGCAGCCACCGGTACAATAAATCGCGTTTTTCGAGAGAAAAAAAAATATCATACATCCCAAGATCGGTCAAGACGATAATCCTACGTATTATATTATATAGATACGTTTTACAACGTATATATTATTATAATATATACGACGTATATTTGTGTAACATGGCAAATTCTTTCAGGGGGAGGGGAGGGGAACAAACATTTTATCCAGAAATCAGAAGGGGCGTATTCCGAGCCTACTATTTTCATTTTGTTTGACGGTCGTGTACCGAAAACTACGACGACGCGGTGACAGTTTATTTTATGTATATATTATATACCTGAAAAAAGAATTGACTGTCTGCAACCATCTGTCTAGAATATTCAAGAACCGTAAACATAATCGTGTAACCCGTTAATCTAATTGACGTCAGCCGAAATAATAGTTTTAATTAACGTGTTCGATTGCAAATAATTTTTGTAGAAACGCAAATGAGTTAACATGACAAGTGTTTTGGAAGAAAACAAAATATAAAATATAGGTACACGTAGTACATTTTAGATTCTAAGCGTAAAGCGAAGAAACTATTAAATGATTGAGACGATGATGTATTTTTTTCTCGAAAATCACTTTTTCGATGTAAAATTGTTCCTATTTTTTCATGCCGTATCTTAAAAAATGCGGATTTCCCGTCTGATCGTACTTTATTTGAACATTTCCAATAATTTGCCGAAATAAAAATTTAAAAAATAACTGAACATAACCGTAATGATACATTGATTTTATTTTTGTTGATATATGGGTTGCCTTAGCGGCTTAGTTATGATAATTATAGTTAAGAGAGCTTAAGGGAGAAACCACGACGATTTAGCAGTTCATGGAATTCCGCTAAGAATCGTTTTTCAACACCAATGGTCTAATGTTGATTTCGGTACATAAAATACAAAATACATTTTACCCTATTCTTTTCGAACTTACTACTCACGGTGCGAACTATGACGTCCGGATTTTTAATATATATATGTACAACACAATAACGAACGAAATAAGGTTATGAAATTGAACAATCAAAACTTTTTTTCTTCAAACAATTATGGTTTAAACAACAATTTAAATGCTTAATATTTCACAAAACATAAATAGATACGCGTTTACACATGTATACGCACAAAACTCGTATTATACTCGTTTATTGTTAAATATTTCAGTTCGGTTTCGAGATTCAACAAAAATATTTCATAATAATAAATAGAACGTTTTATCGTAATTATCCTGACTACACGCACATTAGCATACCTATTATACTGTTCATTTTGCTCAAGTACCTATGTTTTTTTTTTTTTTAACTCGTTCGTTGAAAGGCTAATGTTATAACAGTTTAGTGTATACACACACGATACGTGACGTCGAAAGCAAGTTCGTGAAAATCCAAAGGCAGGGTAAAAAAAAAAATCACGTAAACACAATATTTCTTCTCTAATCGTATATACACTTAATAACCGTGTAATAAAAGAATGATATAGTAGTTTTTTGTTGTTGTTTTATTTTTCTTCAAAATAACGCGGTTAGACAAAACGAAATCGTGTCTAGTGCAGTCGGGAATATTTGACTTGCAACACGATTCACGCTTCATTGTTGACGCATGCATACCTATATAATATATGAATACGTCGTCATCGTCGTCGTGTACAACAACGAATCCATTGAACAATATTTTCAACGTCACGAGAGGAGTCTGTGCCGTATAGTTTCGTATTTTTCACAGTCTAGGGACGCGTAATAATCCGAATGATGTTTTCATTTTTTTCTCTCTCTCTCTCTCTCTCTCTCTCTGTTGTATATTTACGGCATTGTTGTTCAACTGACACATTCGAAACGACCAGGTGCAGGGGCAGGAGTTCCCTTGCTCGTTTTTGGGTCGTCTATATAGTCTGCTAATATTATCTGTACTACTCGTAAACGTTATAATAAAAATATACCTGTATTGTATAAGGATAAACGTTTCCCACGCGAAAATAGTCTCGGAATATTAAATGCGCATTGGCGGCGTATAATGGAATATTATTTCGAGTTAGTAATTACAAAATACGCCGATTGCGAGGCGATATCATACGCGTGGCCGAATCGACGACGGGAGATCCGGAGTTCTGTACCGGGTGGTGGACACACGTCGAATATATAGCTGTCCGAGTAAATACGCGCGAAAGCGGTTTCCGGGTAAAATGGCGTCTATTATTATACATAATACTACAGTATATTGCAGTATATTATATGTATTTTGATTAAAAAATTAATTTCAACTTAAATTGTGCGTGTATAATATTAAACGTACAACTCGAAAACTAATCGTACAGAAAATATACATATAGATACGTAATCGTATATTATTATATTAAAAATAATTATTTTAGTTTATTCCGGCGAATGATTATTAATATATACGCGCAGTCGTACTTTTTTAATTCGATATTCGGCTAGGTTTTCGATTATATGTTTTTTTTTTTTCAAAATGTTTATTTAAAAAGAAAAAAATCCTTTAAATCAGTCATAGGTACCGCCTTTTCATTAGGTATATATTATAATAATAATATATACGCATTGAACGGAGTTATGTGCGTCGAAGGGGCGTGCGTTTTAATAAAATATTATACAACGAAACAAACCCAAAGATAATTAAGAACTTGATTATAGTTTAAATAATTAATTATACAAAGAAAATCGGTAAGAGCCAAACGAATAACATAAATTATATTATTTTGTCATGTGAAAAATAATACTGCGGTAGGCGTAACGCTGTCTCGATAAATAGTCGTGTATATTAAAGTAGACATGACTTTGTTTAAATGATGAGATGTGTTTCAAGTACGAACGACCATGAATTTCGCATTCAGAATTCGGTTATTTCATGAATTGTTGTTTACATAAAAGAGATATTATAGTACATTATGTTATACTTTGTTATCAACTAATTGTTTATCGGTTCGTCCTATAGATGCTTAGTAAGAAATTTTTCAACTTCACGTAGTAATTACGTGGCCTTAGAAAGCTTAACCTAACGTTTCTAGTTAGGTTTTTTTCCATGGAATATACATAACAAGAGATTCTGACTACACTAAGTATGTTCAGTCCATTGTAGTTCTCTATTTTGTATCACTTCCAAGATGTTGGAAAAATAGTTCTAGTTCATTTTTTGTTTTTGTTATCCACTCATTGTTATACTCGTATAAACATTTTTTATTGATGTATAAATCTTCCTCAGACATTTCTTTTCCCAGATTATCAATTGTCTTTCGTTATGTTCAAATTTTCACTCCATATGTGATAACCGTGCGTAAAAGTTAATATTAAATATAATCATTAATGATATTATATGTATATGACTAACATAAATTGAGACGTACCGCAAATCTCTTTAAACGGGTCACTATAACAGGCACGTACATAATACTATAATATAATATAATATACGACACCTAGCGATCCAATATTGTTTCGCGTTTTATGGTAGGCCGTATAACAACTTTCATTACAAACATATATAGCGACGTGCATTTGGCCGTTAAAAACGTTTACCCAAGAATGTTTACCCGCCCGGAGTTAAACTTAAACTATGTACACTCTTGCTCGCAATAAGTATATACCTACGTGTATATCTAATAACAACGTTATAATATTATATTGTGTATGTACAACAGATCTGGTGGTCGCAATATGTACAACCGAAGGGATAGTCAAAGGGGAACTACGGAATTGGTTTCCGGGTCATAAAAAAAAAATTACAAATTGATTCCCGACTAAAATTACATAGCGCTATAAACTGTTCGAATTGCACTATTCGTGCATAAAAATGGGTTTAAATAATAAGTTTAATCGTGTTTTATTTATCACGAGAAACGTTTAGATCGGACTCTTATCGTTAAAACATAGTAAACTTGTTAATAAATCAAAATACGTTTTAAAAATTAAAATCCGTGAAACCCAATCCCTACAGTTGTGTCTAGCTGTTTTGTCTAAATTCCATCACTTTTTTTGTTCAACGACTGCATTCGCGTAATGGGGTTTCTAGACTTTTTTAAGAAGTCTGTGTAAAATGAAAAGAAAATTGTGATCGGTTCGCAATAATTCTGTTTATATATTATTAAAATAAAATGTAAGACCATTAGAACCGATAATTATTATTTATATCTATGTTACTTGTAGAAGTGTAGACCAAACGGTTAATTTGTATGTATACATACGAGCCCGAATTAAGACATTTAGGAGTCCTCAAAAAGAATAATAAAATCAAAAAATGCATATGTTTTAGCAAAACCAACACATTTTAAAGAGATATAGTGGTTTTCATTGAAGGCCATCAATGAAGAGTTGTTTAAATCAAAAAATAAAAAGTTAACGATTAAACGCGTAGATAAAGAACATATACCATGTATACGAGTATTGTGAAAATAACTGAGGTCCTTGGAGTCTTGAGGCCCGGGGATCATGCTACCCCGGAACCGATCCGGTAATATTGGGAGCCAACTCATCGCCGCCGCGGTCGAAGGGACATGTCGTATACAGGGTGTTTGAGGAAACGCGTGAAATAGAAAAACTTTTCGGTCGTCCTGTATGACACGGAGGCACGGTGGGGCATAGACATTAACACGTACGAAGAATCAACAAGCCACCGCTGCCGTCGGTAGTTTGGCGTTAGGTGCCGAGTTTTCACTGTCGGCCGATTTGTGGCGAGTTAGCGGTGTCGCGGCGAGGCGGGGAAAAACTTCCGTCTCGTTAACGAGATTTTCAATAAGGAAACTTTGCCCGCGCGCGACAAAAGATATTTTTACCCGACTTTCGCCAAACAACATACACACTGCACGCGGACGAGCGCGTGCGGCAGAAGGTTCGGTTTTGTGTGTATAAATAATACAATACGTAAACCGAAAAAAAAAAAAAAAAAAAATTATGCGATGCGACAGCAGACAGAGGGAGCCGAGAGCGGGAAATACGTCAGATTTCGATTTGTACATTCGAATTGCTTTTCTTTTTTTTTTATATATATTTGTGTGTGTGTGTGTGTGTGTGTGTGTATTTTTCCTTTTTACTCCTCGGAAAGTTACTATCCCCAATTCCACACCGTTGTCGTCGTGTGCGGGTTTACTTCCGCGGATCTTCGCTCGTCCCCACTATATATACATATACGAAGACGTACGAATAATCATATTATTATATTTATACATACGGTATACCTATATACGCCGAAAATATGTTTTTTTTTTTTTAAATAATGCCTTCACCAGGATCTTATATGCGTATTTTACATACATTATGTGTACTTTGAATTTACGGTTCAACGAGTAAATCGAACTTTGATATTTTTTACCGTACCTCTATATATGTATATATATATGTACATATTATATAGTACTTTTCGACGGATTTCGCGTAAAAGTCGTACGCGACACAACTGTTGCTCTTTTTAACAAATTTAAAAACCCATTAAGTAGGTCGGAAGCGGTTTTGCCAAATCTTCTCCTATTTTGTGGAATTTAAAAATATAATTTTTACCTTTTAATGACCACCTTAACAGTAAAACATTTCCACTAGTCTACTGCCCGGTACCCATTTAAGGGGGAGGGGTACGGCCATTTTTATGACTTTTTAGTCCGATAAGTTGGAGTAGAATTTATCTACTACCGTTCGCCAGATTAAAATATATTTGAATTCTTTGATTTCTCGTCTATGTTTTAGGAAAACATTTGTTCGTTTTTTTTTTTTTTTTTTAAAGCTAATTTGTGCTTAAGGTATGAAAAAAAAAATATTTTCCTTATAAAATATAGAAAATAATTCTACAAAATCAAAATCGTTTTTCACAACAGAAATTTAACTACTAGAAGTATGTTTATTTCACTATAGTTTATTGGTCTAAATGAATGAAAATCGCTTTCAACCACCCTAAGTAAAATTAATTTAATGTTGTACACGGTGTGGCGATGTCACAATTATTAAACAAATTAGGTATACAACTTCGTCTTGATATATTATGTACTATAATTAAGATATATCAATGCCAATATAGTAATATTTTACTAGAAATGTATACCTATACGCAATTAACCAACACCAATGACAGTATTATATGAGATAGAAGTATTGATATACTTAAGTTTGATAACGGTGACACATAATTATGAAATAAATTATTCGAAGGGTTTTCAAATCGATGACCGTTGTTATGTAAAATTGTTTATAACTAAACTCAAATATGATGCAATAATAATGATACACGGTTATAAAACATTAAACTATAAGTCAGTGGCATTTCAATATTCGATAGACCATAGACCGGAGCAAACTCAACAAATTAACCGACCAATGAACAAATAAGCTACATTATAAATGAGATAATTAAAAATTTAACGCCTGATACATCAAACAAGTATTTAAATTAAACATTTTACGATATATTGACATTTTTTTCCTAGTTTAAAAGCTAGAGATCGACCAAAAATGTCGAATAAAAACGCGACTGCAAGTTACAATAGAGTAGGGGATGTCCACCATTCTTAAACGGCGCCACTGACTATACAATATGTTGTACGTACGAGAAATGCATTATAATTTATTTCCTATATATTATAATATATTTTATGTTATGTAGCCGTCGAAAGTTCAGTAATACCATAAAAGAAAAAGCATATAATAATTGGAATAAAGCGACATTTGTACGGCGTCACAAGACGCGAAACGTTTTCGATATTAACGAAATATTATTTTATAATAATATATACTTACTGCACTGCAGTCGTGGTACACAAGAGAAATATAGAAGTTTTAAATAAGGTATAATAAGATTACGTTTGAATCTTGATAACAGGCGAGCGCGCCCGAGTGCGATAGAATATTATATAGAAGAGGTACACGTCGTTTTCAATAGAGTAATTTTTACTTTGATGATAAATTGAAAAAAAAACAACAACACTGTTTTTTTTTTCGAATTAATTGTATATATTATACACGACGCAAAACGAGGGTTGTGTGTATACGTTTAAAACTCTCTTACACTTCCACACACGCACACACAAGATAATTGTCCCGTATATACTTTTTCCGGGCGCGTGTATCGACGACGACGGCGCGATGAATTGAACAAACGATGACGTTGCCGAAAAGCGATTAAAAAACGTCAAGTACACCTAATAATAATACGGGCAGTCGCGGTCGGTCAGTAGTAGAATATAATAGAATAGAATATATGAGAACATTGTTGATACTTTGCCGAGAGGTCCACGACGGTGGTATTCTTTTCGACAAAATAACTGATTTGTTTGATGTATACATGGTGTCCCATGAAGATCTCACTATTACAATAACTTTTGTGCTGTTAGATTTTTAGTTTTTTTTTTTTATATATATATAATTATGAGAGCTTTTTCAAACTAAAAAATAGACATTTGAATTGTTTAAAAAAATTGTTCTATAGACCACTTTATAAATTTATTTTGAAATGGCGTTATAAATGTTTACTAATGGGGGGGTTACTAATGTTAGATTTCAGTATTTTTTAAGTATACAAAATTTATTTTCCACGGAAAAGTTGATGAATCGATTGATATTATTATGTATTTATAGTGGCAATGAAAAAAATTTAGATAATCGTGAACTTCAAAAATATTTAGAAAATTTATGACTCATTCATTAGTATGCATTTTTGACTCCAATATTTTACTTCAAAATAAATGTATAAAATGTCTACCTTGGATTGAAAAAACTTGTGAATATTTTTTTTTATTTTTGATTTATTAGTTTTAAAAAAAATATATAAGAATTATAGGGTAAGACTCTAGTAATTATTACAAAAAAAAAAAAAACTAAATAATTTTGGATATTACAAGTCAATGTATTTGTTAGATATCCGTACATAAGGCCATCCTTAGAGCATAGCGAGTGGAGCTTTTACCACGATTGAAAATTCCGCGATTTTTAAGTAAAACAAAAAAAAAAAAATGAAGTCGGTGAAAAATAAGGGTACTCAAAAAATTAAGAGCCCTCCCAATCATTTCCCTCTAATATGTTGGCTGTTAAACGCGCTGAATGCGGTATGTATGCGCACGCGATGTACAATTTTAGCCCTGTATAATATACTACGTACACAACGACGACGATTAGAAGTTAAAAACCGGACGCGTCTCTGTTTGAATACCTAAATATAATATACTTTTAATACGTTCAAAGTGTTTTCGATTAGGTACCGCCACCACGACTTGGACAGCGTAATATTTTATAATATTATGCGCACGCCTGAAAACGGAAACGTTATTATTATTATTATTATTATTATTATTATTACTAAGCTATATTATATATACACTTTGGCGTTTATATACTTGCGGTTTTGTTAGTTCCGGATCATTAGCCGTATACGAAGAGTGTGTGTGCGGTATATATACAGGGCGATCGAGTGCGCGAGCGAGAGCGTGAAAGAGACCCTCGACGAGCCGCCCGCAGCATTCTCGATTCCGGAGTGTTTATGAAAGGGACTCTCGCCTGCGATAATTGATTGCGACTATATTATGTGTGTAAAATTTACGATATATAGGTTCGTGTGTGTCCTCTCTCCGCCGCCGCCTCCCGAAATCGGTCCGCTATCCATTTCGGATTTTTTTTTTTTAACTCCAAACGCCACCCACACACGACCCCTTAATGACCCATCGTAAAAACGAATAAGCGAAATTTATGTCACCGTGGGGTGGTCGCGAGCTGCGCGGTCATAATATAGTTCAATATTATAATTATTATTTGGTATTGTATAATAGCCCGGGCCGAGTAAATCCCGCGAGTTTGCAGGAAAATCGCGGTTATACAATACGCGTGAAGTTCGAAACAAAGCAGTGCCAAATGTTTGCGCAATAAATTCCGTTCACGCTAGGTAATAAAAAAATAATAATAATAGTAAAAACAAAAATTATTAAAATTTTTTTAAAAAAACCAACAATAGAGGTGTACACAAAACAATATGACATAATAGACTTATGAGATATTATAGTATTAAATTTTACTTGCAAAACCGAACCGACTGTTATTTACTTTCTCGGACATTTTAATTATTCTTTAAATTTATGTTTTTTTTTTTTTTTTTTTTAAATCAAAAACCAATAGCCATTCACGGTGTTAACAAAAATATTGAAAATAACTTGGAAAACAAAAATCTTATACATTTTGCAATAGGTTTTTCCAGTCCAATAAATTTAATCATATTCAAAGTTATAATTTTCCGAGACTTGCAATGTTATATTTTAATAAATAAATCACATAATCTCTTCTTTCGTAAAATACGTGCTTAAATAACTTATTTAAATAAGTTCATTATGCGGCTTGCAGTTCTACGTCACTATGGTTTCAGGGGAAGGGGATGAAAGTTTTGATTGCCAAAATGCGCAAAAACAATCCACGAAAGAAGTTTGAAGGGTAGAGAATCCTTAATTTTAACCTCTTCTCGCCCCGAAAAGCACGGACGTGAATGGGTATGAGTGTTTAAAATGTATTTTATCATTTTTTTAAGGGAGAATAAAACGTTTTACGAAAAAAAAATCTTCAAAATATTGCTATCTATAAAAAGGATTATCAATAAGACGAAAGACAAGCCGTAAAATTTAATCTTTCGACTTTTGTGTTCTTCTAAAGTTATATTTATCTCTAAAATTACATTTTAACGAAATCCATTTATTTCTCAACGTCTAAAATATTTGATAATTTGTTCTTATATAAATATTGTTTCGGAACGTGCAATCAGTAATCTATCTAAAAATATTGAGCAAAGAATAATTATAGGTATGGTAATTAATTATATTTAAACTGACTGCAACAAAAACCTACCTAGTAAAGTTGTATTGAATGTGTTAGAAAAATATAATTTAAGTATTAACATAGATAAATGTTGTTTTAAACGATTTCGATAAATATATCAAATTAAAAATATTACGCGTCCATTTTTTAACGCGTGAAAATCAAAGCCTTTATAGGTAAATATCGAAACTAAAGTGTGTAAATACCTATTAAAATTTAAGAGAAACTTTGGAACCGAACGGCATTAACAATTAACACCTCTCGATGGGATTTTATTTTTGTTATTTATTTATTTTTTTTTTATCAGAAGGCACAACTCTTTTGGCGTTCATACATTATTCAACACAATTCCGTTGAGTAATTTCCACATTTATAATTTATCGCCAATCGATTTTCGCTGTAGTCTACGCAGGCCGAAAGCAATTTATATATTTATTTATTTATTTTTAAATCGAGTCAACCGAGACGCGGGCATATTCTTTTTAATAATAATTACAACTGAAAAAGGGAATCCGCGTAACCCCGTTGACTCCCGCGTTCTCTCCGACCCGTCCATACCCCGTAGCTCCTTTCTTCGAGCATAAAAAAATAAAATAAAACCACGTGCGTTAACAATAGAATACAAAAAATAAATGACAAACAATGGCCGGAGCCAATACATATTATTTGTACACAAACAATATAAAATGTAATATTATTGTAAAAAATGTAAATGAACGGTTCTCCGTGCACTATACACGCACGTGGTACCTGGGAATAGTCATTTTGTTTGATTTCAGAGAAAGGTGATTTTGTAAAGTTATGTCTGGCGTTGTCACGAAAAAATTGTTTTCGGTCCGCTTCAAACGATATAGCGAAACCACGGCAGAATGCAATAATGGTCAACAAATTTACCGAAAAAGAAAATGGAATAAAAAAACACCAACGTCGAGTGTCTTGAGAATTTTAAGTACACATGCCACCGCCAAAGATAATATATTATAATTGCTTTGGGGGACTGCATTCCAATTAGCCGGGATCGCGATTGGAATTTTACCGCTGCTGTTGGAAAATGTCTTATCGTTTTGTGAGAAGGTCGAGTATACTATAATTTCACAGTTCTAAGAGTTTTATTTTTTTCGAAAGTATCTGACATGAAAAAAAAAACATTGTTTTCCCATGACTTTAATTTAACATTGAAAAAAAAAAAAAGTTGACTGTTTTTGAATTATGAAAATTCCTTATTATAATAATACATTTTGAAATTACGATGATATAAATAAATAATATTATAATATATATATATCTCGTATACGCATAATAATATATAACAACACGAGAATTTCATATTAATATATTCGTAGGTAAATTGATAAACAATGCGGTGCGTATTATAATACGGGTTGACTGAATAAAGAGAAATTTAACCCTTTACTAAGGCATCCGCTCTAGTGCAATATAAGGTATTGTGATGATAGTGAAATACCAAAGTAGAATTAGTGCGCGTCTTATGCGGGAAAAAGATTTGTCGCGTTTTAATAGATTATTATATATTAGAACTTCGTATAGGTTTTATAAGAAAAATCTTTATTTAAGAGTTACACGTTACTGAAATTAAAGGGCGCAGTGCATGTCAGGAAAATTTTTTCTGATTTTGTAAAATTTGAAAATCATTTTTAATATTAAACTATTAACGATTTAAATCAAAAGAAAGCACTGGCACAGGGTGTCTTAAGGGGTCGCGTCAATGCCGGTTACTTTAGAAAAATGAAAATTCATCTTATGCTCAAAAATATTCAAATTAAAATTTAAAAATTATTCATGGGTCCATAATTATTGTGTTAAAGTAAAAATTATCGCGTAATCATGAAATTTGTTCAAAGCATTAAAAACAGACAAATCATTAGATACAGTTTAAGGTGATTTTAGAACTTTTACTTTTTGTATAAAATAAAGGTAACAAACATTATCTATGGTATAGTTATTGTAAATTTATTTGAATGGTATTATCATGTTATACATTATTATATCATATTATGGTAGATATTCAAGGTAAAAATAGTGGCACCATTTTTATCAGAATTAAAGGCATATATTTTTTTAAAATAATAACGTACGTATACCAAATAGATTTGTGATTTTTTAAGTAAAGTTTCGTTGTTTTATTTTCTTTAAAATCTGTGTCACGTCAAATCATACTCATTTCGAAATAACACAAATTTTTAACACAAGGTTATTATGTTTAAAAACGCTCACACCTATGTTCACTTATTTGGTATATTTAATTTGATACAACATAATTCGAATAAACTTTTGCTTCTGTTCACGACACAAATTATTCTTATGCGTATGAAGATTTCGATTTTCAACGATATAAACGACATTCAATTTTCTTTAAACAATGAAACTTTCAACAAAAAATCATGAAATACACTCAGAAAAAAAAAATAGAAAACTATAAATTGCATATATAATGTTATATTATTCAAACGCGTATTATACTTAACTGAATCAAATCAAAGTGTATATATAGGAAAAATACCGAGTACATAGTTCTTAAATTTATCGATTATTTTAACCTACATAATATACACTAGGGTGGTCCTTATTATTTTTTTTTAAAATTTGATCGGGCTACTCATGGAATTTGTTTGGAACCATAAAAAAATGAATTGTGTAAAGTTTCGTAGTAATTGTTCAACTCTAAGGCGTGTCTCAAAAGGGTTGAAGTTCAATGGAGGGTGATTTTCCGATTTTTATAATTTTAGTCTAAAATAATTAAGATAGGCAAAAAAGTATAGGAATAAAATATTTTTTAAATTAAATATGCCATATAAAATGTTACTTGTACTTTTTTATTCACCCCCCCCTAAAAAAAAAATAAAACTAGTTTTTAGTATTAAATAACTAATAAATATAATATGCCGTATTGCATACCTATATTTTATATATTATGTTATACATATGTAATTCAAATTAAACACAAATAATATTTAAATAATAATATACATAAATGACATAATTAAATATTTAGTAATATTATTTAATAATTTTTTAGTGTATATTTTTTAGCGTTGGGATATCTTTGCCGGTAATCATGTATGGTCTGAATTAAAAATTGCTTTTGATCTTTAAAATCAAAAAGTCTGTTCGTCGATGGTGTGTGGACAATTATAAACTGAGCTGTGACGACAATGTTCGAATTAATATAAACAATAAATAATACGTCTAAAACCGAGTGAATNGCTAGTTTAGGCAGACATGTTAGAACATGTATAGTTAATATTGCACAGCTTTCTATTTGTATGAAGCATGCGTTTTAACCATGTTATTAGTGGACTATTTAATAGCTACTATAAAGTTGTTTATGCAGTTATGTTGTAAATTTTCTTAGTACAAAGTATATTATATTGTACAAGCTATTACCATGTAAAATATACTAAAAATTAGTTTTTGTTATTTTGTAGGTGAAAGAGTTGTTAAATGAAAAATGTACAAATAACATTTTTTGTAGGATAAACAATTTAAAAAATATATTGTTCTTACACTTTTTAGTCTGTCTTAAAAATTTTAGACTAAAATTACAAAAATCTAAAAATCACTCTTATTTGAACTTCAACCCTTTTGAGGCACGCCTTAAGGTTTACCGATTATTACGAAACTTTACAAAATATATTTTTTTGTGGGTTTGAACAAATTTCAGTGGTAGCCCAATCAAAAATCGAAAAAAAATTGTCTTCATCTATAGTCTAAGGACCACCCTAATATACACATACACATATATATATATATATATATATATATTCCGTAAAAAAATCTTTTACACTTGTTTGTATCACATAACAAAGTTTTCTGTATACATAAAAAAAATTTTGTTTTTTTCCATGTAATACTCAGCGAACATGTCTAATGGTATGAACCGTACACCGATCAGTGGTTATATAGTATTTAGGATTATAATATATTATAATAAAATAATATGATCAATTTTTATAGTTTTAAAATAGAACGGCCTCTCGCGATATAAAGCTGTAAATAGATGGTTTTTTATTGTTTTAAAAGTGAACTATTATAACATAACAAAAATAAAATTGGAATTTCAAGTATTTTTTTTATTTGAACAATCTTCGAAAAATTTAGCACCGTTTAAAGGTATGCTGACAGAAAACATTTGAAACTCGATAAAAAAAAAGTTAAATAAAGGTGCGCAATATGTAATCGGCCGGTGGTATTTTCGTGATAACGATGGCCGTATTTCGGAAGGGCTATAAAATGAAAGCATCCGAAAATACAAGTAAATGTATATTATAGTCGTGTCAACCCCTATATTTGTAGAAAATGTGCAATACATAGGGTACTTTTCATATTATTGAATTTTATATCTTTATATATTATATGGTTTTTGTATACATTGTAATAATGGAAAATAAAGAATACTTTAAATTCACTATTTGTAATAACCAAAACTGCTGAAAGGTACAAAAATAAATACAAAACACACATACACACACAATTAGGGTATATTTTTCAAAATATGAATGCCAGAAATTAATAAATAAAATTAATTTCGAAAACGATATACAGTATATTATTATTATTATACGTTATAGAACCATAAGGATTGTATAGAATGGACATTCTTATGGGATTAAAGTTTTACCGATTTATAAAGATTACGAAAAGGATCGGCAATTTTCGAAATGGAAAACCGTATTGTCCAGAATTTCATATGCTATACGGTAGATACACTATACGTGTAATTGAATCAAGGAACGGAGTGCTTAAATTTTATAATGAACTCGCTGGAAAATAATAATAACTTCAGGTAGATACTTACCTATAGGTAAGTCGTAAACGTCAAATTCGATGGATAATATTTCAAAAAGAAATCCATTTATTATTTACCGCGTAAAACCGTAATAATAATATTCAGAACTGCACATGGTCGGGTTACGCAAATATTTTATCCGCCGAATTTTAAGTTTTACAAACTGCTTTATTTAAGTATTATGTGTTCATCATAGACGATCGTAAATAAAACGTATTATATTCGATTTTCTGTTTTATCGATAGAATGTTGTACTCGCAGGTGCAACTATATAGAACTTTTTTGTGAGTGAAATTGTTTTGATAATAGTGGCCCCGCATCACCCGTAATATTGTTATGAACACAAAATGTAATATAATTACTAGGCACGGATATTTTATATTTATTAAAAAAATCCGAGTGAAACCAACCATTATTCGTCTATCTTGATTGGAAAATTTATCTATAATTGTCTCGATATTTATCAAGTTCATCAACAATCCTTTCGATAATATGTTAAAAAAACATAATTAGATAACCGAAAACGTTCTTGTTCCGTAGTTGTCCTTATCCGATTTTCGATGCGTCCCATGTAAAAATGACGCTTATATAGGTAATGTTGTCAACACGAAGACTATAGACGAACTTCTAGTGTCTGTGATTATACTATTATTTTCGGATATTTTATCGTTTGAACGTAATAATGTATCGAATGCGATTATATAGGCATACCGTCATCGTTAATTGTTGATTACGTTTCGCTTAAGACGCGTATATAATGACTACAAACAAATATACGAAACCGGCAAAACCTCTTACTCGCGTTTCGGTACATATACAGTACGTCGTGTTTGTTTAAAATATACATTCGATTTGAAACGAAATAGTTACCTACCGCGTGAATCATTAATTCGGTTACGGTGAAGTTTTTGCGGGGGGGGGGAGGGGAGGAGACCCGAAAACGCCCGTCTACGCGGTGTCTTTGTCCTAAGAGTGTTTCGCGATGTGATGAATTTCGGTGTTTGATAAACGGTTTTCGCCCGAGAAAGCGATATCCGTGTAGAATACACTGCTGCAGCCGATCCCGCGCGTATTTAATATTATATATACTCGTATTATTATATGTATTAAAGTTAGTATATATAGGTAGGTACGTCGTCGTAATCGTTAATCGAGCATCCGCGTATGACGACGACCGGTGAGAATCCTTATCGGATATTCGGTCCATTAGTTTTATTATATACGTACCTGTGTGTCGTCGTACATTATACCGCGATATTATAACTATGCGCGTTATGGGTGTGCTGCAGGGTGATGGGTCGGGGCGGTAGAGGGGTGGCCGAAGGAGAGGGTTTTAAAAGGACACACACATATAATATGTATATACTGCCATAAATCATTCACCGGATTCATTATAATATTATAATATCCGTCACATCCCTGGATGCTTTTGTTCCGAAATCATAATAATATAATAATATCCAACTTCGACAACACAACTTTTCGGGCTTTGTGAATTGTGATGTCCGCGCAAATCGGCCGTCGCAACGCCAATTTCACACACACGAATAATATTTAAACATTATTTTGCATCGTGTCTATCGCCCTTGTTTCGTATTGTTTACCAGAGTATAATAATAAAAAAAAAAATAACAATAATAAATGGTATATTTACAAAAAAAAAAAATCCTAAATATATTATTTTTTTATTATACACATGCTGTTATGTATCCGATTGTTTAAAGCGATGATTTGCCCGAAACAAAACAATACGGCAAAAATATTAAATCTGACAGTGAAAAAAAAAAAAAAAAAATTGGATTTTATAAAAACACAAAAAAAAAAATAACAGTTTAAAACCAGTAATCCGGGTATTTAAACGAAAAATTAACGAACGGCAAAGATAAAATCAAAATATTCTGTTCACTATCGATTAAAAAACACATTTCGAGCGTGGAAGCATTTTCTCCCCGTAAATATCCAGTAATCAAATAAACAAATTGTATTTATTTTTTATAATTTTTCTTAAAAAATATCAACGTGAGTGTTTTAGAACATTAAATCTTATGTCGAAAAGTCGCTTTATCTCGAAATGATTATAATTTAACGTGAATATACGATGGAATTTAATAAACACAACTTTGTTTAGAGAATATACTAAATTTAGTTGAATGTTAATTTATGAAAAATTACGGTTTTTTTTTTAAATTGTAAGATCATGCCACTTTTTAGTCTTGAATATCCAGTTATACCGTATGATTCAAGTAAATTGCAAAACATTATACCACACTCTGGACCCTAGATAACAGTGTTGTCTTTAATTTCTGCAGTGAATTCTAATTCTATTTTCTGTTTTACGGCACAAACATGTTTTTGAATAAGTTTAAATCACGATAACACACTAAATACTTGCGATAAGAATCCTCGGGAATATTAAAAAAATGTATATAAGTGGATTCGAGCAGATCAATTTTCGTGTTTTCAAACATTTCGTTAAAATTGTCTGTACGCCACCCCTCGATAATTTGTAACTGGTGACGTCATCTTATATCGGGTCAACAGAAAAAAAAAAACAAACTACTAATAAAAATAACTAATACAAGACTCGGCCGAAAATTCGTTTAAATATTTTCGCGTGAATATTTATTTCGGTTTTTTTTTTTTATCTTGGCGCGTGTCCCGTAGCCACCCGACACTTTAGCTGTACATGTTCTTTCGATCATAAACAACGCAATGCACACAAATAAACAAACCGCCGCGGCGGATAGTCCGTTTCTCGTCGTCGTGTCACGCGGGAAAATAATAATAAATCGAGAGATTTTCAATTACTGCGGCCGCGTATAAAAGTCACAACTCGGCGAACTTATACCGCGGCGGCCGTCGCGGCACTCGGCCGACCGCGTGTACATAATACCGGCTAATTATTTCTGGCCTCGACGCACGGTAATTTACGGTTTCCCTCGTCTAAAAACGTCGTCACACTTACGTGTAACAACTCGCGCCCCTTTCTGCCGACAAGACGACAGACAACCACGCCTGCGGTGGCTGAAAAAAAAAAGGCTAAATTCCTCGCGGATATTTTATTTCGCTTTTATGCGCGTTTGAATCTCACGCGGTATAGGTATTACAACTGAAATAAAACAATGATCCGTATAACAGTTCGGTATTATACGCCTATTATATGCATGTGATAGTATATAATACGGCTCTGGGTAAAACGATACCGCGGCCAATCTTCTCGGTAAGCCACGGTCACACGATGTATAGTTGAACGTGATAGTTGCTAACGAGAAAATAATTCCTCTATCGCAATAATTTACTATCACTAACGTTGTGTGTGTTGACACAACGATTCGAGATATTATGTGATAATGATAGTAAAGCGTATTAATGCTATCAGTGGCGGATCTATTGGGGGCGATGGAGGTGATCACTTCCCCCTATAGTATATATTATATATATTCTTAGCTTAATTCATTATTGAGCTCGTCATTAATGTATGCCTTATATCAGTATTTGAAATCGTCCCCCCTCCGTTATTTTGTCCTGGAGCCGCCTCTGAATGTTATATACTGTCATATTATAAATATTATTATTTTAGTATATTAGTAAGTACGATTACGTACTATTATTGTTATCCAAACAAATTGATAATCATCAAGTTTATGTTATCGTGATAGTGAAAAAAAAAATAAGCGATATTGTCTGTACCATGATAGTACTCGTGATAGACACTATCATTATCACAAACAAAATACTTATCAAACGTAATCTACACCGTCATACCGTTAAAATAAACGGTGTCATTTTTTTTTACACTCGTGTAGATAATATTGCACTACACCATCAAAATGTGGAATTTGAGTTATCTACCTACTTCACTGATGGTGGTGGCAAGTGATACGAGTCCAGTGCGTATACGAGTGCAATACGATGAAAACGTAATGAAACTATCATACGAGTAAGATAGTATCAGTATAGGTATATGAAAATATATATCGCGTAAGTAATATGATAGTAACTTTCATAATTTTTACACGGTAACAAAATAAAGTACAACTCTCACGATAGCAACTATCACGTTTAACTATCAACATAATAATATGACCGTGGCTTCATACGCATTTACTCGTATCTATATATTATATTATATATTATAGGCCATATAGGTACTCGTGTACATATTATTGTGTTTATTTATTGCATTTTTTTTTTTATTACTCTCACACGCCTGGCAGAAATATCTTAGCCGCCGACGTAGTACTGTATGCGTATTCAAGAATATGTCAAAAGTCGTGTAATAATGCCGCTGCTGCCGCTCTATAATAATAATAATGACAGACTGTTATGCACCAAGAACAAATAATATATGCGTTATTATATCTTAAAACTGTCGAGTACCGTCTTAACGTTATTATTATTATAATTTCATGTATGATATAGTTTATAATAGCAATAATTTCAGGTTTTACTTTGCCAATTTTTACACGGTACAAATTTCGGTGTTTCATAAATCATGCACCGCTTATTCGCCATACTCAAAAAAAGTGGGTTTCGTTAGATAAAACAAAAAAAAAAAAAATGTATAATATATTATAGCTATTCCTATTCATTATATGTAACATAAATCAATGCGGTTGGTGAATTATAATAAACAAATTATATACATCACAGGTTTTTTACTGTATACGTAAACATTTTTTTTTCCAAAATTTTTTTTTACGAGGTGAAATTATTTAAAATTACATTTTCTTTATATCTACATATAACATAATATTTTGTATAGCGTGTTCTTGAAAATGATTTATTTATGAATCGGCTGTAAAACGAAATTAATAATATCAACAGATCGAAAAATTTAATCTTATATTTTTAGCGTAAATATTTTTTTCTTGTTACAAGTTTTAAATTATAATTCACCGAGGAAAAACGTATTATTTGATTTTCATTATGGAGTATTTTAAACTTGTAATTACATTTGAATTAGTCGGAAATGTTCGTACATATTACACGTAGATTGGTGTGTAATTATTATTGAATAATTATTAGCACTTAAGACGAAATCTGATCGCATTCGAAGCACGAAATATTCACAAAGCAATATTGAATTATATACGATGTGTTTAAAAATCTTTAAATATTTTTATTATTTAAAAAGAAAAAAAAACCATAAATGTTTAAAATAAAATATATAAAAATACGGGTTTTATGCGCTTGTGTTCGAATTGAGTTTTTTTTTCTTCGGTAATGATAATACGCAGTCTCACCAAACGATATCCGACCTACGTGTCAGAACTGGTTCCCGTTACGGAACAGACACCGCGTATAGGTATATGTACGCTTTAATTGAAAACAATACAAAAATCCAAACTGCTGTGAAGTGGAAAAAAAAAATTTAAAAACATATAGGTATACATATAGCAGTTACGAATAAACGTCCACACGAGGGCAGGACTCAGTGAATATTGAAAATTAACGAGAATTGAAAAACATATATTTACACGTCAAGTGCAGACTTATACTCTCGTATTCGTAAATATATAATAATATTATAATATCTATTTCCATGGTCTTCGGGTCAACGAGAGTATCTATATAATATGTTCCATTAAATATTATAATATCGCGTATCGCAACAAACGTCAGTTTTGTTACCTACGACAAGAGAATATACCGTGCTATCGTATTTTTTCTTTTTGTTTTTTACGATGTTCACGACAAATTGTTCGCAAAAAATTATCCGTATTATGTTGTATAGTAATAATATTATGACACACAGACATAGGCATAAATAGCTAAAATATTTTCGAAGTGGGGAGGTTTAATATTAATTTTATAATAATAATTATAAATTTAACGATACGTTATTTGTACATACATATATATATATACATAAAGCGAAATAATGAACTATTGTTCATGTATGGTCCATTAAGTATTTAGATATATACTTGCAGTAGAAACCGGTAATGGAAATATCTAGTTCATTGTATAACGATCTATTTGATGTTTTTATTTTATTTTATTATTTTTTGCTTCGGGTAACCGAAATTTACTATCTCTAAATATAAATAAACGAAATAAAACACCTAATAACATTTTAATCAAGGCGCAGGTTTTTCACTAGATTACGCGTACCTTCCCCAGCAGGGACTATCTCCGCGGGTACATAACGCCCGCCTTGCGCGGAATTCTATAAAACTGATGGATCGCGCATATATTCAGAAATACCTTCACAAAGGTCGGTTTATCCGGGAAAAACGGCCGTTTCCCGGCTGCAGTATATATTATTATAAGGCACTATCTATTACGTTATGCAAAACACTCTATCAATCACTTTCACGCGGGTGAGAGAAAAGGAGAAAAAAAAGAACATAACATTTAGGAATATCACTACGTATTATATACACCTATATTCGTTCCGGGTTGATTGAAAAACTCGACTTTTGTCGAGACTCCAGACACACGGTATATGTATAATATTGATGTACATAGAGTATTATACGTATACAGTGATGTAAAAAGGGTTAACTTTCGCGTTCAAAGCCGAAACTCAGCTGTCGGCGATGTATATTAGAAATGGAGCACAGCGGGATATATATGTATGTATAGAAATAATAGGTACTCGAAGATATACTAAATAATCGGCCGGTAAACACTTTGGGATTATGATATCGTGCGCTAGTGTTTGACGAAATGCTTACGTTCGATTTATATACATATATATTCGAAGGGGGCCGAGCTGCAAATCCCTTAAGTCGGACTTGATGAGAGTAGGTAGAGGCACCTACCGCCTATCTCTCATACCTCTTAACGAGGACGACGACGTCCAATACTGCGATGACAAATAGCCTTTATATAATATATAACGAAGGAATATTCATAAGC
Source organism: Cinara cedri (assembly GCA_902439185.1). NCBI lineage: Eukaryota > Metazoa > Arthropoda > Insecta > Hemiptera > Aphididae > Cinara > Cinara cedri. Next base: position 135,911 of record CABPRJ010001901.1, on the reverse strand, counting down.
TCTTCTATGAAGTATCGAAATTTATAGTAGGTATTTATATACATATATAGAGGGGTTAAATATTATACAACGCCCGTCTTCCGATGCTGCGGAGGGTATCATTACCGATCCCCTGATCTGCAGGGGCGGTATACCGTCGGGTTGAATGGGAGGGGGTCAGGGACGAGAAAAAAAAAAAAGGGAAAAAATATAAGTATAATACAAGCTGAAAGTTCTACCGCGCGACGATTTCCATTTGTTTTTATCATTCTATTTCATTAATTTCTGATGAATATTTATGTATGCGTGGCAGCGCCGAGTTAATGAAATCCTGCACACCACCGCGGTAACCGGTCGCACGCTGGTAATAGAGTCGTTTTTCTGTGAAAACGACTTTGCCCTCCTATACCAAGATTTAAACGCGGTAAATGGTATATATATATATGCACAGAAACATGGGGGCAGGCATTGGGGATGGTTGTGGCGGTAAGTTACAGTTTGAGGGGAAACCGTGAAATACGAGCGGGCAAACCGTTCGAATACAAATCGTTCGCCGGCGGAATATTCTCGGCGAAACCTTTTATTTATACACGGATATACATTCGCGTTGGTCGGGACTCACGCGGAGATATAATAATAATAATACGGTTTATAGGTTTTAGGAATAATTTGTTGTACAATTGTTTTCCTGGATAAAACTTATTGATAATTACTATAGAAAGGAAGATCACCAAAGTTATTTTATTTTTTGTAAAAACAGGTGACCATGTGATGTTTCGAATAAAGAATAAAGAGTATGGATCGATAATATATATATATACGAGAAACTGAAACGAGCAGGTAAATTCATGAATCGAGATTTTCGTTTCGTTTTTTTTTTTTTTTTAATCGCTTAATGTGATGGTATTTAATAATGTTATGCATACAAATATTACATTAGAACAAAATAATAATTTGTTTTCGTTAGTACAAATTTATGAAATCAACTGTGTTTATAGTGCGGAGACTATAAAGACGAAAGAAAAATATATAAAATCGAACATTAAAAAAAAAATAATAAAAATAAAAAATAACAGAAACGAAAGAATAAGTGTCGACTGGCGAGAAAGTCTTGCTACAGGAGTTAAAATTGTTGCATTTAAAATTAATAGTTTGAAACCATCATCGTAAAACCGTTAGGGAAATAAAAATATTTATTTATATCTTTTCAAAGAACGCACATAATATAAAATTACGTACTTCTTATTTGATTTTTTATGTGGAATGTTTTTTGTGATATACATGTATACTAGTGAATAATACGGTGTTCTATAGTCATCAAATATGATGTTATATTGCTCGTTGATTCTGAATATGAAATAATATTACTCTAAGTATGGCTTTTAATCAGGATTCGCTTGGAATTTTACGAAGAACAAAGTCGAGATTTATGGATTTATTGTATAAATTAAAAACAACACTAATAACGATGATGACGAAGATGATATAATATAATCTTTGAAAAGGACATCGTTTCGCATGCACTATAATGCTAATAAGTGCAATGAACAGGGGATGAGGAGGAAGATAAGGGGGTGAAAACATAAAAATAAGATACAATCTTTCGGACGCGGAGATTGTATTTCAACGGATTTGGATTTTTCTACGTCGTTAACCCCGAGAGTGGTTTTTATATTTAGGTACCTATATACAGTAACTTTTATGTATATATGTAGTTTATGAATAATAACGTTATAGTAATAGAATCTACGCGCGGAAAAAAAATCCGAAACATATTTTGCGTTTAGGAAGATGGAGGAAAACAACTTTTTGTCGAATTTCCCCAGAAAATAAATTCGATCTGATGCACTCTACGCTGCGGTGCTAATAGAGTATCACTACTTCAATACAATTTTCTTTGGTTGACGCTCAATTTACTTCCTTTACATCACTATACCACCTACTCAACATCTGCTACGGCTTTATCGCGTTGCTTTACACGAAATACCGCGATTCGAATATTTAAAACGTCTCTAGTGTCGGAACTTTGGTGTTTTTTCTCTCGCTTCCAGCCGATAAACAATAAGATCAACGACCGATGGAAAAAAATATCGGACGAGCCGGTCGGTATATTATAATAATATAGCGGCTGGATTCGTCATAAATTCGGACGCGTCACGGTGGATGTAAATTTACGATGACGGGCCCACGATAATAATATTGGCGGGGCGTGTTTGTATACTGCGTGTACCATGTAGTATAAAAAACGACGAGAAGAAGAGTGCCAGTGTTCGTTTTAGAGAGTTGTGCGTGTGTGTGTGTTTGTGTATACGGTAAAATAATAGTAATAATAATAATAATGATATGTGTACATGCAAAATATGCGTGTACATAACGCGCGTCGCAATGTGCGCGCGATTTTATTTTACGACCTGCCGCCGGTCGCCGCGAAAAAACGCGGTGGCGGCGCCGGGTTTTGAAAAAAAAAAAAAAAAAAAAAAAAAAAAAAAAAACTGGGAAAAAAACGATCGCGCAAAATACCCGTATTTATATACTGTATACGCTGCGCGAAAGGGCGACGGGCAATAAACCGTAATATTGTACGCGCACGCGCGCCATTTTTTTTTTCGCTTTTTATATTCGAACACGCGTTGGGTTTATTATTAGATGTATATATATATATGTATATGTGTATGCTATACGATAGTCATCGGCCGTTGTCGGCGTTGTCCGATGATCTCGCGCGCGCCAATAAAGAACAAACGGACGACCCCACCGGAGGTTAACCGTCTCGGTCCGAGGGCGCTTAAAGAGAACGAGTCTGGCCGAGGGCGCCCGTAAGGGAAGGGGGTGGGCAGGAGATACAACTTCCCCCCTCCCCATTGCTTTCCGACAAGTTAAAACAATTATATCCCAATTCAGCGATATTTCAAAATCCCAAAATCCATTATCGGTGTCCGCAAGGTGCGGTATTAATACTTTATCAAAAAACCTTGATTGGTACCTGGCCGGTATGTATACTTCGTGATAACAGATTTCTGCAGATTTATTATCACAATATGCCCTGATTCGTAAATGAATTTTATGCTTTTTATGATTTGAAGTTGGTATACCAACCACTACAGTCGATGGATCTACATTTGTGGATAGCTGACTTGTGGTTATTATCTGATGTGTGAGAATCGTTTATCCGGATTATGCGTGTGGTAAGTTTACATGAGTAAAAAGGTCGAAGAACATAATTTAGCAGAAAAGGTCGTTGATGAATTTGGGAAAAATAAAATAAAATTGCAATTTGCGTTCAATTAGTTACCTATACTATATAAGTGTAAAATGTAATATTATATTATAATACCTTTAAAATTTGTTGAAAACACGCATAATACATTAATAAAATCGTTTGATCATCAATAAAAATGAAAGCTGCCTCCCCCCTGAATTTTCATCTTCGGGCGCCCTTGAGTCGGGGACTTTTTCAAATTTCGTTCGGTCCGATCGAAACCTATAGCCATGTGACATAACGAAATCCAAAACTCACCGTAAACCGTCAGCAGCGCGGGATCGCTGAGCCGCTTGGCCGCCAGGTTCTCAGCCACGCACGTGTAGTTGGCCGTGTCCTGGAGCCGGGCCTGGCCGATCAACAGGTTGCCCTCGCTAGACACGATCATATTGTTGTCCGGTTCGATCGGCACGTTGTTCCTCAACCAGAACACGCGGGGCGGGGGCACGCCGTCCGGCGGCAGGCACCGGAGTTCCACGTTTCGGTCCGTTTCCACGCTCACCGAGTAGGGTACCGAGTTGAACGGTTTTTTCAAATCTGAAAATGTCCGAACCGTTAAGTACACTGTTATATACACCGTAACTGTTTATTGTACTCTATTACACGATATTATACATTACACATTTTGTACGGGTAGTAAACGGGGTAATATATTGTGTACGGGGCGGCGTAATTAAATAACTATACCGCAAAGTGGTGATCGATAGGACACTCATTATCTAGGAAATAATTATCATTTTTGGTAGGCAATTCGTTTTGCTTTGTTGTCGTCGATTTAAGAAAAGATCGGCTCTAAAGTATTACATTATTTTTATTTTTTGTCGCCCTTATTTTCCGGGGTGAAACCATCACTATGCTCTTTTGATTTTCAAATAGCAATCTACATTAAAAACCCCATAATTAGACGACTCGTTGACCCATCGAAGAGATATTCCACTATTAGTTTGAATAGAGGGAGAGTTGTAGTGGAGTATCATTCGTATATACGGCTGCACGGCTCGCGGCGTTTGAATAGTGCTCCACTATAGAATTCTCCACCAACCCACGAAACACTTAAAAGTGAAATATCTCGTCAACGGATTGACGGAAATCGAAAACACCGAAACGTATTCAAATTGATAATGTACGTCTATTCACAGTCTAGTTTTTAAATATAAAGGTCGCAGTGTGAAAATCAAAAGTATAGACGGTCGTTTCGCGGGACACGCTCCGTGTATAGGTGAACGTGGTAATATTATACATACGACATAACTATATATATATATATATGTGTGTGTGTAACTAGGTAATATCGTGTGCACCGGGGTGGTGCATTAAACGCCGAAACTCGATACAATAAAAACGTCGAAATGCATTAACGTCCCTGTACCGTCTCCTTTCGGCGTGTTCTTTTATTATTATTATTTTCAGCGAAACTGTCCCCGCATTCGCGCTGTCGTACGTATATACGTACGCATTATATTGTCGTGTTTATTTTGTTAGTCATACGGATTATACAAATGCAGCGCGTACGCGACATGTGCGCGGAGAAACACACTCTCGTGTATACCTAAATAATAATACGGTCGCGTATTCCGGGAGACAATCAATCAACGGGCGCGTCGTAGCGCGGCAGTGTGTTTCGGTATCCGTTCGCCGCGGAGAGACCGCAAAACGCGTACGCGCGCACCGGCTTCAATTCACCGCGCGCGCGCCCGAAACAAAACAAAAACGACCGTTTTCTCTTGCCGCTACGCGTGTATATACCGAGTCGGCCGAGACCCATTAAGCCTATGCAAACACGATGGGCTGCGCGCAAACGGTCGGGGCGCGGTGGCGTACGCGAGAAGGATTTATATATTATTTTCCTGAAAGGAGAAGTACATACGTATACGTAAGTACACACAGAGTCGAATAATGTAGGTAGGTATACGCGCGCGTACTCACATCGGACTTAAACGCAGCAGTAAAATGGATCTCGTATACGCGTACGCTCTATACTCGTACAACGTATACGTATATATAATATATATATAGTATGTGTGTGCGTATATCATAATATCCTAACCCTTTAAACGTACGTGTTTCGGTTGACCTCAAATCCGGCGGTACGCCCGTCTAGGGGACGTCTTTGTACGTGTGTATACACATTATTATTGTTGTTGTTATTATTATATTTTGTGTTTATATATATATATATATATATATATACGACGATAGTTTATAGGTGCCTATTATATGTAGGTATACAAGTGCAGCGCGAGATCGGCCGCCGTTCTACCGATTTATCGAAACTATATTATTATTATTATTATTCCCGCCGCCGCCGGACCGGGTAGTAATGGAATTCGTATTGTCTGAGACGTGATTAATGAAAAAAATATATACACGAACGTACATACACACCCGACCGCCGCCGCGCTGCGACGGGGAGGCAAGTCGATTACTCTGTCGCCCGGACGACCCGCCGACCGACGGCACGTACAAATACAGGTAATGAATTTGGTCGAACAAGGAGCTTCGCCGTCGTGAGGTGTAAAAGTAAATAACAATAGATTTTGATTGATGATATCGAAGATTAATCGAAACCGGCTACCAAAACGACAACGCCTAAAAAAAAAAAAAAAAAGGCGTCCTCGTCCTATATTACTTAACGTACGGGGCGACTGCGCGCGCGGACCGTTGTCGTGCGTGTGGAATCCGTCATGATGATATAAAAGCCCAAGACTTTCTTCCCGCCGTCGCGCGTCGCCGCCGATTTTTTTTCCTTCATCCCCAACAGGTATAAATCAAATTACCGCGTATTAAAGAAAATAAAGAAGGATAGAAAAAAAAATCGTAAAAAAAAACCAACGGGCGGGACAAAATTAAAGGGGTAGAGGAAAACCCGTCCACCGGAGTTTATATTGCCAATAATTTATCAGATCAAACACACGGCACAGCAGCACAACGGTATATGTTGTGTGTGTGTGCGCGTGTGTGCACGTATTCTGTATAGTTTCTCTCTACCCCTCTCCAACCCTCTTAATTGCAGCTCCCGTTAATAAATCAACGTCAGGCTTCAATCCGACATCGGTCGGTTGACACGAGTGAGAACGGAAGGAGTACCTATAAGCATCGGAATACGTAGCTACCGTATATACCTATATACCTTGGCTATATTATATTTTATACTTCCTATAACAATATAACGCATGAAATATTTATAAAAAAAAAAACAATAATGACGATACTGTAGGTATGTACTACTAGGTACCTATATAGTCGTTTACAATAGGAAACTCGCGCGATGACCTAACCTCCTACACCGCGAGAGCGACTGGATCGATTCAGTCAGCACGACCGACGACGACGACGGCGTTTTTTACCTCCCCGTCGTGTGACAAAAGAACGTTGTTGTTGGTTTTTTATATGTAATATAATTTTTGTGGGCGTTGAACGCACACAACAATAACAACGATAATAGACAGAGGAGACGACGAAAATATTATAAACATTTTTTTATAATATACCGCTCAGGTGAAAAAAGTCGTCGGAGCGGTGCTATAAATTTTATGCTAATACGCTACCGGTTCGAATGGCCCATTACTATTATGACGACAGAGTCCACCCAAACGGCCGCAGAGTGTACTGCAGCAGTCACTGTGATCGTGTACAGTCTCACCGGGGGAATGACAAAAAAAAATAAAAAATAAAAAGCACGACGAAAAAAAAAACGCGTATCCGCTTTGGAGACGATACATAAAATGTGACACCTAAATAGTATAATATTATTATCTACTTCTATTACTGTTGTTCCGGCCGGTTAAAATAATCCGGTATACGGCATGTGTTGTTAAAGGTTTAGGATTACCGAGGCGGCGCAAGGGAGCAACGGGGGAAAAACTCGTGTCCTACAGAGTAGGTATTCGACCGCACGATATTATTTGACATGTATAGTATATTATTTACATACGGCAACGGCGGCAGCGTGCGGTTCCCAACGAATACAAATGTTGTTATCAATCGTGTTCGTGAATTCGAAATAAATTTGTTGAATAATAATTACACGTATTATTTACACGGCGATACGAAACAAAAGAAACCGATGAAAAAACAGGAGTATCGAAGTAGCGCGTAAGCTCCCGACGAGTAAAATAATTCGTGTCGTATGTACATAATAATGTAAACTGATGTTTAGTTGTAAATTGTTTCTATCGGTTGAACTGAAAACCATCGAAGATCATTTTTAGGATCTGATTAATTGTTTAACGAAAACCGCATTAAGAAATTCACAACCGTCTACATGAGTAATATAATGCATACGGACGGACGCACAGTCATGGACAAATTCATAAAATAGCTTGCGCTACTTAATAATAATATAGGTAGGTACATTACATTTCTGTTTGTTTTATCAATACGTTATAATATTATACTAGATTGCGTCTTTTGCACACACATTGCAGGCTAACGAAGAAATCAAACATCAGATACAGTTGAGTGCTCAGCTTTTTTATATGATAAGGGGAAATCTCTATATAATTAGTAATAGATTTTAAAAAAAATTAAGGAAGCATGCATGACACCCTCATTCTCTCCATGAACACGTCCCTGATTTGATAAGCTACACTAATTTATCAAGTCATATTATCTTTGAAATTTATGATAAACCAATATGCTTTACATGGAACAAAAAACCAAGAAATGTTTATTTTTCTCTTTCCGGATACAACATTTTGCTAGTCAGATGTCGTTCAAATATAATTTCACGCAAGACGTAGTTTACAGTTGACTGCAGTCTATGCATTTTACAACATTCGGAATATGCTTAATTTTCGAATCCTGTCCTGTAACAATACACATATTTATTATTTTAAACGGTATTGTTTAATCGTATAAAGTGCCTTTATTATCTCTGTACGTCATACACCGCTTCGTTTTATTATTATTTGCAAACTTTCCGTCATTGTTATACGGGATGGTACGACAAAGGTTGAATAATTACTCATATAAAATTTAGTGCAATGCAATGTCTATGCCCATTAAACGATTAAACAGACAGGAAGTCGTTCGATCCGTCGAGACCGAACCTACGTGCGCGTGACACGAGGAAGAAGACAATTTGTCTCGTTTAGCCAATGCGTTTATTATATTATTACGGTAACAATTTTCTTCTTTTTCTTCTTCTCGTCTTTTTTTTTTTTTTAGTTACCGTGTGTTAATTGTGTGTTCGCTTCCCATTCTTTTGTGATGCGCGATGTGATGTGCAAACGTAAAGTTCTTTTGATGAATGACTACAGCCTGCATCACGACGAAGAATTGTTAGTGATTAACGACCGACGTTTTAACGCGACACGATTATTATAAACACTATTATGTTTTGCCGAGCTCACATCGCTGCCGCCGCCGCCACAGAGAACCAAAGTAAACCCAAAGTGGCGGGTCACTAAACTTCGCGCATGAAGCAACAGCGTCACGTTGTTGTGATGAGACCACCGGCCACACAGATAGATAAAAAAAAAAAAAAACTAATTATAATATTATTATACGTGTATATTACTTATTTGTACATCGTGACTACACGCGTACATTATTATTATTATTGAAACACGAACGGATCTAAAGCTCAGTGTAAGTATATTATACATACTATCGTATATAGTTTTAAACGAATAACGAAATTTAAAAATAAAATCGTGTATATATGGGTGGAATTAATAATAAGCTGCAATACACAATCGTTTTACTTATATACGAGTGTGGTATTATCGAATTTATTACGGTTAAAAATTTCCTCGCTGCGTACAGTCGTGAATTTCCTATACGCTTCGATTTTAAAGCGCAATGGGATTATATACACAACGCCCGACCACGCACTAAAAATCCAATAATGGAAAATGATGCGAAGGGTTGAATGTAAAAGCCGTATTAGATTAGATAACGATCTATATATTGCATAGGGATCGATATAGATTTCCACACAGAACCTTCTGTTATAATATGCATGATGTGCTAATAATAATTATTCGACGCGATTGTGAAATACAATACCAATTATGTAGATTTGTCCGGTTCAGTTTTTTTCCTATCGAACCATGTATAACTCAATTAGGGCGATGTACGATGAAATAAAGGTGCCATTGAAAAAAAAAAAAAAATGTCATGGATCAAATACAAAACTATCTCGTTATTTTAGATTCTGAGCACAGCAAAGTATATAATATTGATTTTATTATAATATGTGAACCTTGTTGCGAATTTCAATATTAGGATCTGTTCTGAAAGACAATTTTATATAGTTTAAGGACTAAGGAGATCATTTTTGTGGTTTTCTTAGTAGTTTTCTTAATAATGGGGAAAACGGAAGATTTTACGGAAATAACGGTTTCATTATTTTCGATTTGGTTTTTTTTGTAATAACTCGATTAAAAAAATATATCGAAGTTATTGCCTACAATATTAAAATAAAACTTACATTAGTTATTTTTATCCGTGGTAAAATTTAAAAACCATCTGGCGAATTTTAAGCTAAAATGCTTATAAATTAGCATTTTACATTTTCGAGGTTTTTTTAAAATTATTATTGGGTTTCAATTCATTTAGTCGAGCAGAAATGCTTAGAAATTTAACGAGATATGATTTATGATATTTCCATATGTTGTATTTTATAGTAAAAACAAAATTAGGCGTAATTTAGTAGTTTTAATAAGGTTTATGTAGTTCAAATTTTAATGAGTATCGTAAAAAACACCGCATTTTAAAACATACTTTACCGAGCTACGCTCAGAAAGGTATTTCGTTAGTGGATAATGATTTAAAAATGGGAAAGTGGGTAAATGAAATATCGCTACATACAGATATTAAATAACTCTATTCTACCTTCCCAACTTCCTACCTAGTATCTACAACAGTGGCACACCCACCTGCGCAGTATCAGATTTTTTATTCGCGATCGCTGTTGACGGCTATATAAACTTATAGAGGGCGACATTATTTTTCGAGTCGTAAAGATAGAAAGTTATACCTATAATGATGTGTTGGGTGACCGATTAAACACGAAATAGGATTTCTCGTATTCGAGATACAATTAAATACGAATTCAATATGCAACCAATATGGAACTCGGTCCCTGTCTCGAGCAATAATATATTATTCGATTTCCTTTCCGTTTTTGTCTTACCGTGTTCGCGATGCGGTTTAGCTTCGTCTGCAGTGAGTTACTACCGTGAAAGGTAGTTGCAAAATCCGCAACCGTATTAATCACTATTGTCATGTACTATGGTCGTGATGGAGGGCTATAATGATTTGTCGGAAAGTATGTTGTCAAAAATAATTTTTATCCGACAACGTATGACAATCTGCAGTAATAAGCAACCACGAGCTTATTGTAATAAAACATCGCATCACTGCAGTGGTGATCTCTAATGGTTAGTAAATTCACTTTATATTTTCCAACGAAACACTATTCCAAAAAATATTCGCCTAATTTTTTTTATATTTTTTTATTTTAAATCATCATGTCTTCTACTATCATGCTGCACATTTCGTACGCACACTTGTCTCTGTGACATAGTTATTATTGCGAGCGCCGTTCGTACACTTTGTAACGTTCGCGTCGGTCATCGTCACGAAAACCAATCGATTCTCCTTTTATATACCCGATAACATTATAATCATTTTTCGCAGACGGATATTATTCCGCATACATCATCGTCGGAGACAATCGCGCGAACGTTATAATAACAAAACGGATACACCGATTATTACATATTAATCTAGTCGAAAAATTCGTCGTCGTTAAAATATTATAATGTAAATATATTACTGAATATATTATTATGTAAGTACGTCACCGGTGTGTACCGATGTGATCGTAAATCATGGAACGTTTTTTCTTTTTTTTTTTCTTTATACATTGTGTTTAATTTAGACGCGCGCGCGCGCGACGACAACAACTTTTCCTCGGGACGTTATCTCTCCCGCGCGGTTATGACAGCCGTCCGGCCGTGAAATCCCGTCTCAGAGACGACGACGGTAAATATTATTCGTAAATGTATTTTTTATTTTTTAAATTTTTTCTCGAGCCTCGGGGGCGCGGCGCGCTCACAGGTGGCCGCCCGAATAAATCGTTTTGTATAATATACATTATAATATGCGCACGGCTACTAAGGCGAGTGTATTATTTCACGCGTTTCGGACGGCTAAATAATTGAAATCGGCCGGTTACCGGTTAGCGTCTCTTCTGTCGCGGATATCATATATAGTTGTTTGTGTAATAATATTATCGAACTTATTATTATGGAGAAAAGGAAACCGAATCACCGGCCATTAGTAGCGCCTACTCGGGCAGTCATTTCAATCTCGTCTTCGTCGTGGTCGGTTACCGTTGAGACGGTTTTTTTTTCCTACGCTATACCGGCTATCTTTATACGAGTATACGTTATGTACCATCGTAAAATAATAACGATCGAATCGGACGCGAAATACACGACAAACATTTTAAGTTTATTGTTATTATTACATATAATATATACTACAACAGGTAAACGAAACACCGAATTCCAATTTTCATTACATTTATTTATATATATTTATATATACGTATGTATAGATTTTGGTATAATATAGAAAAATACCAAAAATATCTATTGTCGTTATAATGAAATAAAAAAAAAATAAATATTTATATATATATATAAAAATACGAACCCACTCATAACGATAACCGTAGTTTTTTAAAATAATAAATTGTCATCTTTTGAAGTTATGCGGAATCTATTGAATTTGTTTGGAATCGTGAAACACAGGAAAAATTGAAAAAAAAATACCGAGTATACCAAAATGTTTCCACGCATACCTAAGATAAACATTAAACACGTTAAGGGTCTTCAGCTTGTGGATTTTTACAAATTATACATTTACTATACTAAACATCCTTAACAATTCTTAACAACACATTCAAGTAGTTTTAATTTCTGTACTAAAAGTCTTGCGCAAACATGTTTTTTTACAAAACATGATTTACAGGGTTAATGCTATTACTTCGTAATGTTTTTCTTTTTGTTAAAAAGTGGACATCTTTACTCAGCGTATTAGATTTTGTTTTTGATAATGTAACTAAAAACTATAAACTAATTTTTAAAATCCAAATTCATAGATGTCGAAAGAACAAAAAAAAACAATCAAAATCAGACCACTTTACGAGGCAGGAGAATTTAACCCTGTAAAGTATGTTTTCGGGCGAAAAAACCAGGTCGTGTGCACAGTGTAGTCATCTTAAAACGGTATAGAGGTGTTTTATGTGAAAGCTAGTGTTACACTTATAGACCAATATTATTAGCTCCACATGGTTACCGCCCCAAACGTTATTATTTTGCCCGAGGCGTCTGTACACAATTCTTTTATCCAATCTCGAAAACCATCACGACGGTTTAGAACAGTAAGTTCCTGTCATGGTGATCTTTTTTTTTTTTTGAGTGGACTAAAGCAATAACTTTAAGAGGTATACGGCTTATTATTATTGTGTTTACGCGTACCTACCTACCTACATATAAAAGAAGAAAACGGAAAGTTAATTGTACAAATGCCCGGACTTGTGCCGAGTTGGATTTACCGCAACCCTATATTTAATTTCATTTTTTTTTCGCAGCTGTCCACTTCCGAATAAAACAAATAAATCTACCAAATAAACGCGTAGCAGGTTTTCGCGTTATAGTTCGGCCGATTATTATATTTAGGGAACGGTTTCAGTATATTATATACGCCCACAGCCTGCACTGCAGTAGACGAGCGTATAATATTTTCAGTATATTATATACCCGAGTACCGGCCTCGTCTTCGTAATAATATCATCCTAAAACTAAACGAAATTAAAATATAATAAACTTATTTGAGTAAGATGATTGTATGTACAGTAACATAATAATACAGTTTATATTTTCCATGTTCAAATAAAATTTAAACAAAAATCATTTCTGGCAAAATGACATCGAAATAATGACATTAAACCACTCAAAAGATTTGTAAAAAAATAAGAAAAAATCATTTGCCGTTTGCGTGGAAAATAAAAAGTTACGCGCCCGAACAAATTTCACAGACAATAAACTTCAAACGTGTAGATGAATTTAGTGCCATTTTTTTTTTTACCGCGGAATGGCGGAATCGGATAAAGACACGGAGCGAGATTTGAAAAGACAGCGAAGAAATATATGATGTTAATAAATTACATGTCTAATTTCGTATTATATTTATGTATACATATATATAAAAAATAAAGTTTGAACACGAAATGAAAACGGAGAAGAGTTAATTTACTAAAAAGCAGAGCATCGCCCTTCATTCGTACACCATTCATATCCAAAGTAATTGATGTTTGGTTTTCCTTAACCCTTTTTTTAATTTTATTTTATTTCACTCGTCGAATTATTTTGCCTTTAGGTAAAAAACAAACGAATCTCAATGGGTCAGCAAATAATAATAATAATAAAAAAAAAAGTTTTGATTATTTTAATTCAACTTTATCCGTATTCTGAAGAGAAAAATAAAGTGTACGCCTCTTAATACCATTTTTATTCTCCCCGGATACGAAAAATAAGGTACATATTGGAGCATTAAAAAAAAAAAATAATAATAATAATAAAAAAAACTAACTATAAAAAGACGAAACGCGAATAATACTGTTGAAGTGATTCTTACATTATACGAAAATCCATATTTAATTTTAAATTTAACCATTTCCCCCGTTAAATTCTGACCCATTGTTTGAACAACGATAGAGCGAATCCCCAGGAGCTTTTTAAATTCTTTGAAGTTCGTATTGATGACGGGTTATATATATATATTTGTATGTATAATATATTTAGTTACATAAATACATAGTTAAATTATACATATAATGTATAATTTCGGTATTTTCTCTGTATAAGGAATTCATTAATAAAATATAATATTGTCAGAGAGAGAACCCGACTTAATTATGTCGCGTAAAACGTCCTACGTGCGTTGTAATTATTGCCGGCCGTATATAAATCAGCAGGACTCGTCTACGCGTATATTTATGAATAATATTTTAACGTCCGTTAATGACCAACATGGCCAACACACGATTTACTATACAGCGATTGAAAAAAAAAAAAAATAAAAAAAATATTAGTAGATTATGCGCATACATCACAATATTATTCGTGTAAAATAGTTATGGGTGACTATATTCGACGAGACTATATGCTTATTATATGCGAGTTTAAGTGAAAAAAAATGACAAACAATATTAGCTATATCGCGGTAGTATTTGGTACCGATTTTAGTAGGTAGGTACAGAGTACTCGTATTTGTTTAAAATTTGTCAGTAAACTAAATAAAGTTACATAAAAAAAAGAAGTTTATGTATAATCTTAAACATTTAAAATCTGAGTGCACTTTTAAATAGACGGCTGTTAAATCATAAGAAAAAGAATATCTCTGAGGATTATAATAGAAAAACCGTTTTTTATTTTTTTACTTCGTTAAATTGTCGTTGTAAAAAGTGTATACTATATAACCACGACGCTGCGTTCGACAACTTCGCTGCTGTTCTTGACGAACGATTATCGCGACGACGGCGATGATTTTATGCAATTGACATGTTTTTAAACCGTATACAAGAAAAGAAAAGAAATAAACAATGACAAGAGAAAAAAAAAACATTACTAAATATTATTCACGACCGTTTCCTGAAGAAAACAGCAGAAAAGACGCCATTTTTTGCGCGTGTAAAGAACGGCCGACATTATTTCACAGACGTTCGTTATGTGTAGTCTATACGCTAAGACTTAATATCGGTTTATTAGCTCGGTTTTGTATTATTTGTTATTTTTGTAACAGCGCCCTTACTTTGTTAATGGTGCCGGGAAAAAAAAAATGTCTTCTTGTTAATAATTGTGTGCTTTTACATTAAATCTTATAGAGTGCGATCAGAATCGAAATTATACATTTATTTATCAAATCGTTATAATGATAAACTAATAGACGCGAAGTCAAAAGCCACTGGTCTAGCCCGGTCGGATAAGCGGCCATGACCCGAGAGAAATTAATAGTCGGTTCGACTGAGCTAGTAAAAAAATTAATAATAAATAATAACGGGGTATACACGATATATTATTGCGAAGTGTGACTTTTCGAGGAACCCCTTTGAAAACGTTTGGCCTCCCGGGCGCCAGGCCGACGCCACCGCCGCCGGTCGTTATTATTTTTTAATACGACACCGCGACGAGATTCCGACTGGTCGGGGGTTGGGTTTTGTGTGTTATTATAATCAATTGCGGATTCGCGGAGACGAGAAGAAATCAGTGCGGCGAGATGACTCTGTCGGTTTTATATGATAGCACGGTGGCACGGCAGACCCCTACGGTTTTGCGGTCTCGCAAAGCACGAGGGTCCATTAGTTCATTAACGTCCCGGCCGGTTTCGCGGATAGTCCATTAGACGATGACAATGAAAAGCTCCCCGCGCGTTGTGCCCGTTATGTATAGATGTATCGTAAGCTTTATAGTAAACGGTTATGTTCCGTCCGGTGATTTTACGCCTACCCGACAAACCGGAAAATCGAAAAATTATTTGAAAAAAAAAAAATGTTTTAATCGCAGTGTAAACAAAATACAAAATACCGAATTTGACGAATACTGAACGTATACATAGGCGCTCGTAAGGCAATTTTCAAGGAAGAGACAAACTGGAACCGGGGTTCCAAACGTGCATTCAAAGACAGATATGTGAATATAAGAACACAAGACCATCAATACATGTTAAAAAGTTATGATGTACTATAGGTCCATTACGAGAGGGTGAATCAATGATAATTCAGACCAGTATAGTTCTTAATCTTATTCGATTCAGCGTTCCTTTTGATGAAGGGGCACTGAAACGCTGAACGGAGATAACTGGCTCCTAACGCTCTCTCACGCAAAACTATAGGCTTGTTATTACCTTATTGGTCTTTTGCTTTTGCTTAATTTCAACCGTAAATCTCCTGTACGTAAATATTCTGATTTCACGTGCGTTAATATGTGTCACAGGACGCTGGTGATTTTTTATTTTTCCATCATTCCGTATTTAAAAAAGCTCAACGCCCCTTTAAAATTTACCGTTCCGTCAAGGGACCAAAATGTCTCCTACGGGGGTGGGGTGGTACCATATATGTTAAGAACTTCTGATTTAAACCCTGTGTTGTGCGTCAAGAAAAACAGTTTTTTGTGAGTTTTAATATTCTTCAAGGGGGACATGTATTTCTCTTGTTCCTTATCTGATGGTCACCCATGCTTGTATATTGCCAAGGTTGGACAAGTCATAGGCGCCGAGTTTTTAAAAATAAAAAATAAAAAAATCATCGGATGCTTTGGGCTAAAAGTTCCACCCCTACAAAAAAAAGCGAGTACACCCGTCTGTATGGCGCCTACGAGACAAGTTGATGAATAATATTAAATCTGTCGGTATAAAATGCTATAATGTATAAGTATTTGATGAATATTTCATCTCTACGGTATTTTTCTCTGAATTAAAAAAAAAAAAAAAAAAAAAAAAACACCGCTATAAAAGTATAATTTACCGACTAGATAAAATGCTACGAGAACCAACCCTGAAGTTTATGATTGGAGTAAGATGGCTGGTCGAAAAGTTGTTTATAACCTTATAGGGATAAAAATCAAATATACGTATGTGCATGACCCTAAACATTTAAAAAATTGCCTTCTTTCAGTGATCTTGTTCGGGATCCACCCCTGAATTTAGTTATAGGTATGTATTTTTATTGAAAAAAGTTAACGGATCGCACATTAAATGTTAGTTGTTTTTAATTAATTAAGTTAAGTTAAAACTTAATTTAAAATTTGAATTAATTAATTTACTTTTGAGTTCATTTTTTTTTGGTAAAACGAAATTAGTAAAAATATATGAATCAAAAGTTCTTGAAAATAACGATGATCAAAGTTAAACACTGCCATTTTATTTCGGTAACATCAGATTATACTTGTTTTAAATTTCGCGTCACATAAAAAAAAAATATATTGTATTTTATACGATGGTGTACGTTTTTAAATAGTGTATAAATTGTAAGCTTTTGTTGAAAATTAAAAATGAACTCGACTTTAAACTTTTTCACTACTCAATATTCAGCAATGTTTTATACCTATACTATTTACAATGCTGCCAATACAATAATAAATATAATTGATAAATCGTTTAATTTATTTTTATTAGTATATTATATGTTATTCGATTAAATTATTTTCTACGAACTCGTGTGGCAATACGTACGTCAATTATATTATTTAAGAAATGTCAAACGAGTTAATACTCAAAAGTCATCGATTAACAATTATTAATCGAATCGAGTAATTTTTACATAATATTTTAAACTTATCAATCATAATATAATAATTTTTATTACTGTATATTCTGTAGTTTTACTATAATTAATAGTATAACCCCGTTTTATTTATTTAATTGCACGCACCACACATACATTTATTCTTCTTTTCCAATCCGCAGAAATGATATAATTTGAATTTAAGTGTTCTTTCAATAATTATTAAACATTAATAAATAGATATAAATATATTTTTTGATACGATGAGGTCGATGAACGAAGTTACGAAAAAAAAAAAACCGATATTATTTTAATGTCATCGGTAAAGAATTATTATTACGTGGTCTTTAAATAAGTTTTTAAGGCAAAAAAAAAAAAAACAAATCGTGTATAAAAAAAACGTATAAGAACATGTAATCATTCACGGTGCAACACGAACGTAGACCGTTAAAATATTTTTGCGATACATAAATCGCGCGTATGATTGAATTTAAAACGAAAAACCACAAGGGCGTATGAAGAATTGGCCGAGATATTCAAAGTGAAGTGAAATTATTATTCCGGAGAAACGTGCGCACGCGTATTTATTTTTAAAACTGAATTTTAAGACAATAATATAACGAAAGCGAAAAAATTAGTCTTGCATGTACCTTTATTTCTATTTCACTCTATTGCTGTATGTCTACTGAAAGCAAATTGTTTTTTTTTTTTTTAATTCGTTAAACCGCAGTATTCTATTTCGGAATATTCAAATCTATTAATTCCATCAGGGCCGCCGTAATATACAATATTGTACACGTTAAACAACATCGGCTTTATAGGAATGGCACGAGAATAATAATAATAATAATAATAATAATAATAATAATAATAATAATAATAATAATAATAATATCGTACTCGCTAGCCGATAGGTATCAGCATATATACCGAGTATAATATTATATTGATTAGCGATAAAAAAAAAATTATCATATTATTTTCTACGTTATTATTACACTGTTGTGATGAATAGTATATGCATACATATTACTTCAGTATGGTACATATATACATACTATACGCTGCAGCAATCAATAGATAATGCTTAACGTGTATGTAATTAATTCGAATTACATCAGTACAATAATTATAATAATATTAATACACCATAAAGGCTATGAACTGTAAGCCAGTTTTTTTATTTTTATTTTACAATTTATTACGTAACTTTGAAAATTAAAAAAAAAAAAAAAAGACTTAAATATACTAACTAGTATATAATAACTAATCATTTTTTTGATAAAAATCAAGATTTCAACGTGAAAAATGCTCTATAGGTACTTATGTGTGAAATTTATCGGACAGTTAAAAAATATATAGGTATATATCATATATATTTGTAATCCGCAGCTGAGTGAATATATTATCTGCAGCCCTATAGAAACTCGGATGTCGCGGAAGGAAACCGTAGAGCATAATATTATAATAATAATAATTATTATGTTATGCACTACGACTTTTCAAAAGCTATTTATATTATTATTATTATTATTATTATTATTATATATATATATATATATATATATATACGGAGAGTATATTCAAATTTCGAAAACTTTACTCTAATAAAATGTTTCTCGTCACTGCATTGCATAATATATAATCCTTTATGAATATATACATTTGGCGACGGAAAGGATTAAAATATTTAAAAAGTCCTCTATATACGTATGTCACCCCTGTTGCAGGAACTTTTCACGCCACGTTTTCGACCGAAATCGTTAAACGGAAGCGGAACAGAAAAAGAAAATGTTTGCGACGAAAACAATAATATTTTTTTTTTAAAAAGAGGCTGATACTGTTGATGGGCGTGCAGATTTGAGTTTTTGGAAGGAAATTGTAAGGAAGCCGATGTATATATATATTATATAGAGTAATTCAATATATATCTGAACGCAACAAGAAATCATTGAACGAAAAACGATTCTGCGCAGAATATTACGAGTCGAATTTCTTTTTCTCTTGTTACCAAGGAGGAACTTTTTTGTAGCATTTGTAATCTAGTTGGTGTATTTTTTTGATTTTCCTTAATAAATAAGAAAAATTTGCAATTTTTGCTTATTTCTGAGTAACCTCGGTTACAAGGGAAAAAATACGACTATAATATTCTGTTAAGAATCGTTTTTCGAGAAGTATTAAAGTAATTTACAGACAAAAAACATTAAAGTAAAGCCAATGCATTCCACGCTTCGTTCAAACCTAAAACAGAACGGGTCGGTATATAAAAAAATCAATTTAAATCGAACTGAACGCAAATAAATATCGACGACAATTTGTCCGCGTGCACAATGGAAACGCTGGCCCATAACCAGCCTGGTTATGCTAAATTTTCACCGAGTACCTACTGTTGCTACTACCGTTCAGCGATGCTGCCACGACCGGTTATAATATGTATCGAACTTGGTATTGCTTTATTATTATTAAAGTCTCTTCATTACACGGTTGTAGTCGCATAAATCTACGGAGTTCTCGTCGTAGTCTTGTTCGTGGACTATTGTTTTTTTCGACCACCCACGCACGTTCTGCATGTACTCGCGCGATTGTCTTTTTAGGAAAATGTAATAATTTTGAAAACCTACACGGGATTTAAATTGGTAAATAATACTGACGTTTTTTGTTTATTTGAATGTTTTTTTTTTCCATTCGTGTGTAACGTTATTATTTCGATCGGCGAAAACGAGCATCGTAACGTGGTAGTTCGGTACACACGAGTCCGCGAACCATTTGCATGCGACGCCGAATCGGTTTCGTGTTACAGTTTGTTTTGTTGTTAATTGGACACGTGGTATTCGTTTTCTTCATTTTTAATTAACAGGACAGATTTATGACGACCATTGGGTTATCCGATTTCTGACCTCGCGCGTGTGTGCGTACAATTACGTTCTAATTTTTTTTTCCATGCATCATATACGCCGTACAGTTTATTTTATGTAAAGAAAAACAAGAACCGAGCCATCACGACCTGATTATCTGCGATTTATTATTATTATATACTCGGTCGTTAGTCCGATAATTTCGAATGATCTATAGTCTATAGTCTGCAACGAGCAAAAGAATTTTGAAAAAAAAATCTGTACTATATATTTTTTCACGTGAAAGTTGTATACTTATGGTATGATTGCGTTCGATTAAAAAAATAAAAAAAAAAATAGAACAATATTTGATAGATTTGATATACTAAATATTATAATTATAAAATAATATAGTACTAAAAATACATCTTTAAATGAGACATTATTCAGAATCACCGGAACCTACATAGGAGTTACGTGGGTGATGAAAGGAGAAAACACGGAAGAAAAGAAAAAAGATACGCTCCAAATTTAAAATTTCCAGACCCTATAATAAAAAGGTCAACTTATTAAAACAATTATATACGTATTGAGGTCAAGTCTATTTTATGCCCTATACAAAAACTGACTATGCGGTAAACAACACAAATAAAAAAGCAGTGTTGCTTATAAAGTAGGACTAAAATTAATGATCTAAAGAAAGTACAAACTTGCTTGATATCACTACTGTGTTAGGCTGACTTTTTTGGGACTTGGCCTCTTTTCATGGTTAGGTTTTCGTTGAGGATTGTCTTAACTCGGACGAATACAAAAACAATAAAAATAAGATTAATGAAATAAGATAAAATTGACTTTCGCGCAGAAATGAAATAGTAGAGAATCGAACGCTGCTTTGAAAATTTTTATTATTAAACGAAAACGAATTTATTTAAAATCCTTTATGTATTTCAATCAAAAGATAAGAGAAAATTATCGCTAAAAATATTCAAACAATTTCGAGTCGATTAGATTGTATTGGACGCGGGTTCGCCTAAAAACTCGAACTTCGCAGAGACTGTTCGATACATTCCGAACAAAGACGACGGTTGTTCTTTTTTTTACCCCCGATAAAACACACACACACGCGCGCGCACACAAATAATGTAATAAACCCGAACGAAACGAAACGCAAAATACTGTATACAGACGCTGCAGAGGGTCGACAAGTCGAGTTACGTATACATTATAACGTCGTACAAATTAACGATTTAAAATAATAATAATAATTGTCATCGCCAACGCGCGGCAGGTTTGAGGCAGGGTGGCTGATGTAGGCGAACTCACATAAATTAGCCGTTCGTGTAAGTATACAGTATACGCCTATACCTATTCGTATCTTTTTCCGTAAGACTATACGGCGATAAGAATCCCAAGGAGGCGCGCGCGCTCGCGGTGACGCGTACCACCGTATAATAATCATCGTAATGTAATATATTACGGTGTATTTTTTTTATACATTTTTTTGTTTTTTTTTTCGCCCCGCGTTTTCTTTCTAATTAACTTGCGCGGTGAACGGCGTCGGCGGGCAATCGCACTCGGCACTGCGGCAGCCGGTTTTATTATAATATCTTACGCCGATCTCTCGCGCGCGGGATTGATTTGTCGCCGGTAGCCGGTGTCCGGGTGGTCTCTGTATAGCAGCGACGACGGCAGCAGTCGCGGGGCCACGAAATCGTCGTCGTCGTTCATTACGGTCGTCCGAGCGCCGCGTGTGCGTTTCAAAATGAGATTCATTGTTCTCGTAGTCGTTGGTCGCGTATTTTTTATTATTATTATCATCATCATTTATAAACGCATTACGTATTATTTTATCCGTGTTTTTTTTTTTTTTTACTCCATCTCCTCCGTGTACCGTACATACGTATAATACCGCGCAGTAGTATACATTACATATTATTATTATTATTATTATATGTACGTGCGCCGCACATTATTTACAACGGACGACCCGGGCGGGACGGGTTGCCGACGCCGTGGAGGCGGCCGCGGTCCCGGTGAGGTCCGCGCACGATCCGAAACGAGTCCACGATCTCCGGATCGCGAGTGTAATAATATTTTATCGTATACGAACGTTTCGAAAATCCCTATAGACGCGTTCGAAAACGGCGGCGGTCTCCGTCGGTCACGCGTTCCTGTAATTGTGAAATAAAATAATATTTCTACCCGTTAATTGATAATATTTCAATTTTCGATGTTCGCCGAATGTTTATACACACGTACTTCGTTCCATATACAAAACGCACCGCTCGGCGTGTCCAAATGTATCGCGGAGCGACGTCCTGCCCCCTTGGCCGAGACTATTCGCTCTACGATTGGTCGCCGTTAGTCGGTTACACGAGTTTTGACCGATTATCGTCCGCCGCCGCCCGGTGTGTTCTTATTTGGAATGGATTATGATACAAACCTAACCAATATTGATTTACGGGTATTTCCTGCGTAGAACATTAATATCCGATGAGCTAATATTGAGCGGTTTATCGGTGACAACAAAGTGGCGTACCAGAGACAAGGTGCCGGGGGGGGGGGGTCACAATGTATAGATTAACGATTAATAATGTAAATAATAACATCACGGTAAAAATGTGATGCCATATTATACAGACGGTAGCGCTAAAACCAGTAGATTTCCAGTTAATATGATGACAGAAGAAACATTTGAGTAACGTTCCAAGACTACCCCGCTCGGCATATCGATACCAGTCCATTATAAATCTTAGTCCGTATATAGAACTATATTGACTAACAATGGACTATACTTTGAGAAAAAATTATTCAAACAACATATGATAGGCAAAAAGAATAAAATATTCAAGAAGAAAAAACCGAAATATTTCTTGTTTTTTTTTTCCGTGATAAGCATTGATTTATCATAAATAATATTATTTAATATTTTAGATAATAAAATAATATATAGGGCATGAAACCTTGTCTCAAGAAAATTTAGTGATAACTTTTTAAAGTTATATGAGGCAAATAATATGTACATTATTGTTGTTGATATTATAAGTAATTACCATTAATAATAATCAAATATAAAAACTTAATCAAGATATTTTGCAAACATAAAAAATATATAATATCAGATATTAGGTATTATATTATTTAGACCTGAATCATGTATAGTATGTGTTTTACACACTACACGTTGTTTAACAGCGTTTAATACATAATAATCCACAATTATAATAAATAATATATTATATAGATAAATAATGAAATCAGTAGACGTATTCTATTCATTCTTTTATTATCTATGATTTTAGATCGTATAACTTAATATGTCATCTATACAATTATAATTATTAACAAATCAATAACGCTTTCCACGGAAAAAAACATGAAACATGCCATTTTTTTTCTGAAGTAAATAAATGATATGATCTTAAATGTATTCTTGTTCGTGAACTTTTTATAAAAAAAAAGTATAATATATTTTAATGATGAGAATAAGAACGCGGTTTTCGGTTACGGGTCTGCATAGTAGCGTCTAGGGATTCTATTATATCGCGTTCGACATGTATAATATATTAGTAAAGAATTAGACGCGAATTCCGATTGTATATGTTTGGGACACTCTAAAAAAAAATATTCATAAACCGACAGTAAATATAATAATTATATTTTACATTTAATAAATAACTAACTACACGTTTGTTAAATATTAGGCAACGTAAAAACAAAAACACGTTCATATAATTATACGTTATACACGCTCGCAAATAATATATGTTATCGAAACGTAATATCAATTTAGTAACGTTTGATTAAATTCAATTGTACGACTTTTACCAAACATATAATATAATATATCAATAGCGTTATTTGCAAGAATATGACGTGTTGCAATTTCACAAAAACAACGTACCCAGTGAGTAAATTATATTTATTAATATAAATTTTAAATTTCAAAATAATAATAATAACAATAAATAATTTTCGAATCCGTAGCAACCGATTAATTTCGCCAACATGATCAAATTGTACATAGATACTGTTAAATAATAATTGCTATTTAAATAACGAGGCATTTTTTGAGAGAAAATTTATATACTTTTTGTTGATAAAAAATTGTGTTCTCGACATCGTTATCGATTTACGAGACGTGCGAAAAACAATGGTTTGAGTTTTTGCCTCCCTCGTTTGTTACTAGCCAAAACACAATATTGCCCCCACCCATTTGTATCCCCTATATTATATTGCCCACGTATAATTTAGGTCAAAAACAGTTTTATAATTTATCATCAAAATCGGGAAGCACGCGGCCCCCTCGCTGCAACGCAACCGATCCCATATACCGAACACGGTATTTTGACAAGCTTTTAATGAACGTTCGATTTTGATTACGAACAACGGTAGTATACGCCTCCCTCGTATAATAATAATAATAATAATATGTGCCCGGTGTTTCAAAAATATCACACCGAAATATAATTTATAATTTGAAATGCCATTCTGTGTATATGTATAGACAGAGAAAGGAAATCTGGTTTTAATTATTACGTAACGGCCCCAGGGTCCCCGGTGTATAATATTTCGATGGTTATCTTTGGGTTTCGAGTTATTGTTTCGATTACAGGTTTTATTACTTTTTTTTTAATTTTGGATATCTAACAAGTCATCGGTGATTTGTTATAGTCACCGCCAATATCGCCCTACAGAACTCTTAATACATCCTCGCTGTAAAAAATTGTAAGTGAATTATATTTAAAACCCGAGAAGGGAATGGCTTTTATATTATTTAATTTTTCTCTTGAGTTGAAACGATCCAATTTAAAATATATTTGAGTACTATGCGAGAGTAAACGAATTGAATGCAACGCTATAGTCTTTGCAGTACTTTACTTTAATATACGTATAATTATTCACTCTATATTCGAACTGGTTAAATCTGTTAACCGTTCCCCCAGACCTTCACATTAGAGTTTTCCGCATATCTAAAAGTAGGTATTTTTTTTTTTTATTCGTTTCAATAGTTTATGCGAACATGAGATGAACAACGAGAATAAAAAGTAACGTATTTAAAGTATTTATATATGTACCTACTTACTTCTTTTATTATATACGCATGGAATTCTATTGTTTATAAATTAATAAAATGAAGGAAACGAAAAAATGAAATCAACCTCAATGTCCGTACACAGAACAAGCCAAACAGAAATAACGGAAACAGTTATAATACTTTTATTATTACATATTTATTTTGTTTAGCATATAATACATAGTGCAGAACATGCCGTCTGCCACAGGACTTCCTACAGACTTTTCCGTATGGATTTTTATAGTTAATGGGCTCAAGAAACCCTTGGCGTAAGCTCGATCGACTACTGAGGGAAGGAAAACTACAGAAAACGACTTTTGAATCCCATTAAGGAATAAGGGTAATACAAGACGATCTAACGTACGAATAGAGTGTTGTGTAAGTTTTTTTCTTCACAAAAGCAAACAACTCGCATTCTATTGGCTTCTTATATAGTATGTTCGACAGTTCGACATTTATAACCGTTAAAAATAGATTTGAAATATAATAAAAATAAACGAATTTCTAAAAATCAATACGTGAAAACTGCACTATAATTGTTCAATTTATTTTACAGCTAAAATAAATATATACATTTAAATATTTAGAATTATAAGAAAAAAAATTAAAACAAAAAGACCGAAATCAGAAAACAACAGACTTCCGTGAATATTGTGCAATTCTTTAATTTTTTAAAGTCAATGTATACGATATAATAATTAAAAAATATATATATTTTATACGCATAATGTACGCATTATAACGATGATATTTTTTTTCGCAACAATATCATATTTTACGCATCCATTTTAATGCACGAAATCATCTGTCTCCGGCTTATTTTTTTCTTTTCATTTTTTACATTGGATTATATGGACCGTACTAAGGATCGATTTACATTATCCCTCGCAAAAGTCGGTGATCTTTTATAAACTCCTATGGAAAGAGACGGCCGGTAATCCAGTGCTGAGCGATAAAAATAACTCTAAGTGCACAGTGTCACCGTATACTTTGTAACATAAAATGAAAAAAAAAAATATTGTGTACTAAAGATTACAATAGTCACAACGGTAGTAGTTGAATAATCGAAATATTTACTTGTCAAAAATGGAAAAGAAAAAAGAAACTGTTATTTTCTTTTACTTGAAAAAAGCTTTCGAAATGTACGGGACCCGGTCGAGATGAGGTTTACCAGTGACAAATGTGATCGATTTTTACATATTTTATTTTTGTTTTATTTAAAAAAATATAAATCAATATAATGATATTTTGTTATTTTTTTTATTTTTATGATATTACATAAAATTGTACATACTCGAGAAAGGAATATTATTACATAGAATAACATTCAATTTCGGTTGACTTATATTGCGCCGGATGAAGCAAGGAATGTGGCACACACATGTGAGCGCCAACAGATATTACAATAATTAAAAATAAATTTATCAAGTCTTTTTTGAAGTGTACGATGAGTTATGGGGATTTATGGTTGGATATTATTTGGTAGAGAAGAGGACACGTAATTACCGGGTGTGCCTAATGGTTACCATCAAAAATTAATTTCGTACGATGGAAATAATTTTTGAATTTCTCCTCTGGTTACACCAATATTTTTATGATCTACGTATACTGTCACAATAATAATAATTATTATTATGCGGCAAAGTATAATATTATATAAACTAGTCGGATCGATTATTTTTGTTTACTATTATTTAAGTAAATAATAATAATAATTTCAATCAACGTAAGTAAATAAAGGACAAATATACACTGAAATATTGTGAAATCAATTACGAAATTAATAAATCGAATGAACAACATTGAAAATAAATAAATACATTATATATTATGAATATCACGATTGTAATTTAAATTAGGTATTCCAATATTGTAATTAACACTTTTTAATTAAATATTATTAGGAGTTTTTTACTGAACAAGAAAAAAACCGAATAATATCTAGATGCACATTTCAAATATTAGTTCATAGTGTATGTTCAATATTCCATTTTAGTAAAACTTGGGCCATATGATAGTTATTACCATGATAGTTGCTGCCGAGATAATACACGATAGTTAACTACCACAACACAATATGCAGCATTCACGAGATTATAGTATGGAGTGAATTTGTATAGAATTTGTGAATTTATATAGAGACGACGTATGTCGTCACGGTAATAAGATATAACGATAATATAATATAAATACACTGTAATAGTTATAACACATTCAATATTTTGGTTATCAACTATCAGACATATATGTGTAGTATACATATAGACAATAATACGGAATAGGTAATCATGAACTGCAGAGGCCACTATATATTGTGTATTTTAGCCGTCTTGAATTGATAACAGGTAAGACTATTCGTTTAGATTTTTGTACCAACGAATATATATATATGATTATTACATGTGCCAAACAATTGAGGCTATAATATTATAAACGCATATGAAAATTACGGGCAACTACAGTTTTCACTGATAAACTGACATGTTCTATCCATGTTTTTGTTATCTACGGCGTGATAGTATTTTTTACAATAACTAAATAGGTACTATCATGGTACAGAATTTCGTGATTATCGTGATATGATCGAAGCTATCACCGAACATCACCATGTGTAGACTTTATAGCAAAACCCGTGACGGTATACGTATAGTGAATGCGCATTAATATCGCGTTGTTATTCACATATTAGAAAAACAATATTCTCCGGTACAGTTACATTAAAAAAAAAAAAACGTGCATTACTGTATTATACGTGTATTATTATATTTATATATACATATCGTAGATTTATATTTATAGGCACGAGCATCGGGGACCATTAGCGTGTTGAGCGTGATTTCTTTTGTTGAAAAAAAAAACGGTAATGCATATGGTATAGGATATAGTAGGACTGAAGAAAATATTTACTCGACAATGCACTTTTAAACACTATTATCTGATGTACTGTTTGAATACAAGACTGAGAGTATAGTCGTATAATAATAATAATAATAATAATAATAATATGATCTCATCGGCGACGGCGGTGGCGTACGATATATTACATATTTGCATATTATATACCTATATACGTATGCATAGAGTATAACATGTTTTAATCGATTTCGCGTTTAATATTGCTAATGCGTGCAAACGGATTACACAACAGGAATAAAAAAAAAAAAAAAAAATTATAAAAAATACTACAGGAGGCGGTACCCAACGTCTGAAATAACGGTCTTGATGCACGCGAGACATACCACGCGGTGGGTGAATTTTTGCACCTCGATGACACATCGCGTATTATATATGGCGAGTACACGCGTTTGAATTATTCGACATTTCGTCATTTAGAAAAAAACAAAAAAATGCAAAATTATAAAACATACGTACCTACCTACCGAAGGGGAAACGAGCCGACATGCAAATTGTAAGTTAATTTATTCCGATTCGTATATTTATAATATAAACGTTAAAAACATAAAATAACATTATATATTACGCTTGTATTATTATATTATGCTCGTGTTTATAAAGACGACGACGGAAACTTTGTGTTATTTTCGAGTGTACTGCAATATATTATTATTATACAAACGAAATCGCTGTAATTTAAATCTTTCGAGTTTTGAATATTATACGCTAAAAAGTTATAAAGTCTAGGACCGTATATGGATAGTATAATGACGTGCCAGATTATTTTTACTGAATATATGGTGGTACCTAGCTTTATATATTTTACACGGATTTTTATTTTATAACCAAATATTGCAGTAAACTCAATTTACGGCGATGTCGAAAAAGAACCGAAAGTATTGCAACGGTCACGAATCGGTTTCCGTATACCTTACAAAATGCCGAAATAAGAGTAGGTATATTATAGGTATATAATATTAACGATGACCATGTTTTTATAATGATAAAAAAAAAATGTTGACTGTTTAACATCGAAATGAAAAATAAAAGGACGCCGCCGCAGCCGATCCGGCTATTCCGTAAAGGGTAGAGGAAAGAAAAAAAATTTACCGAGACATACGTGTTTGTACGCACCCAAAAGTACGTCGGTCAGTCACGAACGTTCAATAAAATTATTATACTACCCTCGGGGTCTTCTCGAGCCGCTCGACAAAAGGGGTACCACCGATCGCATTTTATAAATGCACGATGTTTTTCTTGTGATGCATGTACGATTTGGAAGTAGTACCTACATTAAAAATATAATATAATATGTAATAATTATTACCCGTGGCGCCGCCAGGCGGTCGAGTCGCGTGCAGAAGAAAGGGGAAGTTGATTTACAGCCCATTTATTATATTGTCGTCATGACTCATGCGTCGAAATATCATTGTCAGTTCATGTAGCTATTATAAGCAGGTAACAACCGACCCAAATATTAGCTATTAGGGTGCATAGAATGTATTTTTTATTCCGAATACGTCTATAATAATCGATATTTAGTATATTTGCTTTTAGACGTTTATTATACTTTCGATCGTGTTTGTAGTTATTTTTTTGTTAACAACACACGTTTAACACGATAACGTAATCTATAATGTCATTTACACCTAATTACACAATATTATCATTGTAAAAAAAAAATAATACCCAGTGCGTTAAGTACGATATTGTTTCGTGACTATAGGCGTGCATAATAAATAATTTTGGATTCGTAACTCGTGAAAATAATGATTGGTGCGCAGTGTGAATATTAATGTTTTACATTTTGGTTGTGTATATCGATAGATGGGCAAAGTTATTGTAGCAATCTAATGAAAGCGGAAAAAAAGCCTTAAGGAAAATCGTAAAAACGATTGATAGACGGAAAACCACAAGATCTTAGAAAGGTTAGACGTGATAGAATGGGGGGGGGGGGTTAAGATCCAGAACAATAATATTACTATTAATAATTTATTTTCACTAAAGTTTAAATATTATAACGAAAAAATAACTTGATGACTCAAAACGATTGCGCGACTTGTCAAATGTTACGTGTAAATAAATATGAAAATCAAATGTAAACAATATAAATATTATCTAATATTGATTTTCATAAAATAATATGCATTTTTGCCCACTACCATTATATAGTCGAATATCCAATATTTTTTGAACAAAATACAGGTACCTACATAGGTACATACAATTATTATTTTTTAGTTTTTTTACCGTATACCTACCTACACGTTCGATTTAGACGGTATATAGGTGTACACGAGATGATCTTGTACCTGTTGTTTTCTGTATACAAACGTCAAATACTATAGGCACGAGTATGGTATATAGACTGGAGAGGCGAGGAGAAAGGCGTGTGTTGATGAATGAAATGCACGGACGATGAAAAAAAAATAGTAACGCGACAACCTGCTGGGACGTGTTAAAATGTCAGACCAGAATAATAATAATATAAACGTATACACATTGTCTATGCCCGCGACAAGCAAACAAAAACAGAAAAAAAAAAACAATGACAGACCGACCGCCTTAATAGGATCCACGGTGAATACTTAGGGAAACACTTAGGTCCATAAATGGACACACGTCATAGATTATTACGTAGGTATCTATATAATAATGAGTTAATAGTAGTCGATTATTATTGTAATATTATTGGCATCGAGCATTAAGAGCTTAATTTAGAATCCATAAAAAATTAAGCTTTGGTAGTATAGTACTTTGGCAGTAGTAAGCTGGTATATAGATGATTGGTGTCATAGGAGAGTTTTGAAAGCATTAAAAAAAATAGTGGGTAGGTGATAGATATCTACTTTTGTTCATTGCGCGTATTCTCAAAATCCCTCTGAGCGCCATTGAATAATTGTTGTACAATTGTTTATAATCTTATTGAAAAAGTCAACTCTTATATTGTGCCTACCTATTATCAATTATAAGGAGAGTTGGGTATTATTCGAATAAAATATTCGTGCTTTTTATTAACTATTTTTATTTATTTTTATTTAACTTTAAGACGTCTATGCAACAACTGAATCGAAACGATATTTATAAAATAACATTGAAATGAGTTCGTTTGCTGAACGTAATATTTGTGTAAATGAGACAAAAACTAGGCAAACTGTAATTGAAAAATTGTTTTTATATTTATTTTATCAAATAAATATAATAACTTAATGGCGTAGTGTGGAAAATTAATACCTGTACCTACGATCATATAATTTATAAATACGTATACATATGGTGTGAAAACATATTTTTCAACAGCATCTGGCAATTGATTGGGTTTTGCCGATAGAGACCCCCTAGAGTTACACCGCCACAGCCGCTAAAACGATCGACACCGAAAATGGTAGTCTAGCCGTTTTTTTTCCCATATTTTTTGTACATACGATATTATTATCATATTAATGAATATACTCGCGCACATATGTTATACAATTTCGTAAAAACGAACACGGTTCCCACAGGCACGAAAATGATTAATTTTAAGTTTAATAATTTTACTGTCGAAAATCTTGCAGAAATAATACAGTAACCTACTCGCATTACCTATCACGTATAGGTATACATTTCGAACAGCCGAAATTATTTTGGGAAAAAAGTTTCGAAAGTACAATAAATTAAAAATATTTCGCGTGTTAGCGTCTAGTATAATACGATCGAACCAGTTGTGCGTTCTTGTTATTTTTACGAGCAAAGTTCAACTAAAACAACTATTATTCATTTCATTTCGATTAATAAAACGAACGTCGGTTAGAATCGGCGGAATTAAATTACCGCCGTTATTTGGATCGTGTAATCTGACCACGATACGGTGCGCACACGTCTGCAGTGTGGTCCAAACTCGGAGGGTAGACGATTAATCGAATTAGAAACTTTTCAATAACATCGGGAAAAACTATTTTTAAAAGTCATTGGAAACCGGATATTATAAACCGGGGACTTTTATCGTCCACCTATTTACATTATTTTCATCAGTAAATTGGTATTCCCAATACACTTTTTTTTTTTTATCTTTTTCATTTATAATGTAAATACAAGAGTAGGTAGTTACCTATACCCTACTATTTATTATTATTTTTTTTTTTATATGGCCCTAAGGTAATCGGAACCATCAGAGTATACTTTATTTTGATTATGTTGAAACGTAAAATTCTTTGCTGACTATGCACAGTCAAACGGGAAATACGAACAAATGGCATGTCCAAACGGGGTAGTTTTATAAATTTTTTGTTTTTTATTCGTATGTTTTTTTTTCTGTACATACATCGAGACTAATCAATTTTAAAATTAAAAATCATCTAAACATCGTTTATTCAAAAATATTTTACGTTTTACCAATTTTCGTAATCAACTAATTGTAAAAAAAAGCAACTAAAAATATTATACTTAGTAACAATAACAATGCGGACGTATATTATTGTTCATTAAAAAAAATATAATGGACAACACAATGGCATGTTTAATATTGAAAACCCGCATGATTTTCATTAAAAAAAAAAACTAATTTATTTTATTTTACTCATCGTATTATTATTATATTATATTATATATTATATTATTATTATAATCAATCAGTCAATCAATTGTAAGTAATGTTCACAACACGGTGTGTTTGAATAAACAAATTAAAACCATATACATATTTTGGCTCGATTTTAAAGTTACACGTATATGATTTAGTCGGCGCGACAGAAAGGTATGATTTAATCAGACAGTCGGTCTACTATAGTGACTAGTGTCTCACGCATCATGACTTCGGTAATATCATAACATTAATGAATTGGGATTGCATTAAGTCAAATCCACACGACAACGCTACACATAGAGTAAGATTTAGTCAGACGGTCACGACCGCCCCACAAGACGTCGACAGAATATCGGCGGTACGACATGCTTCTACACACGGCCAGATATGACGTTTTGACCAGATCAAATTAACTCGTTGGGCCCACCAAATCATACGGTATGTACTGTACAGACACCTTAATAAAACCGATAGATATATTTTAATCTTACGTTATATTCTGTCGTACTGAATTAAATTGCATTTCTAATGTCTGTTCATAGGTACCACTAAATTTATATTAAACATAATATTGTAATATATCGTAATATAGGTATGCGCACAACGAAGATCAAATGAATAAATACAAGATAAAGCCATTCTTTATTAACCTACACTAATAAAACAAAAACAAAATAATAATAATAATAATAATAATAATAATAATTAGTTCTTAAATGTTTACAGCTAACCGATTTTTCAATGTAATTTAAATAATAATATCCTTTACGAGATAAATATCACAAACGCGAAAGACAATGGTGTATACGCTTTAAGGCAATTGGAAATAAGTATTTAATAGGGACTTGTTCCTATACGTTCAATATATATTATCTATTTCAGTTACATATATTTTATTATTTTATCATTAGTAACGATACACCGACCGCTGTGAGTTATTTTAACTAGATATACGCACACCACTACAGATACATAAAACTAGAAACTGGCCGACTCAATGAGTAAATCCGAAGCTTTTGGTAGCCTTCTCTATCAGAAGGGCACATTTTATCGATTAATCCATGAAATATTTGTTTATGCTATATCATAAATATAGGTGTAATTATAATATGAAAATTATTAGAAATTCATCACAAATTATTGTTTCTATTCCATAATTCATCATAATCTCTTCATACAAATAAATATTTCATGAGTTAATCAATTCAATTTATCTTTTCATATTGTATAACTAATGATTTCATTATACCTCTTATGGGATAAGTCGGCTATTAAATATAGGTAATATAGTTGTTTTAAATATCTTTGACTACACGTTATTTCCGTTTCACATATATTGAACGGTTTGAAAATGTTCGAAAATACTTATCATATATAAATTTCCATACAAAAATTAACTATTTAAACTTAGAAAATATATTTTTCATAGTTTAAGGGATTAAGAGTTGTCGACACTACTTTTTTTAGTATGTGTATTGATATCAAAACTATAAAATAAAAAAGACGTCCTAGGATAATGGGGACGGGTGCATCCGCTGTTATAGATAATTGAATGTATACCTGTAAACAATGATAATCATTGCTTACGAAAAAAACAATTTTGAGCGGAGTTCAGTTGATAGTCATGCTTTATCAACAATATATATGTCATTTAATAGTAAAATAATTAAATAGGCTTTATATTTATATTTTCTTTTATAATATTTGTTTAATGTTGTACCGATTTTTCCGATTTTCCCAATTTTCCTTCATTTTTCTCAGTATTCCCATGTTTCATTCCGGTTTTTTTACATTTTCTGTGAAAACTCCTGAGTAAATCGAAAAATGACCCCTCAAAAGTATCTTTCTAGTAAAATTTCCTTTTAGAAATATTCGTATCATTAAAAGTCGGAGAAAAATTATTGGTAGAAAAGTTGTGCACAGGAAAAAAAAATAGTAATATTTTAGTAATATATTTCGTACATTTTCCAGGTTTTTTTAGGTTTTTCAAATTTGATGAGAAAACTCTTAAGAAAATCGAGAAATGACCTTTTAAAGTACCTCCTACACCGATTTCCTTTCAGAAGAAGTGCTACACTTAGAAATCTGAGCAAGTCTTCTGGTAGAAAAGTTGTTAATAGATAAAAAAAAATAAATAAAGAAATATTTTTGTAAAACCATAAGCTTCTTCGCTCCACTCTGAATCTAAAATAGGAGAGCTTTACAATGAAAACAAACGAATGTTGTTTATTTTTTTAAACTTTGTCATACAAAATGTCGACTACTGGTCCTTGATATCGATTACCATACAGATTATCGTCATATGACCACAAAAAACACGCACCACTATAGAAAGGCCATTTAAATGTACACGCGCACTCACGTGCACGAAGTCGAGAAATAATATCGGTTGCATACATACGGGCTTTCGATACAGTTTGTGCATCTGATAGTCACGATTTCCGTATAAGAGCCACGTGTATATTTTATTCTTCTATCGGTTGCGCAAGGACCTCGAAGGATAAAAAAAAAAAAAAAAATAAACTCCGTACACCGATCATTAAGTATATATAGACGGTTTAAAAATAAAAGCGGATTTAACAACCAGCCATCAATCATATAGATTTAATATTTTTACTCACCCGCATCGTTATTGGAGTAAACGGAGACATTGGTTTGTTTTGCGTGGAGTCCCCTCCCCGACCATTTGAACTACGAAACAATAAACCACAACCTAGTTAACTGGACAAAGCTTTTTTTCCCCACCTATCCGTTATGAAAGAATATAAGTTCGTTATTTAATTAAACGCGAATATGATCAGATAAAGGTTTTTAATTATGTTTTTCGAAATTTTTTTTTTACATTCTTCACATTTTTATTATTTTAAAGCAGTAAATAGATAGGTAGGTAGGTAGGTACTTTCATTTTTATTATTTTTAATTAACACGGGAGTTTTCGTTTATTTGAAAGTAAAAATATATGTAGCCAGAATGATAAGAAATAACGTCCCACTAAAGATTTGTTCGATGACTTATAAAAATACTTCTTATTTTCTGTAATTTGTTTATTATTGAGTTTTTTTTTTCTTTTTTCTGAAAAAAAGAAAAGTTAGGTTTATTGATTTACTCATGTAAACATCAGACCCTCGAAGGTTTGTTTTCGTCACGATTATTTGTGTACATTAGGTTCCGGTGCCCTATTTGTTTTTTTGATAAATTTCTTTATTCTTTGAACTCACAGAATTTACATAGTCCTGATACAAACAGTATTATAGAAAAAGATAATTTATAAACTACAGAGTAATAAATAAATATATTAAGAGATATTAATCAAACTATATCGTCGACTTAGAATTAGAGGAACGTAACAAGTAAAACCAAGGTTTTAATAATACAAATTCCAAGGAAATATAAAATAATTATCATAATTAACAAAAAAAAGCAATGGATTGGACGACTAAGTTAAATATTAATTTGTAGAGATTCAGTATTTTACTATATAAATTTATTTTTTTTGTAATTTGTTGTTTTTTTAGTTATATATGTATTAACATTCGTTAATTTGTTGCACTAATGTTGCGAATTCGTAATAATTTTAAGACATACAATAAGTAAATAAATAAATAAATAAATAAATAAATAATAATAATAATACTTCAAACTACATAAAACGTGGAAAAGTCTCGGGACGGTAAATCAAAATATAATTTACAGGCGATAGAAGTTCGTAATAGTTCAATATGGTATTTCAGACATCAGACATTAGATTATACGCGGGGGAATATATTGCGTCGCTGCTTTCTTACGATTTCACAAAGGGGTATATTTCCTTACAAGCCGATACCAAACAAGTTCGACGTATAGGTATATGGTCGTATGTAAGGTGACTCTTTATACTCGAGACTTTTGAAAAAATAAATCTCGCCCAACTTAATAACGGTGAGCGAGGGTGTGTTCTTTGGTTACACCAAGACGGTTTTTTCTCACCCCTTTTAAGCGTGTAAAACTAATCCGAGAAGAAGCCAAGTGATAAATTCCCTACGCCACACTGACCCCGCATGATAAATCCCACTAGAAAGCTGCGGTGACTTCATTTGTGCTCAAGACGAACTTAGCGGTAAACCACATTTCCGTCACGAGAAACAGACGAACAAGTCGCACATTGTATCCGACAGCGGTTAGACTAAGCCAAAGATAACGACAATTCTGCTTATCTTCTTAAAACACGACTATACATAGGTCTTTATTCTAAAGCAATATCATCACTGAACCCCAATAAATTATAGAAAAATAACAATAATAATAATAAAAAAAAGTTAAATTAAATTCGTTGAAATCCTGTGTGTTTTACACAAGGTTTATATAATAAATAAAATCAAGTTCATTATTATTTGTTTTATTCTTTCACCGTCCTAATTTTTATTGCCCATCAGATTTCTATGTTTAGAAAAATAAAAATCAAGTAGATTGTTAAATTTTAATTTGGAATATAAGGTTATAATATTAATTTTAGTCTTATAATATATGTAAAATTACAATATATCGTCTTATTTTAAATCTGGGATATATTATTTTAATCCTTTACAACAGCGAACGCGTTTTAATATATTTCTAGATATAAAATACGAGTTATCGTAAGGTCTTTGTATTAAAAATATGATATTCAACACGCCAAGTAATATTAACAGAATATTCTGTTAATATATAAGCATTGTATAAAATATATTGTATAAAACGGATTAATATCCGTATAATAATAATTACTGTGAAGTGTAGATTATTTTATATGGGTCGTTTTATATGAAATGTCATTGAAAAATGATATACGTCATATATCCTTTAAGAGTACGATATGTTTTCTTTGAGTATGAAATTTGCAGACATTTTAATAATCTGCATCGCGACTCCGCTCCCCACGAGTAAAAACAGTATTTCAAAATTCATTTTCTCGAAAGCTCCGGGAGTTTTACATAACAAAAAGAACCACCACCCCTATATAATAATATATATATATATATATATATATATATATATATGTTGATATTGCTTCTTCCCTCCTCACACAGAGAGTCACACGTCATTTTTACCATCGTATACACATATAATATACGTAGTAATATAAATGATTCGTCAGCTATTGTTTTCAAAATTTCACTGAACGTATATTCTTTTAGATGTGTTTTTGACGTAAAAAGCCTCCCTTACTAAACAGGCAGGAACCCTCCCCTTTTTTTCATAAAAAAAAGTCCTCTTTGGTCGCGTGTCGAACATGTGTGCTAACATTTTGTTGTCCACCCCTGTAAAAAAAAAAAAATGACATATGCAAAAAAAAAGTTGGAATTTTCGATGTATTGTCTGTGATCGTGCGAGTAGAAAGAGTTGTTTGTAATATATTATAATGCTTAATAAAAACATACCGTACGAAATTAATACATCAAAAACTCTTAAAAAAAAATGTGTTAATTTATAAAATAAAAAAACACCAACAACAAATAATATAGTTAAGTACATTTTATTAAAAATCAAACATATTGTTATCATTGACCGAACGGGGTTTCTCGGTGGGACATCAAAATACTGTCAAAATAAAAACGTAAAGAACGGGAACCTCTCTTGTCTACGCAGACAAGAGCCAAGTTATCTTATATGGGACTCGACGGGGCATCTTATACTTATAAACGCAGCACGACAGCTTGTATAAACAATAATTATTATTGTTATTGGTTTTGTTTGGCCACGAAGCCAACTGAAACTCTAAATAAAAAAAACAAAATAAATAGTAATAATAAAAAAAATCAAACATTGCCAACCAAGAATATTTAAAAAAAAATTAATCTCGACGGATATTCAACCGAAACACAATATATTGTCGTTCAAAATACTCCGAACTGACAGTTCTTATATCGGGATATTATAGTAATATTTTATAAATAGTATATTTAATACTTATATTATATTTAAACATAATTGTCGGCTATTGGATTTCATCAAAAATTTAAAAATACAAATGATTTTATACTTCCACATTAATAGGTTCAAATTTGTTTAAATATACGAAATTTCCGGTTCTTTCGGGTCTATCGTAAAATCAATCGTAATTTAAGTTAAGCGGTTTAATGCTGAGAACCCAACGATGGAAAAGAATGATTGATTAAAAGCTATCAATTTGATCAATTTGTATTTAACTAATGAATATATACGAATTTTAATAAATACTTAACCATATCTAACTATAATAAATTCAAATATATATACTGTATAAATAAATGTGTTTTATGACAATAATTATGGTTTAATAGAACCTAAACTTTCAGAAAATTATACAGTTTGATTATCGGATGGTAAATTGACCAATTTCGCCCTTTGTAATTGGGCTGATTCTCTAATTATCATATGACCACCGTTGACCACGTCGGGCAGCACGCGGTTGTGTCAAGGATCGTGTATTCATTATGATGGAAATGAGGTCTATGGTTAGTTATTAGGACACCCCGCGGATCTAGCCTTTTGACACGGGCAAATTTTTACCCTCCACGTCCCGGTGATTATCGAAAGGGACCGAAAACGTCCAGCTGCGACTGACTCTCTTTGGGTTTTTTTTTCCTTTATATGTACTAGAAATGTCAACTGTCACGCAAAAAGCACGAACACGTACGTGACAAAAATTGTCGGTCCCTAATACGCGCACAAATCGTTGCGAAATCGTCGCCGGTAGGTTTCGTGTCCACTAGGGCCGCCAAAATACGCGGCACACACTCGAATAATTGCAAACTGCCACTTGATCACGATTCACAAACAAGAGGGCGATTCACACGAGGTTTTCCAACACGATTTGATTATTGGCACATGTGCAATGTGCGATATCAAATTTCGGATATTATATAGTCTTTGGACGGAATTAAAGCGAAAGCAAACAAGGGTCGTGAATATTGCGTTTGCGAATAAATAGTAGAAAAATATATTAAAATACTTGAAATAATGCTAATAAACTATATTATCATTTGAAACTCAAAATCAGTAAAATTAATGTTTGTAATAAAATTGTGAATCAAGGATAGAAATTATTCAATTTAAAATCTTTAAAACGAATGAGTTTTAAAAAAGGAAAATAAAATATTTCTTTTTTATATCAAAATTCGGTCAGTTTCTGTCAGTGGAATGACAATGCTGAGGAGGTACAACAATGAAAAATAATAAGGTAAAATATTAAGGCGTTTGATTGATACAAAATAGGAAAAATATGTAATTTTTATTTTATATTAAAAAAAAAAAGTAATATATGAAAGGTTTAAAAATAAAAAAAACAAAACAAGAATGAAAAACATTTTAAAGAAATCTGTCTGTTTTATTAACAACCGCATTCAGAAAAATATAACATCAAACTGTCAGATTTTTTTTTGCCATTATTGCCCATTCTGCAAAAGAAAATGATGGCATATTTAACTCCTTGTTGTGCAGAAAATATTATGTTTTCACGCGCGAAACGGCAAACGCTAACACCACTCGAAATATTATTGGGTTTATATTTTTTTAAAGAACAATAAATCTCGGAAGAAAGTTTTTAGCGTCGTAAAGAAACGCCCGGAACGACGGGTATAAAGGGTAGAAAGGGTAATTAAAACCGTTATCGGAATAGTTCAGTCATACTAACGATGCCCCATTAATTGGTCGCGAAAAAAAAAAAATAATAATAATAAACGAAAAAAACAAACGTCTTCTGGACTCCACGGTGTCGATCCGCAAAAACCGCACGAGTTTGTGCAGTGCGGGCAGCGGCGGAAGAAAGTTCATTTTGAACCAAACGAAACAAAAGCCATTCGACGATCCATTAATGCCCCGCCGCGTGTTCTAGAGTTTGTATTTTTTATTATTTTTAATTGGACTAAAACATATAATACGAGTATTATACAGTTTTTTTTTAAATTTATTTATTTTTATCGTTTCCCATTATTATCATTATTGTTATTTTTATATGTTCGCGAAGAACTGCTGCAGATATATTCGATTCGTGGCCGTCGTCTCATTAAGTATTCATCACCGCCATCGCGCCATCGCCGGAACGTGGCTTAACGACAGTGTTTTATGCTCTCGACAATGACTATTGTTATTTTGTATACACGAGCAAACGATCGGATTTCGTAGGAATTATTATTATTAGAAAACAAATTATATTTTTTTTACACGTTATTGATGTCGTCGTCGCGTCAGCGGATTTGTGTCGCATGACAAACACGTCATGGTGGCGCTAAATATCGCAAGAGGTTTACCCGTAGACCTATAAAGAAACTGATTGATAGTATATTATGTATAGATATATATATATATATATATATATAGTCTCCTATACCCCGCGATTAGTTCCTCTAAAATGACATTTTTAGAAAGAGAATGTTTAAGAAAACTTTAGAAGATTACAGGTGATGTGAAAGAGAGAACCACTGTGCACTCCGAGAAGAGCTAACTCAAACGTGTTGTGTTATTTGCTATCTAGTGATTATGATATGATCGCAAATATAATTAAGGTAATAACCATTTCATTTCACCACGATATTCTATATTTCTTCAATAATATCCCAATGTCTTTCTAATAATGTATTAATTCTTGTATCACTCTTTCCGTCATTGTATATTTCTATAGAAGTCTATGGATTTAATATTGTTGCAACGATTGTTTTATTAACTATGTGTAATCATTGAATATCAAGTAGTTTTTTTTATGTATATGTATACGATTATACCTATACTCGGGAAACGTCTAGACATTTGACGCGTTTAATTTCTACGAAACGTTTTACATAGCTGTCGTCGTCGATTTTTTTATGATAACAGTTCGAAAACCATGGTGGTAAAAAAAAAAGTTTTCGTAAATCGTTTTGTAAGCATTTTCGAATATTATTAAACCGCACGGATTGCGTTTATGACAGCGACGTGCCACGAAAAAGTCTAAACGGCCGGTTTTGTAAAAATATATATTTGTATACCTATATACATATTATAAAAATGCGCGTGTGTGTATAAGCAACTAGTTATAGTATACGTGCGGAGGCGACTGAAAACAAGACTTAACTTTTAAGCAGATTACACCAGCTGTGACTACATCTTTCGTTCGGAAATCGCTTTCAACGGATTTTGGGTAAACGGGGGTAGTGACGGCGGTGGTGGTGGAGTATAGGGAGGTGCGACAACAACAAATGGCGCAAACTTTCTCATAAACGCGTTTTAACAAACCAATCGATATTAATGGCAAGGAATACGGTCACGGTGGTGGGAAAAAAAATATCCTGCACGTCCTTCCATAAAGCTCCAAAAACATCGCGTTACGCGACCTTTAACGTAAACCTTTCGTAAAGACCTTTGTGTAGGCACGAGAAATAAATAATCTTAAAATATGAAAGCTATCCACAAACAAAGAAAGCATGTTTGAAAGTTCATCATTCTCCGTCTTGTCTTTTAAAAACTAATCTGTTCACTGATATGTTCTCGATGTTTTATGTAGGTACCAACCTACTTTCTATTATATATATGTCTGTTAACGAAGATTTTTAGTCACGAATTTCGATAAAGCAATCATCCAAAATAAATGTGGAATTTTCTCATTATTTCTATACTAAAAACACAAAAAAATAATCTAAGCAAATCGATTATTATATATTTTGACCTTTATTATGAGTATTAAAAGAAGAATATCCATTTATGTTTATAAACATGAACTTATTAACTTATAATTTATAACTTATTAACTTTATATTGGACTCTAACATTATCGTGCATCATACGAGTGTATCCACCACCACATCATGAACTACGTTATAGTGCCTATTTATTTGGAAACTTTAATTTAAGTAAAACCGAACGCTTTCTGTCAAATCAATTTTTCAATGCCATAAAAAGCAATAATAATCCATCCAAAACCGAATCTCGGATTATATACCCACTAAAAGGCGTGTCTGGGTA
The DNA here is from genome assembly GCA_902439185.1 of Cinara cedri. Lineage (NCBI taxonomy): Eukaryota > Metazoa > Arthropoda > Insecta > Hemiptera > Aphididae > Cinara > Cinara cedri. The sequence continues at coordinate 93,068 of CABPRJ010001901.1, read as the reverse complement.
AATAAGTATAAGTACGCCGAGAGTAAAGTAGGAGGAAACGCTATAAATTTCATCTACATATCCAAAAAGTAAAATATGCACTAAATATGAAGAAAAAAATGATCGGATTTTATTTTGATAAATAACAATAAGCTAAAATTAACGGACAAATACGCAATTTTTAAGGATATTGAACACTTATACAACATTTTAGTATTGCAGCAATATGTATGCAACTTATTGCTTAGACACAAACAAAAATACACAATTTTCGTAATTTCTTGTTCTTATACATATAATGATCGTTAAAATTTAATTTCGACTTTTTTCCAAAAATAAAGGCGCCACACCTAAAATGTAAAATGAAAAAAAAATAGAAGCTTTACTTACATGCGACAACTACGTTGGCCGGTCTGCTGATAATTTCGCCACGAGAAGTCCACGCCACGCACTGACACTGGTAATTGTATTTGCCGAAAAATTCCTCAACGTGGTTTCTGGTGATGTTGACCACGGCCTCCACGTTCCGGACACCCGTCTGCGGGTCTACGAAATCCGTGATCAAAGGCTTCACCTTGGTGTCCTCCACCGGGTCACCGTTGCACTTGAAGTATACGAGGAGCGCGTGAGCCGCCCGGCACGTGAGCGTGGCCGGTTTCCCTTTGATCACATACGAGTCCACCGGTTCTTCGAGGAATATCGGGAGCTGCACGGGGGCGTCCAGGCTGGACGCCGTCACCGGATGCATGAGCGTGTCGCCGCCCGGTAAGTACGATCCTTCGTCAGTGTCAGCGCCGCCACCCGTCTCCGACGGCAATCCGACACCAGCTGGAAAACGGTTAGATTTTAAATTTAAAATACGAACATATTTTAGAATAGACACGAATATTGAAGGTAAAAGGTTTACAAAACGGTTTAGAGCAGAAAAAAAATACCGCCACAAACAATGGTTATGTCAGAAATGCACGTGTTCCTCAGTAATACAGCCGAATCACGTAAAAGAATATGCCGAACATTGTACGTCGTATAGGAAAAAAATTAGAATACTATCCAAAAAAAAAAAAAAAAAAATTGGTTTTTTTTTTATTTTGTTTAACACGTACAGGAAATATTTCATTCCATATTGTATTAGTTGTCTGCACGTGTCCTAGCGAGTTATAGCTAAAGCGGGCGTAAAAAATATAATACACACAGTGCAGGAAAAAAAATCTATACCATCTTGTAAACTTATTATTTTTCGATCATTTTTTTTATTACAGTTTACTATAATATTTATATTATGTCAAAACATGTTATTTAAAAAAAAAAAAATCATTATAGATGAACTTATGTGTCATTAAAGAGACACGATTATTTTAATATACCGTTGTATAAATTTAACACAAACTAATAAATACATTTTTTTTTTTATTATTATTATTATTATAATGTATACGATTGTAAACAAACGTGCATTTACATTTTAAACTGTCGATATACGAAACAAACAAGTCTAACCGATTATACTAATCATTTTATCGCATTTAGTCTCTAAACACATGTACGTGTTTTTTTTTTACTTCTTCTAAACATTACACAAAAAAAAAAAAAATAAAAAAATAAAAAAAAAACGAACATTTATTTTATATCTCAACCGAATTAACTGAATATTATAATAATAATATACATACGACGTAAAATCAAAATCCATTAACTCGGCTTATCTGCACACGTTTTTGTTTATTCGACCCAATTTCTTTTGGAATTACATTGTGTATAAAAAAAAGAAAAATCCAAAATCCACAGATTCAGTTGAAGGGCTTGATCGGTTTTACACTCGCTTACCAGACCCTCTCCTCCTTTGTTCCTCTCAACGTCACAAAATAGATCTCTCGTCCTTTTAAGTTCGTCATGGTATCCGCGCACGCATCGACCACTTGTATTAAACACGCGAGAATAAAAGTCCATTTACTTGATCCGGCTAAACGCGCGTGTATTTTCAAATGAAATAAAAACAACGTGAGTATGCGAACAGTGTGTACGCCTATACATACATATATATATATAGATACCCATATTGTCGGACATTGGTTTAAAGATAATCATTTAGACAAAAAAAAAAAACTTAAGTAAATAGTCGTAGTGTGACGTTTTATGACATTTTTTTTTTCGTTTAAGTCGTAAAGATATACGATAGCGTATTAACGTACACGATATTATATTTTTCATTATAATCCTGCTAGACGCCTACTACTACTACTACTACTACAACTACTGTCCAAATGACAATAAAAATTTTAGTCGCCATAAAATAAAAAAAAGTTAGGTATATGATATTATGTTTTTATTATTTATAACGTGTATAGCATATTTATAGCGTGGAGTAAATATAAAATAATATAAAAATGGATATTAACGGGAATTATTGATTAACATTTTTAAGTTTATACCACAATATTATGTCTGTGTAGTAGGTATACTCGTATATATTATTATTTTTTATCTGACTAACCGTCACGACCAATATTTACGTTGATTTGTTTTACAGTTAAAAAAAAAAAATAAAACAGGACACGTTTCACACCAACCAACCATGGTCAGGAAACTGTTGTAAGCGGGAAATTTGGAAGGTACAGAATAACTAATTTAGTTTATATACTGAAAGAAACGACAAAGTATTGCAATCTAAAACCGTTCTGAGTAGAACTCGGTAATCTGATAAGGTTATACAATATTAGTGGTATTTTTCATTTGTACCCTAAAATAAAATCTACAAATCTAAAAAGATACGAATAAACTTCGCACAATGGGTGGGCCACTGTTGTAGGTGAGAATTTGGAAAGTCCTACCTTTCCATAGCGGAGAATTTAATGTATATCTGTACCTAACAATTAATCTTTGCTAACGAAAAGCGATTCTGAGCAGAGTTCGGTTATACATATGTTTTAAAAGGCCGTAATATTTACGATTTGAAAATAATACATATCGTAAATGTTTTCGCTTTTTTTTCGGTTTTTCCATTTGTTATAAAAACTTCAAGGAAAATCAAAAAATGATCTTTCTAAAGTAACACTTCAATCAAATTTCCTTCCAGAAAAAGTACTACACTCGAAAATCGAAGCCAAATTTCTAGTTTAAAAGTTGTTAGTAAATAAATTAATAAACTCCATTGCGAAACCAATATATTCCTCGTTTCGCTCAGAATCTAAAATGTTCCCCAATTTCATTAAGTTAATGATTATACCGAGAGTAATGTGAGATTTTGCTACAATATAAATGGCTCCTAGCAATCCATACGTATTTTAGAATATGTCATATAATATAGGTTCGTTCAAAATATCGAACATTTATCGGGAAAAAACTTTTTATTTCGAGTCACCTAGTTATTATTTATTTATTTATTATTATTTTTTTGATAACGGTCTTTACTCTTTGGTATATCGTGTGTGTACGGACGTACTCTAGCGTGACGCAACAAATCATATTATTCTGTACCGACTATTTCTATAATGTCTAAGCTCAACTCGTGCGGATGACCTCGGTCGAGACAATGACTGTATATGTCTGCATAGTTATCCCGCGGTCAAGAGGATTATGATTAACGGCGAAAGTCATTTTATCAGTACCAATTTCTTATATTATGCGAGTTTCGTATTTTTTTTTTTCAAAATAAAATATAATTACCCCTTTGAATTCTGAACATCGCTAGACGAAATACAATTTATGAGTTTAATGTACAACATTCGAAATAAAAACTATAAATGTCTATTCAATTACGTATAACTAAAAAAAAAAAATAAACAAAACTCCCACACGTGTACGAACAATGTAATCGCTCAAATGCCGTCCGAAAAAAAAAACATTTATTTTTTCTACATTAAAGATTTATTGGTATAGTTAGTTTAATCTCAATAATTTCGTACATACCAAACAAACACGAGGGGAGGTTACGTAAATTTACATTGCCGCTATACTGGTATAATTATATTGGAAAATTACAATTGATACATATATATATATATTTACTCGTATTTTTTACTGAATATAAACGAGTTAACCGCTATAATATAGGGCAAATATTTTTATTCTAAGACGGTTCAAGTTCGTTTTATTGAACCCCTAGCCACTTCCCCCTCTTTTTGCGAAACTATACAAAATTGTTTCAAAGTGAACTCTATAACCTTCATCGTTTTACTCTTTTTATTTTAGTTTCTGAGTAGAGCAAAGAAGTTAATGGTATTACGAAGATGTTAATTTTTTATTTTTTCTGTGGACAACTTTTCTACAAGAATCCTGCTCCGATTTTTTAGTATAGGACCTTTTATGATAGGAAATCTGACTGGAAAGGTACTTTAGGGAAGTAAATTTTCGATTTTCCCGAGAGGTTTCCAAGCAAATGTGAAAAACCGGGAAAAACAAGGGAAAACCGGGAGAAAAGTAGGAAAATCGGATCAATATTAAATAAATATTATTAAAGAAAACTACACTAACGAATACTGCCTCTATTATGCGCATTATGTGTTTTAAACCGAGAATATTGTATAGCGGTGGTTCAAAGGTTTCCGGCAATCCAGGATTCAATTGCAAACTTATCTGATAGATTATAATGTAGCCACTGCATTTATTTTCAGTAGTTATTTCTAAAAATCAAATTTCACTTCCTTTCGATATTGTATTCTAACACAGTATCGGTAGCATCGTTATTATTGTATTTACTATTCAGTTTCATCCGTATGGAATTCAGTGGCGTATATTCAGTTTAGGCATATATTTAGGATGTACCGCGGATTATCAAAACGCGTTTTCGTGGGGAAAAGAAACATCGAATATTTCTTTAAGGTATGAAAAAAACATTCCTGGCTACTAATGTTGGGCAAGTTGATGAATATTTAATTCATAAATTAAATTGAGATAACCTAGATTTTGTCATTTTTTTTAAATTAAAAATAATTATTTAAACTCAATATGCTCAGAATCTAAAATTCAAAAACAAAGTTAATACTTATATACCGAGTTATCGCAATGGGCAATGTCTTTGTGGGACACCCTGTGTACATATAATAGATTATCTATATCGGATTGGTTGTATAGCTTTATAGGTTTTATATCGGTAACAATAATAATACATTAATATTGGCTACAGGTTATCGGAAATCGGGGAAAAAATAGTCATTATATCATAATATCGACACGGCACTAAATTGGAAATAATAATATAATAATAATGATAATGTTTTCTCGTTTATTGAACTATGACACGCGTGCGCGGTGGAACGGACAAGACGAGGAGGCAGAGTAAATAACAAACATATAGGTAATTGACAAGCGTTCGCGGATTTTTCTTTACGTGTTCGAAACTGGTCACGACTGACGCGTGTATGTATACATACGTGTATAATGTAATGCAAGTTTGTATAATATATAAATATAGTTTTACGCGACTTAATAACACGTAACGACGGCGTGCAATAATAATATTATGCGCGTGTGTATATAATATACGGCCGGGTGTGCGGGTCCGATGCATTATAGATATAGAGATGTCTGACGGGATAATATACGATAGATACGAACAAAAAAAAAAAAACCGAAGAAAAATTATTACAAAGCGCAAAACTCGCAGTCGAGACGAGAAGGCGCGATTTTTTTTTTTGAACATCGACTATAATATTATTATATAGCCAACGAGCGAACCGGTGATTTATAATAATATGTATAATGTAAAAATAACTGTTGTAAAAAAAAAAAAATATGTGAGACATCAGAGAGGGTTATTGCTTGCTCCGGTGCAACGACGTTCGCATCCGGGGTCTTGACCGAAGGGTAATAAGGCGTAAGCATATTTTAAGATGATGATGCGCACGAAACAATTCGAAAATGTGTGTCTCAACACTCCGAGAAGTTCTATACATCATAAACGTTATTCCTTTGAATCCAGGCCAAAACGATCGCGTACACTGTGTATAGCCGGACATGATTGTATATTATACCAAGTACCCCGAGATATTAACGTACTCACGCAAAACAAATATTATATCTTTTCCGTTGTAGAGAAAACTTAGGTCTACGAAATCAGCACACAAATTCGAGTACTAATTGTATCTTCAATAGGTTGGAATAACCTAACTTATTGTCATTTTATTTTATTCGTAAATAATGTAATTTTGAATTTTGATTAGCCATTATATGGTTAATTGTTACTTGTATTTACTTGTTATTGTATTAAATTGCAATAATTAAATTATTACAAGATGATATAAATTATTACGAAAATATATCTATGTCGTATTATGATTATAAAACGCAATTGTAATTTCAAAATATTTATATTCATTTTTCATTCACAATGTTCTTAAGATTTTTAAATTTAAACTAAGTATTGATAAACTTGTGATGCATTTTTTTAAATAACAGTAGATTGATCAAATCAAATATTAATATAAAAACAGAATTCTTAAGATATCCATAGTTATAGCGACTCCAATCCTATCAAATTGTAGTGATGGTAAATGGTACTGTTTTCAAAATTAGAGCTCTGCCCAGAAAAAAATTACTTGAGGGCTTACATTTACCCGCTAACTTTACGCAGTACCAACACTAAATTCTACTATCTATAGTACCAAAATTTAGTGCTAAATTTGACAACATTTTAAAAGCAACCTATCTTTAACGTTTAAAAATTATCTAAATATTCAATTGATTATCGAAAACACACAAAATCGTATTTTAAATTATTTTGTTTAAACAACTGTAATATTTTTTAGATTCTGAATTTAGCGAAGAATGTATTGGTTTTACAAAGATGTTTATTATTTTTTATTTTTTTTTTTTTATGTGAACACTTTTTCTACCAGATAGCTTACTTTGTTTATCAAGTATATCACTTTTTTTGAAAAAAAATTTTCTCTGGGTGGTACTTTAGAGAGGTCATTTTTTAAAATTCGCATTTATATTCGAAATAATTAGAAAAACCTGGTTCTTTAGGTTATTGAAGATTAAAAGATTGAAAATAAGATTGTTATTGGCAACCGTTTTTATTTATTTTTTGTTATTGTAATCTTTTTTAAATAATCATTGACCATGGAAATTAATATTGGAAATATTGTAATAATTTCACTATAATATGATATATTATATATTGTTGAAAAAGCAATACTTTCAACTAAACTGCGCTCAGAATCGTTTTTTCGTTAGCAATGGTTTATCGTTGTTTACATTAAATTCCTGTTTGAATATACCTACAACAATGGCTGCGCCCATGTGTTAAGTATTTTTTCTTTCGTCCTTTTTTTTTTAATAATTAAATTAATATTCCAAAAAACGTTGATGAAGTTGCTTTCAAAATGTAGCCAAGGTGTTTTGTTTCTAAAATTAATTTTAAAAACCTGTTGGTTTAAATGAATAAGGCATAAAACAATTTTTCTTCTTGTGAACACATTTTTGCTTTATTGATCGTTAGAAATACGAAAACTGCAAATGCCACTGCGACATCTTAAAAATTATACGTATCATACGTGTACCGTGCATTACCGTACCGTACCGTGATTTACACTCTCTAAAAGATCTGTGTTTAGTTACCTCTACACACACGTGCGGTAAATTTCATAGTACAAATTTTCGTGAATGTGTTTTTAATTATTTTATTCGCTAGACTAAAGGATGGCAAACATATTTGTTTTTTTCTCCACACCCTGTTAATAGAAAATATTTTCACTTAACTCCGGAACGATTTTAAATATTATTTTATGTAGATGTATATCTCGTAACTCACGGGGGTTTTGTTAGAGAAAAAATAAACAAAAACTCTATGTATATTTTAATTTCTTTTTTTTCAATAGCTCCGTATAGAAAATTACCTTTTTTATATAACGGAGACTTAGACGACACGAATAATGATATATATATTATATACGTATACATATATAGGTACATCTAAGACCGAATTCCCACACGATATGTGACCTTCCATTAAGACATCCGAGAAGTTAACATGACTTTTTCTTTGTTTTTTTTTTTTCGTTTTTGTTTTGCGAGACTTATAATTTTACATTTCCGATAAAGCACTCTGCACCACGCCTACGTAAATACAGTTCATAATAATAATGGTTATCCGCTCGGATAATCGCATAACAAGCTGATGTATATATAAATACATTTATACACACGCACACACAGACAAATTCCACCCATTAAAAACATTGAAGCGGAGGATAAAAAACAACATACAACTCAATCACCGCTGCACAAGACATAATATCGTGGTCGGTGGCTACAACCGGTAATTATTTATCTGTGTTCCGATTCACTCTGATATTTATTACAATATTGTTATTTTCAACCATTTTCTACGGGTTAATTAGATTCGTGAATACGGTTGCGGTGGTCTTCGTGTTTGCGAGGGAGAATATAATAATTGAGATGCAACTACTATTTTACTATATTGTATAATAGTCCTCGGGGAAAACAATAACTATCATTCAAGTGGCTCGCGCAATACGAATACAAACACTACGAAAGAACATATTAATACGAATGCAGTTTTATGAATTTACTTTTTTATTAACTTTATTTGTATTTTAATAAAACATGGTATACACGATGGTGGACTGGAAGGAAAATTCGCGAAGGAAATATACAACATTGATCTTTAAATAAGTTATTGTATTAAGTTATTAATATATAATATAAGCGAATATAAATGTATACAAGCAATTAATAAAAATGTATTAAATATAATAATATAGTCAATTGCGTGGTTAAAAAATGTTCTTCAGACAACAGCGAAAAACATAGAAAATTTCGATTTTAAAATCGAAGATGTTAGAACTTTTATTGCACTCATTTTATTGTAGCTGTAGTCCTCGAGCTTAAAGTTCATAAAATAATAATTTTATAAAACCAAAAAATTAGATGAGTTTTTACGGTTTTACAGATAAAAACAAAAATGTTGTACCAGGATCTCAAAAGCCGTTTTCATGACAAATTTGGAATCTAAAATAACAGCGGCCACTACATATATTTGGCAATAATTTTAAAAATAGCGATATTCAATATTAGAATCTACAGAAATAAACCATATAATAATAACAATATAAGATTTTTAATAATATTTTTTATCCGTGTGACAAAAATCATAGCAATAGCTAACAATAAATCGTATTAAATAGATTATTGACTAAATTCATACATATTGGAAGGAAACATAATGCGATACAAAAGGTCATTGTTGCGTATTACTTAACTGGAACATAAATAATTTTTTTTTTACATAATATAATATATATTGCATAATTTAACCTAACCATAAAAAAAATGGCAAAACAATAAGAAAAAATAAATTAAAATTTAATCAACGGGTTTTAATTATAATGTATTAAAAATAATAATTATAGTGTGATGCCTACGTCAAAAGTTTTTAATATTCCAAACAGAATTAATGAAATATGCAATTATCGTTAAAATAATAATAAACATATATATATATATATATTATAGGTAACTATGACGACGTTAAAATCCGGGATGTTCGGAAGTCTGAATAATATTTATGGTTAAAAACGTTTCAAAGAGATACAGTAATTTTAGAAAATCGTCTTCAAGAAATGCTGAAGAAGAAAAATGACAGTGTACCGCTATCCCATATAATGAATACGCGTTGCGACTTCTTTAAATAGCTTTCATTCTTAGTGATGTGTATTACGGTGACAAAGGGTGAATGTATTTCGTATACAGTGTTCTCGAAAAACAAAAATAAATATTCGGTAGGTATGCCTAATCCGTTTCCTTACGACTTTAAAACGTATTCTAAAATATTTGTATACTGAGCAGCGAAGTAATAAACAACGATTTAAAAAAAAAAAAAAGAAAAGAAAGATTTTACTACTCTCCTGAAATGTCATACGACCTCGTTAAAATTAATATAACAACCGTATAGACGTTATAATATATTATATTTTGAAAACTTCGTGTAATATCAATATTAGTTTTAAAACGGAGCGATAAATTACGAGCGCCGAATGGCCAACGCATAATAAAACAAGTAGTATCCGATATATATTATGCACGTATTATTATATTTTATTCCGACTAACGAGCATGCATTATTATATCGTTTTAAATTTTAAATTATAACTATTTAATTCCCGGTGCGATTGATTTTACAAGATGCACAAAAACAAATACGGTCGCTTATTATACTCCCGTACATATATATATAGAGCCGCACATCACGAGACGACTTGTTAAACAAATTTTTTACTCTTAAGACAATTCGCTTCAACCACCAACCAACCGATCGACGACGACAACGCCGACGACGTTCGGTTAATTTGAATAAAAATACGTGTTCCCCTGTGTTCCCTGACAACGTGCAGTGTATATATATATATATTTCCTAGGTATTATGTGTATACCAACGTGTACAATAATATTCTAGAATTCCACACCGCGGCCGTATGTATTATGTTAATTTCGAAAACCGCCTCTTGTAAAGTACAACTCTATTTTGACCGCGCGCGCGTTTAATTATTACACGACGGTAATTATTTTTCGTCCGTTTTCCCCGCCGGCCACCATAATATCGTATCGGTCAGATCTCGAATACGATATGTACCTACTAAATATACTATACTATACTCTTACCGAGTCGATCTTAGGCGGAGGTATAGGTATATTATAATATTATATAGGGTGTGTGGGGGACGAACGGAGAAGGAGGTCTGATTATTCATTTGTCACCAACAAAAAAAAAAAAAAAAAAAAAAACGACGAGAGTATATACACGATAACCCGTGTACAGGGCTAATAGAGAAATCGATCAAAAAAACCGGACAAACATTACCCGTGCTTGTTAATAATATACGTAGTATTTGTTAAAAAAAAAGATGAAAAAAAAAGAAGATTAATAGTAATACGAGAATATAGAATAAAACCTGGAAATAATGTGTATGTATATTTATATACACACACACACACACACACACACGAGTATAATATATCATTATATAGAGCTGCCCGAAAACACGGACCGTTAAAACCATGGTTCTGTAATATATAAGTGTATATATATACAGTTTCAAAAGAACAAGGAGGCGCAGACGCATTTATCGAAAAACGATTGAAAATTGATTTCGTCTCGAAGTTTCTCGTCTCTATACGCGGATAATAATTTGATTATAGTACATTTTCGAAGATTTATTTTCTATTGACTGTATATAGTACACGATTTTCGTAACTCTAATAATTATTATTGTTTCTAATATACTGTATTATTATTACTTCGGCAAGAGAGGGTTTTTATTATTATACGACCGTACTAAATAACCGATGGAAATATCTGTTGACCGTTACTGCACATAGTACAAAATATTCTGTTCGAACGCCAAACACCGATAATGCTCGTGAAATACTTGTTTATAAAATTGCGACATTACTAATATCGGTTTGTTTCGTAGATTTTTATGTTTTTTAATAATATTACTACAATAACGTAATGTTTAGTTTTTACATTAGTATTAATTCATTAATTTTTAGTCGATTAATAATATTATATAAAAAAAATCCCGATGAAACAAAATTAGAAGTCTAGGCTGATTTTTTTTTTAATGATACTAACCTAAAAACCTGATCATTAAACAATTTAACGAAATTATTGGATTCAAGTTACAAACATAATTTATATAGAATAATTTCATTGAATAATTCTATAAACTTTTTTACAGCAGCAATAGCAAATTTCTTATAAGTTAATACAATTCAAAAATAATACAATAAACGTCGCAAGTAAATTACAAAGTTCATCAATATATTATTATCACATTTTTGAAATATAGTACTTTTTTCTTTTGAACACGTTAAATTAGAATATTTAAGGTATACAAAAACAACGCGTTAAGTTAGAAAGTTATTCAGAATTTAAACCAGCTGAATAAGTTTAAATTTATTATCAAAAATAACTACTTTTCGACTTCATAACGACTCTTTAATCATTTTTTGCTAAGCTGTGACATTTAGGCGTAAATAATTTTTACAAACACCTACAATATTATTAATATTCGTGTCTATACAATCGTATAAATATTTCAAATAACGACAATAGGTTATAGATTACATCTATGTCCTATATAGGGGGTGATTAAACGAAATTTAATTATTAAAAAACATTTCGTGCATATAGTTTTATATTTAATTAAAACCTAATAAATTTTAATGGGTTTTTGAAGTAGGTAGACAGGTAATGGTTTACGAGAAAAAATGTACTAATTAAATTCTTACATTTATGAAGAATTTATGTCTGTAAAAAATATTTATTGATAAGAAATATACCTACGATCAAGATAAGTTGATTGAGTTTAAAATATTTTCATTTTAAAACTTATTTTTTTTTTTTTTTTTAAATATTATCCTTGACGTTATTTTTGTTTTTAAACATTACAGTGTGTTATTGTATAGTTTTAATTAATTTTCACGATAAATATCTTTTAGTTCGACGTTTAAAATATAATTGAAAATGCTGGATCACTAGAAATCTATAAAAATTTTAACGATGTTAACTATTTTACCATTTATTTTAAATAAATATATTTTAAAATATTGACGATATTAATTCGTTTTTAATCGATTACTTTTCAGGAAAAATTTAACAACAATTCTGTTTATTGTTTTTTTTTAGTTTTTGGTATTTTGTGTCAGCCATTATAATTTATAAAATACAAAATTCATAAATTACTTAAATTTGTTAAAAATAAATCGTCTTTATATATATAACTGTCTTGTAGCTTGAGATATATCCAGGGAAAATAATTATCAGTCGAATCTGTTTAGTCATATTTTGATGTTTGGTTTGTTAATTTAATACTTCAAATGAAAATACATAAATTACTACTCAGCTTATTAACGCTGAGTAGTAATTAGAGAGAGTGATTACAGATATTAAAAAAAAAATATATAATGTATTTACTGATAAATTTCGTTATTCGTCAAATCGTATATGAAAATATTTAGAAGGATAAAATAAGATATTCGGCTCTTTCTATATATTGTACAACAGACGACCATTAAAGTTTATAGAACGAGTAAATAAAACTTTTGTGGTTTTTTTTTAATAAATTATTATATTGAAAAGTGTTTTTAGCTTTTAAGCTCACAGCGTCAATTTTGTATTTTAAAACTTGTTTTATTGATTATTTCGTCAGTCTTTGAATTTTACGCTTAAAGTAAATAAATAAATAATTATCGAGGTGAACTCGATAAAGTTTAAAAATTATTCCCCACGGATAAACAATATTATATTATTATATAATTTAGTCCATAAATTTGAATCAAGGATTTCGGATTCTCGTTTGAACGCGATAAATAACAACAAATACTATAGTAATATCATTTGTATAGATACTACCGCCAATGATGAAAACATCAAAGACGACAAAATTGCATTATTATAATTTACACGCGTTTTACTTTGCAATCCTCAAATAGTTTAAAATAATACGTATACATAGTGAGTTGATCTCGCACCGTTACGCATAAAATCGTTTGAGTGCAATGTGTACACCTACCTCACTCAATTAGTATGACACCTGTGCACCAGCGTAGAGGACCGTTTATATTATTATTATTATACTGAGTATACGTGTGTAAAATTACAAAATTATTATTTTATTGTATAATTAAACGAATTCGATATTTCAATACGTTTATATATAATACGATGTTTCAGACTTACTACACGTAATAATAATAAATATTGATGTTTTTTGATTTTCAATGGCCTGGTATATCACGGAATCACGTACTGGCCGCAGTTTCCGGTTAACCATAACTTTGGATTCGATACACAAATTATCACCCTAACAATAATAATCGAGGTTGGGCCCGACAAAACAGAAAAAACATATTAAAGAAAATACTGAATTTTACGAGTTTATATTATTATTGTTATTATAGGTGTGTGATTATAGTAATAATAACAACAATAATATTGCAACAACTAAACATTATAAATAATGTATACAATAAAATATATAATATTATAATACTTAACTCTATATTTATATACATCGATTGTATAATTGCGGTAAGAATGAGTCATTTTGCTGAATATGGAGGAGGTGTGGTAGCAATAACAAAATAATAATTGCAGTGCTTTTGCATAATAATGCAATAATATATTCAATTGTGAACAGACGCGATCCAAGGCATGTACCTTACAAACGTATTTTATTTGAGTCAATTGTATCGGAAACATGTTATCTTTATATGGAAGACTCCCAACGTGGTATGGGTTAAACTAAAACAAGTAAATTGACACATACCTACCATATTATAATTTTGGGCCGTTGTTACAATGTTCCGATAAACCCTTCACAATCTTAGCGAACACATTTAGCAAACAAATTTTAAAATTTCGATATGATGTCCCAATTTGCTAAGTCTGTCAACTATAAGCGGTCAATTATCAACAGTAATATAAGAGACCCTATAAGATAAATAATATGGAGTTCTGTAGTGTATGGGTAAATTTGTTTCGGTTGATTTAAAATAACTGATTACCTCAGATAAGTAAATTTTAATCAATGATAAAGGTTATATCGTTTTTTGTTTTCTCAGTTAACTCATGGTTAGTATTGTGGGTACATTATAATAACGATTTATTTTAAATTTGCTGCTAAAGTTTCGTTAAATTAAACTGTACGCTCATTTAACTGAGAGTTAGTTAAAATTTAGCGGGACATTGTAATAACGACCCTTAGTATATCAAAACAAAATTAATTTAGCTCGTTATGTCAACCCGACATATAGTTTCGCAAAACAGATGTCACTATATCTACCCCCTCTCCTGAAGCAAACATATATTACACCCTTGTTATCGAACTAAATATTGTCTTTTGAAATTATTATAATGAGAAAATAAAAATAATTTTTTCTTAACCGTGTAAACTGACTAGATACCATAAATAATTAATTTTAAGATATGACATTTTTAAGTAAACTGTGTGCGTAATTAATAATAATTATATTATTATTAAAAAGGGAAAAATCACAATCTTTTACAACATCGTTTACTTAATCGAAAATAGTTATATATTACGCAAAACGCTGATTTTCCAATAAAATGAAAATAAATTCTTAGAAATTGATTACCGCTTGATAAAATATATTATACTAACGTGAAAATTCTATAACAATATTATGTAAAAAAAAAAAAGGATTTTATTTTTAATGAATATCTTGTCAAACTACGCGTTTTTACATGGGAAAAAATATTCCTTATTATAATAATAATATGATTTCTAGTTCGAATACTACGACACTGTTAAAGGTCGATACTCCGGAAACGGGGTTTAAACACGAAATCACTGTAAGCAGTATCGAACCCTTATTTTTTTCATTACCTTATCCACAAAAAAGACTAACGCTGCGCACATTGAAAAGCTTCTCCCGTTGTACAAACTCTTCTGCTATTATTTGGTTGGCGGGCAAGTACAATTTTTCAGTCCGTTATTGTACGTTGAACAATAGAAACGAACTCTCGCAGAATTTTTTTTTATTTTTTTTTTTTTTAACTCGGCGATTCATAAGCAGACAAAAAAAATGTTACCCTGGCTACCCTATCTCCTAATGGAAAAACACGGTCTACATATTATTATTATTATTATATTGTACGTGAGAATGTTCTTAATTTAAATAGTTCAGTATTGCAGGAAAATAAAATAAACACCAACAATATTATCGTGTGTCTGTCAAAGGACCACACGATGTTAGTATCAGAAACTCGATCCGTACGGAGGATAAAAATATCATCTAAACTATATAGATTGATAGATAGTGAAAAATGTATTTCTTGTATGCTCGTTAAAAAGAGTAATATAATATTTTATAGTCCGTGGTAAGCTGATAAGAATTCTAAGTACATAAATTATTATCAGTTTTTAATTGATTATATATCTATATAATACATATTACATATTACTTTTGAAACTCGAATATAATAAATTATATTAATTATGTATCTTAGATATTAAATTACTTCTTTTAGAATCTCGCAGCCAATTATAAAGAAATCAATCGATATTGTTTTTTTTTTTCATTATAAATAGAAAGTTTATTGTTTATAATAAACCAGCACTTTTTAACAACGAAAAAAAAGATCATCAAAATTTAAAATATTATACGATTTTTCCCTGCAGAATGTTTTCGCTGTTGTATGGAGAGAAAATTCAGTTGCGTTTAGTTTGGGCGCGGAATTTCAACAACAAAAATAAGTTTCGAGTACGGAACTTTAAAAGTAATAATTTATATAAACCGAATAAATAATGCACAAAAAAAAAAAATACAAACTTTATACACGTACATAATAATATACCTATACCGTTATTTCCTCATCGTCAAATAAATCTCCGCATTTGTACAAATTCATAATCGAACGAGTAAAAATAAAATCAAGTTACTATAAATACTTAATATAATATATATTAAAATAAAAGATACCTACTGTGGTACTTTTTGAATAATGATTTCGATTAATTGATTCAAAATAATAATATTTATCTATACTACCATCTATTCTAATACCTATCTACCTGATAGAAGAATAATTACTCAAAACAATAATAAATTATAATAACATTATCGATTATGTATTATTATTATTTATGGTCAGTCGAAACCATTAATCAACGTGATGATGTACTGACATTCTGTTTACAGAACCGATACACAAATCACTTTGGGATTGTTTTCGAGTAGACGACGATAACATGAGTCGCGATTGATATAATATATCAACACGGATGAGATTCATAAATAAACTGTGTATATATTCTTGGTTTTTTTGTTTTTTAATATGTTGATATATTTATATGTACACTCACCTCGGACGTTGACGAGCGCAATTGCCAATAACGTAAACATGGTTACGGGTCCCGGTCGGTTTATGCCCTGACCACACATGGTTCTCCTGCAGAAAGAAGTGGGTGTATTCTTCGCGGTCCGGTTCACCACTCGGATTTTTACATCATACCTGCGGGTCCCTTCCACTCCGATAGCGCGCACACTCGGATCCTGCGAACAAAAAATGTAAGTAATCACATTGTGAAAAACGTAATATATAATAATATACCTATTTGAATGCAATGTATACATAATAATAATGATAATGGTAATTATAATAATAATAAATGAAAAACCGGACATACATTGTACCGTGGGTAAACCACTATGTTGCAAGTGGGAAGTTTGTGAGGCGTAAACTATAGGGTAATTTGATTTATAAAACAAGAGCTTGGTAAACTGCTAAAGCTGTTATAGTATTGGTCGTGTTCTGTTTGAAAATTTAACACGAAATTTGTTATAAGTTGTTCTTGGTGGTAAAAAAAAAATTGAGCGTCATGCTCAGAATTGTTTTTCGTTAGTAATGATTTTTTATTGCTTACAGATATAAATTAAATAACTCTATCTATTCTACCTTCCCAGCTTCCCGTCTACAACAGTGACACCCGTCAGCAGTATCAGCTATTTTTAATAATAATTATTGTTATGTACCGTATAATATAATAACGTGTAGGTACCTATAGGATTGCAGTTTGTATACTGTATTATGTTACATACTATCTCACTATGTCAGCATTTTTCCGAGAATATAATATAATATAATGATCACGAATAATATTGATAATTTATTACGCGTATGAATAATAAATTACATTTTTTTTTCACTTATACCTTGGGCATTTTATGCTCGAAAAATGAACAATAAAGGAGGTTCACATAATATATCTGTATAGCGTAAAAAATATCAATTAATAGAAAAGTTTTAAGAATAATTAAGAAAGAAAGACAACTTTTATACCTAAATTATAAAAATAGAAGGAATAATATATTATAATAGATCACAATATACTAACTATGCCATGAGTTTGTTAATGTTGATTATTAAAAATCAAATTGGAAGAAGAATACAAAGAATGAAATATATTATAACACTAATTTTTAAAGACATTAAGCACATGGAATGGAAAATTTATCGAGAGTTGAAGGATTTGAGTTTAAACAGGGAAACATGAAGAGTTGCAACCAACCAATCGAAAGATTAAAGACCAGAATAAGAATATATCTGTTACAATAACTTTACCCTTGAATACCTACTGTATAATGTGATAAAATGATTAATATTTCGATATTATTTTGTATAAAGTGACATTTCAAATCACTTATTAGTTTTTATATCTTGAAACCCTTTTCCATGAACCTATAATTTATTTTCAGTCATTCTACTACATAATATAATAATAATAACTTTAAAATTAAAACAGTACCGTTGTTTATATTGGCACACTTATTCATGTTATTATTCTCATCTAATTATATTAACCTTTGAGTTATCCGTATATTTTGTACAATTCTACTAACACTTTCATTCATAGTATATACAATTAACGGTTAGTTTTAGAAATTGTTAAGCGAACGATGATTAAAATATAAGAATTCACGAACTTGTTAAAACGCACGACGCGATTATATTTATCTGATTAATTCAATTTTTCTCATTCTTTAGAGTTCACGGTCGGTTGACTTAAAAACTATACTGAAATATTAGGTAGTTACCCACCTTATATTAGATTGTATATTATACAAGCAAACGGTACAAAGAAAAAATTACTATTTTTTTAATTGACTTTTGTCTAATGAAAATAATTAAGTTTCATGTTATTTTCTACACATGAATATAGTATTAACAACTCAGTTAATAGATACAGTTTGCTTTAAATATATTTGCAAACTCGTAGACTACAGAGGCAACTTTGTTTTCTGTACGATAACAAAGTATAATACAGCTTTATAAATTTATAAACTTAATAAAAAATAATTTTATCATAACTAAAATTTAGTGACATTTTCAGGAATTTGTATTGGGGAAAAAGATATACAGATTATTTGCAAAGTGAGCCATGGGGGCTAAGCATAACATAGACTTAAGATATTCCTGACAGTTACTGTAATTAATTATCTAAAATATATCTGTATAAAATATTATATTTTTAAAATCCGTCGATCCATTTAAGATATTACTTTTAATATAATTAAAATGCATTTCTAATTACTGTTTGTAAGTCAGTATAATGTATACTCGGTGATCTATAGATTTAAATGCGTTGAAGTTTGCACTCCTGTATTGTTTTCTTTTTGTAAACAAAAATGTATATTATAGTGAAAATTAACTCTGTGCACGCTTCTGTTTGTTCGTTTTTTTTTTGTTTTTTTTTTTTTTATAACGACGACGGGTGATAAACCACGGTGGGTAAAGTATAGTAGAGACAAGTGGTCAAGAATATTCTAATATCTTCCACTAACGGTCATTTTTCTCTGGGTTTTTTTTCGTCTTCCGGGGTCAAGAGGTCCTTCTTCATTATATACCTATATATTTGTGTATAAACGCGAAACCCTACTCGAAATGTCCCTATAGTGGACACGGACGGGAGGGTTTAGTATGTGTACATATATATATATATATATATATAATAAGGACGACGAGACTGAATAAGAATCAATTAGCGGCCGTAAAACACGTTTCTGTACTTAGTCTCTCGTTGGTAAATCAACTGAATTGGGTCGAAGACGTTTTCCAGACACGGATGTATCCATATGTCTCCCATAGGCGACGACGAGACGGTCAAGTTAATGTCAAAGTGTCAAACTATATAGAAAATGACTTTGTATAGGTAGGTATATACATTTTAGAAACCCCACCGTTCCGAAGTAGGTGCCTGGTACCTGAATGATTAAAATCGAAATATAAATATTTATGTACAAATATTTTTTGTGTATAAATGCAAATGATTCGATAAACGTGATGACGGGGTGCATTTTTTTATTTTCGAGTGTTCGTCTTTTGTTGCTTCAAAAAAAAAAAAAAACGATTATCACGTAGTATACATAATATTATTAATTTATTATAATATCGAAACTACACACACATTTTTTTTTCATTCATATTTTATTTCAAGTTTCAAACATTTATCATTTTGCAAAGAGAAGACAAAAACAACGCACCATTTTAGTATAGCTCATACGGGCACATTAAAATTCAGTAAACGTACAAAATGTTTAGCGGTTAATCGCGAGGTATTATTGACTCGGATATAGAAAAATCAGTAATCCGATAGATATACGAACAATTTCAAAAGCCTAAGATACTTTTTCTTTTTATGGCTTTCAGACTTTTTATTTCATGATATATTGTAATTTTAGATCAATACCGGTTTTTTAAGAACGAAAAAATATCATGTCATGTACGAATAATTTCGATACGTCATATTGTATTAGAATATCAATGAGGTGTAAAATTGCAATTTCTTTTCGACTATTAAAGAGTCCAAAACAAAAGAGCCATTAAATTCAATATAAAGTGCAATGAAATGTTTATGAAATATTAATCCGATTTACTAAAACGAGATTTGTACGTGTGCAAGTGTCCCCGAGGGACATTTAAATAAAGTACGACTTTCTAAAATGCCACGTATTTTTTCCTCGGGGCTTTTTAGATTTCAAATTTAATTCTATTAAATTATAAACAGAAAAACTACCCGAGAATTATTATGCGCTTGTTATCATCAAAGGAAACCGGGAATATTTAAATATTAATTCTGTTTTAAGGTCTATACATCGACATATCGGACATATCGGATTAAATCGCTAAATTAAATTAATTTGAACGTTTAAAATCTCTGTTTCAAATGAAAATCAATGGAAAAAATGTATGATTCCAGATAGACACAGTATACCTAGTAAAAACTAAATTGTTAATAATAAATTAAAAATGCATAATTATGGTGCAATATTGCTATATAAATACATTTTAAACTTGAAATAAGTATAATTGTAATAGCGAAATTATTAATAATAAATTAATGTTAAAATGATTTTAATGAATATTATGACTATTTTTTTCCCTAATATATACATATTTATTTAAATTGTTTGATTAATATATAACAACATATTTATTACTGAACCATTTTATTCTTTTACTTAGTAATTTGTTATAAAGTTAACAAAAACTGAATTTAAAATTTTGTAGCGTATTGTTATTGTATATGCAACATATTATATACAATTATTACAACCCTTTTTATTTAAATTCGGTTTTTTTTTTTTATATACGGTATAAAATAGAAACGCAATAGTATATTATTATAATACAATGAAATAACTCAAGAAAGAGTACAATTCAACCCCATTATATAATATATTTTGTATGAAACCGTTTGTCACCAATATCACGTTGGTGAAATAAAAGAATAACGCAATAATATATAAAATGATCGTAAAGCATAAAAATGTCTAAAAACCGAGACAATAACCGCATTTAATGTCCATTCATTACTTAATATTATAAGAACATTATTGTTATCTTATCATTCACCATGATATTATTTATGATATAGGGATACTGCAATTGTAAAGCCGACAAACTATATAGACCACTCCCGAAGTCATTTTGGCCTCCCCCTAAAAAAAAAAAAAAAAATAATATATCGCTTCCGCTTATATAAACGTCTTTCTCTTTCCATGTTGTGGTCACTTTATAACGTCATGTATAAACCACACTCGGTAGTTTATAGACAATGGATAATGGACATTTAGTCTCTCCATATAGCCATATGGTTATTGTTTTTACATTTTTTATTTCGTATTTTTTTTTTATTTTAGGTATAGACAAAAAGGAAACACCGAAGACCGACACGCGCGTTTGTGTTTGTCTCGAGCGAGTATATATTTTTTTAGGAAAGGAATAGAATACATATTTTATTT
This sequence comes from Cinara cedri, assembly GCA_902439185.1. Classification (NCBI taxonomy): domain Eukaryota; kingdom Metazoa; phylum Arthropoda; class Insecta; order Hemiptera; family Aphididae; genus Cinara; species Cinara cedri. Next base: position 71,300 of record CABPRJ010001901.1, on the reverse strand, counting down.
TATTATATATGTATATACATACTCGGTGTGTGCGGTAGGCAGTCGATTTTATCGTTAATGACAACCATAAAAGTCCGCCTACGATATCAATACCGTCGTGTACCCGAACAGGAAGGGAGGCGAACCGACATAAAATTCGAATATTCAAAGATAATACCATTCACGTGTTGCCTCAAAACACTGGTCCCAATTAAAAACGTGTCATTCGTTCTTCGAATTTCACTTCTCCCCTTCTTCAACGTGAGTTTGGTATTTTTTTCCAACCGAAGCCTATACAGAGGCTGTTTTGGCGCATTGCCCGCCCTATACGAACATATGTGTGAACGGTCTTATGAAACGTTTATTAATATATATTATACATAATATTATATTATGTTAAGCAAACTCGCAAAAATCATTTGAAAAAAGTATAAGAACAATAAAATTGAAATTCGAAAACTTTTAAAGCTAATTGGTTACTAAATGCTAATTAACAACGTTGCCGAACGGCAGCGAATAAATCGAGTTTAATGATAACACGTCGTGCCGGTCGTTATAAGGAACAGATGCTACTTCGTCTCTGAATTCAGATAACTTTAACTGATTAAGTATACGATACGACCTTAATACCTTATTCGAAATGAATTTGATGCTTTTACTAGTTTTACTGCTTTTATGTATCATAATGTAATGAATGCCGACAATTTTGGTTTTATCTATGGCAATTACGCGACGTGGAATACAAGTACTAAGTATAGTTGATAATAATTCATGCAAACAAGTTTTGGTTTCTCTGCAAATCAAATATTGAATTAGAGTTACCGACGAAGTTTTGCAGGTTTCATATTTTATTTCACTCGAAATTCTATCAGAAATGGTATTGAATTTCCCGAGAATTAACAATTTTTTTATGGAAATATAACCTCAAAAAAATTGAACGCCCACCAAAATACCATTGCGAATATTGTCAAAATTAACAAAAAGGGTATATAATATATAATCAGATATGTTTTCATAGTTAACCGACGAATTTCAAAAATCTTTTATTTATAATTTATAATTAAATCAATAAAACACGCTACATTACTACAATGAAAATTGGAAAAAAATATATATATTATTAAATTAAAGAATAATGGCACTTTAATAACCACTGCACAGTGCACACTATACTTCATAATATCTAGTTTCGCCGAGTATATATCATTTTACACGACCGGTTTTCTAACTAAAGGGATATATGGGAGGACCTTTACATCATGTTCAACCCAGACGTTTTTAAAGAAAAAAAAAAATATGAAAGATTGTTTTTTTATTATTATATTATTCCCCATCATTCTCTCGAACCATAACAAGGCCTCGGGGACCTCCTGCGTCTTCGGGGTTTGTGCGCATCATGTTTCAACCGCATATGCCCCCCACTCTTCACGAATAAGGGTGAAATATACATACACACGGCTATATTTAAGGGATTTAGCCCCCTCAGTGTCGATGTTATAGAACGAACAAAACATTGAGATTAAAGAGCGCCAAAGGAATAATTCAGTTATATAAATCCATATAGTCTCTAAGGAAATTTAATTGGTATTACACTTGATAAAAATGTATTATACTTGTTTTTTTTTTTTTTTTTTTATGACATTCATTATACAATAATAATTCCTGCCGAATCCGTTTATAGACGACTTGTAAACCGTTTCAAAAGTCTCGAATTATTAGAATATAATAATATATATATATTATACTTGAAATAAAAATTTAAAGCATATTATACTACAGAATAAGCAGTTATTTGTTTAAGTATTATTTTATAATCAATGTAAATCTTCAATTATCCATAATTGTAATATTTACGAGTAATTGAATTACCACGTACACGATATTCTTTTACAATTGTATTAATATTATTATTATTTTGGTTTTAGTGTTCGGACTATAGCGTAATATAATGTATACAAATTTCATTGGTATACTGCGCGCTATATGAATAATGTTTCCATGGCAATATATTATTTATTATAATTGCTTTATCGACGGACATCGAAATAACCGATTTGGCGTAGCGATTTAACTTTTTTTAAAAATAATATTATATGAGAAATTGAGAAATATAATATTATGTGTGTATCTGATAAAAAATGTATTGATAAATGCTGCCCGTCCAGTACATACTATATTCATCCTTGATAATAAAATTATATATATGTACGACCGCTCGATAATTTAATTGTTACGGCCGAAATATAGCGAACCGTGACCGACAGCAATTTAACACGGCGTGTACGCATCGTTATAATATTAAAAAAAAAAAAAAACGCAGGAAAGTCGGCATTATTAGTCACGAAAATTTTTAATTCCCTAAAAGGGAATATTATTATTCCGAAAACGAGTTTTGTTTATACCTTCGTATTTTATTTACACGTTATCCCGAAAATAATAACGAGCGTGTAAGACAAAATAAAAAAAAACCATCGTTAAATGTTATAGTGGTTAACATTTTATTCGTAAAGGAAAAACAAATATTCGAATTTATATATAATCGGAGCAAACGATGCAGGTCTTTGGTCTCCTCGTCCACACAAACCGCAGGATGTTGTACTGTTTCTTATACGATATTCAATCGTCGAGCCCGTGATCTATCCGTCATGGACGTAGTGTGTCGTCGGGGACTTTTTAATTTCGTCGTGTCCGCATGTCATCGCTATAATAATTAATTTTACGTCTCCCGGACCAGTATAATTTTATACATTCGCGTGTAGTAAGTACATCCACTTACGCCGCCGTTATTGTTATTGAATTTCGGGATATTTTCGAAAAATACACATCGTAACGGACGTATAATATTATATTGTTAATATAATAATATATTATAATGCCGTGTAAGTATGATATTATATTATTATGAATCTAATGTTAAACGGAGAGAAGAAACGGTGGCCGATGAGATAATGAATGAATTTTGGACCGGACCCAAGACGTGTAAAAACCTGGGCTATTATTTACCACGGAGTCTCGGTTTTTAAGTGCCCGTTTGCCGCCGCGTAAGTTTCAAATACGCGCTCATTTCGCCTTTTAACAGACACTAATAACGGTTCGTTATAACACTCCAAAAAGTGCGTTTAAAAGTGTAATAATTAACGGTACAAACCAAGATACACAGGATTGGAAACGTACGTCGATAACGGGTTCATCTTAGTATTACCAATGATCGGGGAACGGAGAAAATTTGAGTTCTAATCAACTCTAACGCTTAATGCGGCCGCTCTTTGAGTTATAAATTTCAATAGTATTTCTGTTATACAACGATAATGATTTCATGGTTTTTCATGTATCTATCAGCTTCTGATGTTCAACATAATATGTATTAGTTACTTGAATTGGAAACATATGGTAGATAGCACCATTATGGACAAGAGCTCAAAGCTCCCGTACTCCGTGCATTGTATATATTCTATATGTAGACGTACCTCCCACACCGACCGACCATATAGTTTCTAGTCCGGTGTACCTTAGATCGTGATTAACGGTCTATATTGTAATATTAGGTCCTATATATTATCGTCCCTTCCAAATATAAAATTTAAATTCAATCATTCGATTTGCATTCAAAACACATTTCGATGACATTATTTCGATCCATGAACGAGATCGAACCTACGCTGAATGTCGTATAGTTTATCAAACATTAGATTGTACCGATGTTTTGTAGTAATAATTATCCATTTTATTAGGTTCGATCAGGGAAATGCACGTTCAGATAGCGACAATGCTACATCCATTATTTATATATAAACACAACGATTTGCGTTTACGTTTTTTTTTTTTTTTTTTAAATTAATACAAAATCAGTTATCGATTGTTTAATCGATAGAAAAATGTATAATATAGATGTATTAGTTATTCGCTCGATTATTGATAGAATGGTTGCCCAACGACTACGGAGTAGTAATAGGGTGGCTCCCGCAATGTCCTTAAATTAGTAGAACCAGTCTACAGTCCACCAACGTGTTTCAAATTTTCTTACGGAAAAGTTAATTATTATTTATAACAACACTGTGATGTGATTTTAATTTATGATATTGAATATTGATTATGTATATTACGTAGTTGACAAGTGTTCTATTAGGAGCAGTACCTACTGCAGTATGCAGTAAGTTCTTATCAAATAATATTTTGTGAAAGAACATTTGGGATCCACAATAATTTTTCTTCGTAACACGGCTCGTTGAACAACTGTTATTTCTATAAACGTGGTTATTCGGTATAAATGTTAGAATATTAATAATGTACATAATCATATTATCTAATGTGTTTTTTTCTTTTTAAAGAATATTTTCGGAATAAACTTTTTCCCGACCCCACAGTAAATGAACTTTTGTTACTTATCGGTTGATTAATCATTTTTAATGTGCAGTACGTCGGTGGGTACGCAAAAACTGTTGTTGTATATTCAACCGCGTTCCGTTTAATCGAGTATAACGATAATTTCGGATCCCGTCTTCTCCTCGCAATATCCACTGTATACTCGTACATTACAAGCCAAAGCGCGAAATATTATTTAATTTTCGATTAATTAAACGCACAGCAGCCGCGTCATCGTTAGGCTTCTCAAAAGGCGTACGCGGTCGAATGTATAATTAATATTAGCAAAACTGTAACAATGTATGATGAATATAAAGAGAAACAACACTTGCGAGTCGTTGAATTAAAAAAAAAAAAATTATAAAATACAAGAAAGTATAAGAACTCTTTCTTTATAACCCTCTATCACGTCGTTGTCTGTCACGTTTCAAGAGTGCAAAAAAAAAAAAGAAGATGATTGTTTGTGAAATTAACGCGCCCCGATAGCGTCTAACGAAATTATCTTAACAAGGTAATCACGGGATCATTTAGAGTATATATAGTGGGTGTTCGAGACGTCTGGGGTGACTATAATATTATGATGGAGCTTTATAAACGCGTACAAACGCGATTAATTAGAGAAGCATCAATAATTTCCAAAAGCAAAAGTGTCCCGGGTATTTTTCCAGACCACCAAGTTTAGTGTTGGTATACGCCGTCCGTAGTAGTAGCGACGCGATGTTTCTAGCGATTGAGATATTTTTTCTAGCCAAATAGAACAGGACAAAAAAAAAATCATTGTCGCATTGTCGTTATTGAGGTGGACACAGACTGATAGGCTGATCGGAGCAAGCTATAGTGAAAAGAGGGGGAAAAAGAGACAGGGACATTTAGTAGATACCTATACGTTTATTGCTTTTTAATTGATTTTGGTAACGACCATAAGCAATATAGGTAAGTACGACAAAAAAAAAAAAACTACTTCTTGCGAAAGCAGAAAAAATCGATACTCGCATTACGCGTAGGTAAACTTATACACATTATAGCCGCTGAAGCGTGGGCAGATAAAAAAAAAAACATAAATAAATAAATAACCGGATGACGATATTCCATTATACGTGACGAGAATATGTCACCGATAATACGCGTTTAACAGTTATAAACAATACTCGGTCCGGAAATAAAAATACGTAATATAAACCAGTTAAATAGGTGGGCTAGGTTAGATAGGTATTTCGTAGTTTTTAGAGTATACAACATAATAATAATAATATTTAAATTTAGCGGTTTCCGTAACAATTACCATCGGCTGATGATGTCATAAATATTATTATTTTTATGTTATACACATCTGGTCCACACTATCTCTGTCGTGATAGTTGGCGTTGCGGTCATTGCGATAGTAACTATCACAAAGACAGTGTCCATATGTGAATATTACAGATATATACAATGAACTACATTGCTGACTATAATGATGAGAAGGGAAGTTTCAATCTGCCATTTAATTCGAGGCTTGTGGGCTCTTACCATTCACTTTTATATTGTAATACCTAACTGTTACATCTATATAATATTGCTAACAATCATTGTCTTGGTCGCCACGGTAACAATAGAAAAGACAGATTCAACATTAATTCACGATATAGTAGAGTGATAATATAAGACACGGCCTAGACTCCTAGAGCAATGGTTTTCAAACGGTGGCACGCGTTAAGCAACACGGTTGCGTATGCAAAAGGCCGCGTGGTAGTAGTATTGAAAATGAATTAATAAATATTTGCACGAATGTTTATAATGATTTAATAATATTTTATGATTGTTGTAAATTTTGTTTAAAAATTTAAAAAAAAAAAAATTACTGTAGTATTTAACTGACTTATACTCTTATCATGTTGAAATAAATGTATTTTAAATAGTTAAATTCGATTGGTACGGAACAAATCTTCAATACACATCAAATAGTATTTACACGAAAAAAAAATGTTAAAACCAATACAAGCGAAAGTGCGGCGTGACATTAAAATTGATCGATATATAGTACCTACGTGTTCACACGGTAGTAGTTACTACCACTTTCACGTTATAAGCTATCAAATATTGTGTTTTCGCGATAGTTTGATAGTTACTTTATTGCGGCCCTATTTAAATGACGATGGTTCACGAAAATAATTGTCACGGTTGTGAATTTTGCAACGGTCATGATACAGTATAACTATATATCTGCATCGTATGGGCCACGCTATACGTACAGGCATTCGTTTACCATACAAATGTTATTCTAAAATATTACAAGTCTTTTTTCGTGTTATAATAATAATAATAATATTATCCACATGTGCGGCGAGCGAATTCACTAAACCATAATACTCGGTGTGCTCAATGACCTCGAGGTAGTGGTGGAGGAAGGTAGGTAGGTAGGTACGCGTATAACTACAGTCAGTGGCGGCCGGGTATATAGCAAGGCAATAAAGATTATTAAAGGAATGTGCCGCCGCGGTTTTGATGATGATTAGCTGTCCGACAAAGGGAAAACGGGACGCCATAAGTTATTATATATCGGAGGTCTTTGTGGAAATAATATGTAGGGGAAAAAACTGTCTCCATATGGTTTTTTTTTTCAATTTATAAATAAGCACACACACACACATATATAAGTATAATAATATAAGTGTGCGTTTTTTTTTTTTTTTGCAACTACATATATACCTACCTATGCAGTGCCCCGCTGCGAGGTTATTAGAGTCAATAAACATCGTAATAATATATATACTATATACATAATGTATATTATAGTATATACCTATTATATAGCTATGCCAGGGTCTCATCGAAAAATGTTTAAAATAAATAGTCCCTAATGTTGTAGGTCATTATAAACAAATCTACCTTGTTTTTTTATTCGTTCTTTACGGGTTTTTTTCCGACCGTCAGTCGGTTGGCGGATTGCCTTGCTGGATTTAATATAATAATCTGGTTTTTTTTCAATTCGAAATTTCAACAAAATCATACCGCGGTAAAAAAAAAAGAAAGAAAGAAAGAACTTCAAAACTACACCATCACCGTCATTATATTATATCCACGGAAGATTATATTAACACAGGTTAATGGAGTTTTTTTTTTTTATTATTTTCCATCTCCTCAGTTGTACTACCTATACCGAATACGTTTGAATGAAAAATATTTCACTTAGTTTAAATCTAAAAGTAAAACTGGTAAGTACCTAACCTGTAACCAAAAACCTCACGAAAAAAAAAACACTATTTTTTTTACAAAAGTATAATATATTGAATATGAAATATGTTCAGTTCAATAACATAACATAATATTTCAAAGCTATAATTTACAAATAAGTATTCGAAAAATATTTTTATTCATATTTCATATACAAATTTCATTATTATAATGTTATTTTGTTGTGCATCTACATTTATAAATACCTAATTACTCACTTACATTTTTTTTTTTAGAAATTATCCGCAGCAAAACAGAATACAAGTTACATAGGTACTAAATCAAGCGATATTATAATATTATTAAGGGTTTTTTTTTTATTAGGAAAGAGGGGTGATCATAAGGAATAAGGATAATCAGATTTATTATTAAATTATTTAGGAAAATATTTCATTAAGTTTGTAACACTATAACAGTTATAATAGTCAGTTTGTAACAATTTCATTATTAATGTTTCAAAAATATTATTGTTGTTCATTTTTGTAATCTTTTAAAAATCACAATCTGTTCCTAGAAACTACTTATAGATATTTATTATTAAAAAAAAATAATATTATTTACAACCATTTTGGTATTTAATACTTACGTTCCAAATAATATACTTAATTTCCAGGTCTTAAAACAGAATACAATTAATATTATATATAAAAAAACACGAATAGAAAATATTACGACCCAATTAACCAGAGTATAAATAATAAATAAATTAACGAAAATATTATTATTATTATTTTTTTATATGCATATAAAATTCTCTCGATGAGTCGAGTTTTCGAGTACTATTGTTTGGAAACGTACGGTGTCCGAGAAGGGGGTATATACGAAGGCGTGATACGCTCGGATAAAATGTGTCGTCTATATAAAGACATGAAGAGGGATGTTTGAAAGCTTCTGAATGCATCATATCAAGTCAAGTGCGTATGTGTGACGGTAGTGGAGTACACAGGTATTTATCTTTCAAAACGGCGGATAAACTTCACCGATATAGAGGCTGTACAAAAGAGAAAATTCATCATTTAACTTCTGTGGCCGCTTAACACGTACTCGTATAATATTATATTGTACACGGCTACAGCTACCTACCTATACAGAAAATATTATACAAATGAGATGTTGAAATATTATTTTCGTAGGTAGGTAAGTTTCTATTCGGACGTCAATAATAACTGATTAGACACTACTTGTTCGGTACCTATTATACACATATATGACACGACACGTATGCAAATAAACGGCGTATTCACAATAGGCTAACGAGGTTTTTTTTTTTTTTTTGTAATAATCAAGACTAACAGTTATAATAATATGGACACGGACTAAAACACGTACAAATAAACATGGAACGCGGTACGGTGCATACTGTATATCATATATATTTGTTAATAAGAAGTATCGAGGCACTTGTCCAAACAAGCCTTCCGGAAAGATTCGGTGTGAACGGCAATCAGTCAAAGTGACGTTATATCATCGATTTTTTGACAACTGCAACAACACCTCAGTCGGTTATGAAGTATTTACTTAATGATTGACATACTATAATAATAATAATAATAACACGGTAGTTGAGTTATTTAACGGTAATCTGTACTTACAAATTAATATATAATATTATATGTATAGGTATACGTATGTATTTAACGGTTGATAATTTTGCTATTGATGTGAATATTTGTAAATAAATGATGTTTATAGATATATAGTAGGTACCTAAGGGATTGCCATGCCGCCGGTGCGCGGTGTCTCGTTTTTTTTTTTCATGAGTCGTTAAAAATATTTCAACTATTTAATTACAAGCGCCGGACGGACGGGAAGAAAAGAGAACAGTAAAAATAATATATTTATATATAATAGACCTAATAACGAGATGGGCGGTTTTTTTTTGTTATTGGTAGACAACTTGAAAGCCGAGGGGAAGATTCAATATACAAAAGTATTCCGAAGAAATGTAATTTGAAAAAATAACGATCCCCGTGTGTTTGTGATGTCCGCGGAGGATAAATCGGGACAGGTGCACCAGTTGGCACGCCTTTTCTCGTCGTTCGTCAGCTAAAAGGGATCGGATGCATCACGCGCAATACTAACAAGAAATTTATATAATATTCCGAAGGTTTTATTTTCCAACATATTGGTTATTGTTAATACTTCAATTTATTTTGATGATAAATAATTGATTAAAAACAGCATTTTCATTTTAGTATCTAGTGGCGTGCGCAGGGTAATCTCTCCCTCCTTCTAGTTATATCCTCCCCATTGAATTAAAAATACAATAACTGTGTATATTAATTTACTAATTTGATCTTGAAATTATATAGTTTAGACAAATGACAATGAAAAAAAGCTTGATTTAATGAATACGATTTCTGGGTATTAGACAAAAATTAATTTTTGGGTCAGATCTTTAATTACTCGTTGTCGGGTTAGATATAAAAGACGAAAATTCTACGAGTTATTCATAAATCATTGATTATTATTTACTGCATCCTCTCCCATTGAAAATTCCTGGGCACGCCACTGTAAGAACTTATACTATTGATTTACCTTTTTCGCTTTTTAAGAAAAAACAATTGAACAAATTGAAGTAAATTTACTTTATAATCTCCCTATATCTTAAACTATAATAATAGTTAACTGATATAGAAATAGTTCTGTGGGAAATGAAACAATCCCACAATTTTGAATACATATAATAGCTCATGTATATAATATAGGTACTTAAGAGACTACATTAATCTGATTTTAAAATACACAGCCGCACGAGTGGCAGTAGTTTATTTATTATCCGACAGAACGTAAATATTTTAACGCGCAGCACGTCATTGTTAATAATTAGAACAATTTAAATAAATTACAACGATATATTGGAACATTTAGACCGGTGTAGTAATACCTATACATACTCGTATTTATTTCCCAGAATTATTAAGACTAATTAGTGATTTGTTTGTATATCGATGAAAAAATATTTCAAGTTTGAAGCGCAAACGATAAAAATCGCAATTAGAAAACAATTTAACTCGTAATAGATTTGTTAAGTTGTATTTTCATTTTTAAACATAATCTCTTGCATGCATACTATACATACTAGGTCCTAGTGTATATACCATATTTATGAAAGTATCTAGTTACTAGATATAATACTATACAGTAACAATAAATTTAAATTATACATACACAAATTATTTGAAACATAAATATACTATATATCCATACTCAAGTATAAAAAAAATATCAAGAGTAATGTCTATAGACGTTTATATCTCTGTTTTATATGAAACCAAAGGTGTTGTTTTTTCTTTATAGAATTCATCATAGTACATACTAATAATATAACGACCGTATACATACATTTTTATGAACTATTTAAATCAAATTACTCATGATATACAATTTATAACATATAAACACGTTAAACGTACGGGTAAATTAGCCGGAAAATGTCTTCGAGGGAAGTATATTATATAAAATATGAGGTTGCCGGTTACTAATATACGCGTACCTACACAATATACAATGTTGTTATCACAGCAAATATATTCCTAGTTGTACGCATTAATCCGTCGTGCTTTGCTCGCGGGTGATGGGAAACGGAATAAAGACAACAGGATACCACAATATAGGCACTATATACTATTATACAGTATACGAGCGAAAACCGGTATAATTTATGAAAATATAAATGTCGTCCAGTCCAGTGAACACGTATCGAATTACGGACGACGGCGGTGAACTACCTGAAGAGTAGATTACATCTCGGGAATATCTTCCGCGGACTAATGCTGATGATTTTTGATGTTTTATGAGTAGAAAAAAAAACCCGTAACGTTATATAGGTTAGGTATAGAATAAAATATAAAATACGCGCCGTTGTATTAACATGATACGGAAACGTTGTCGGTAGCTTTTTTTTTTTACGCCGCCGCCAGCTTGTGAGGTCTGGCGGATACGATGAAATTATGTTAATTCCGCGTGTACTGGAAGAGGACCGTACCAGCGTCCCGCGACAGGACGTTGGCTTTAGCGACGATCGACGTGAAGCACATGCTTTTTTTATTTTTTTTAAATCGCGTTGTCGACCCGAGGCAGGTATAAACGTTTCGCGAACCGTTTAAATCGATAAACACCGTGAAATAAAATATATATCTTTCGAAATATTCTTGGCGGCAACTGCGGTGTAGATATATATATAATACAGTTTACACGTGCGTGTAAAAACCGTAGATATACAGGAATGTCTCCCCAAGGGGACGTTATAATGACCGATCCTTATTATGTAAACTCTTTGGGCGCGCGCGATTTGTTTTATCCTGTATTTTTCGCAGTTTTTATTATTGCTATACATACAAAACCGCCCCCCTCCTTTATGTGACGGTGGGACTGTTTTCGGACGCGTTATTATAGCTGCAGTATTATATTATAATATACAGCGGTGTGCCATGATTTCATAAAACCTCCCACGGGGAACAAAATCGATCCGTGAGCAATTGATTCCAGCAACCCCCCCGCGGTGACAAAAATCGAGAGCGCGGAATTTCGGTTTTACGTGATGTATAATAATAATAGGTAATATACGAGCGGTTGTGTACACGATAAAAAAAAATTGTCATTGAGATTAGTTATTCGAAAATAACGTATTAATAAAATTATCATAATAATTTATGTTTCTGCTGTTACAATATGCAGTGCGCTGCAGCAGCGTATAAGCAGTTGTTTGTAAATCGGAGAATTTTTGATTATATCAGATGTATAAAATAATAATTATACTTTTTAATTTTTCGTTATCTAATGACTTTAAACCTTTATTGCGAAAAAAAAATATATAATTATATACATCATACACACGTATAATGGCATAATATAGTATAAAAAAATTACAGATATTTTTTTTTTTATCAAATTTAGCGGATAATTACAAGCGAACACATAATCAGAGCATAGAACGCCACAGTTTTTTTTTGTAAAGAATATTTTTACTTGAATTTTGATTTCTCAGACGTGAATTTAATGTTACAGCTAATTTTTACTAAATATTTATTTTAATTTAAAACATTTCAAAATGCATAAACGGATGTTATTAGGTATAACTCGTTAAAACTAAATTTACGTATCAAATCGTATTAAATACACATTATAATTTTAAATTTAATATATTAAATAAGTTTTCAATTGTTCTTTACTATGGGCGTAAAAATTATAACATGATATACTTATACAGTTATACCTAACGTTAACACTATACGGTTTGGAATGATTCCAAGTTAAGTAGATTTACCGGCGCTGTATATTAAACTCCGACGTTTTTTTAATAAAACTTATTCTGTGGGCGTTCATTTTAAATTTAATTACAGCTAACAAGGGTGTGAAAGTATGGAAAAACTTTTGAATACATAATTTAATTTGGTATGGATATTCGTGGCATAGTCTGAATATTTCTTATTATAAAACATCAGTGGAATTTGTTATTTATTGCATATATTGCCGTATTTAAAAAAATACTGATTGTTTTCAAATATACATACAAAATATAATTTATTTATCAAACTATATGTATACAGAGAAGGCGTGTATAATGACAAAAATTAAAATAGCAGTCAACTCGACTATACAAAAAATTAAGAAAACTATACGCAAAATACAAAAAAAACCGAATTTCTTATACACCAATTAGACAGTTTTTCTTTCAAGAAAGATGGTACATTTGAATTTCGGTGCAAATTTTCTGGTAAAAAACAAATAATGAAACATAAACGTAGTAAATTTTGTGTCCGGTTTTTCTCTGTCATCATCATAACCGCTTGAAAAATCAAAACATTATTTTTTGATTGAAGCAAATTTAAAGTAAAAAAGTTTTACTCAGACACAAAAATAAAAAAAAATAAACCCAACTAAATAAAACCAACAGTAAAACCAACACATTCCTCGCTCCACTCAGGATCTAAAAAAATATGGAATAACTCCATAAAGTGTATAGACTAAACATATATGATTATTGCGATATAAACGATCATTTTGCATTTGAATTATTACTCATTGGCATGAAAATAATAAAATAATATATAAAACGTACACGAAGTGGAATTTTACACTTTCCATTTATACATACGCGTTGAACATAAAATGTTATTTTCTTAAGAATTATTGCTTTTCGTAAAACTTGTAAGTAATATATTATTATATTGGTATTGTTTTTTTTTTTTTTTTGTTCTAAAAACCATAAATTACATTTTAACCTTACAACAATAATAATTTATTCGTGTTACACTAGTTGTTGATTTGGAACTTGGTAGATTTACTTAGGATTTTGGAAAATGCGATATCTTATATAAACGCGTAGTAGTATTACCCGTGTACACATATTGGACAGTTTTACGAATTTTGCACATCCTATCAATGTGGGGGAGAATAGGGGGCGACGAAGGGACGTGGACCTATGTAATCCAGGGATATTTTTCCCCATGACCACCGCCGTCTCCCCCCTCATTTCCCCCTCTATTTTATAGCTTCCACAAACGCTATTAAAAAACAAAAAAAAAACGGCGGCTTTCAGTAAACGTCATTTGCATAATTAACCCATTACCCGGGTAAAGGTATATATACCTACCCCTCATACGCTGCACCGAACCGGTCTATCCGTCGTCGGCCGAAAATCCCCGTGTCGACCCCACCGACCCCGCAACAGCGGCGGTAGAGTATAAGAGCTATTGTTGAGTTTTTGCGCCGCTTTAGATAATAGTGTACAATAATAATAATAATAATAATAATATATAAAATCTATACATACAGTATACACGTATACATTATAGAGTTGTTGTATAGTATAATAGCAGTAGCAGAGTGTAAACCGCGGTGCGTTATTGTTGCAGTTGGTGTAGCAGAAAGAGAGAGTGGTCGGGGAGGGGGTTACAATTTATACCGTACACTCACACGGAGACGCGCGTACAACACTCGGGGTAGTGTTATACCTCTACCTGTGTTTTGTGCGAAACCGCCCTTGATTTCGGTTTCTTCCCGCGCGAAAAAAAAAACACCCTCTATATATACTCTCGTGATTTATCGGGTTCGAAAAGCCTCGGTTTCGGTGTATTGTTTCCCGTCGGGGCTCGTGAATTCGAAAACCGAATGGGGGGGAAAAAAGACAAAAACAAAAAAAAAAAAAAAAAAAAACGTGTACGGTATAAGAAAACACACGCGTGTGTATTGTAATGTGTGACGTAAAAACAATCTTTTCACGCCGCCGGCCACTGCTGCGCTACCTCCCGGGGCTCGTGAATTCGAAAACCGAATGGGGGGGAAAAAAGACAAAAACAAAAAAAAAAAAAAAACACAGTCACTTTTCCCCGTTTTTATTTCACATCGTTTGTTAGTCACGCCTTTACGAATTCTTATATATATATATATTAAAAGTATATACAAAACACGACGGGGATACCGGGTTACTGTTCTTGTATATACGTATATAATTCCCTAAACTGCCGAAAACGTTTTAACTCTAAAAACGACCTATTATAACGCCAGCGAGAATATAAAATATTATATATCGAGTATAACTTTATTTAAACGATCTGTATACAATACTATAATATACGTTAAAGGTTTCGACGAGAAAATTAATAATAATTCGATACAAGCAATAACTAGAATTTTGTGAATTTTTTGAAAAAAAAATGGCACTTGAGTTGAACAACAAAACTAGAGTCAATAGAATCGAATTTTTCGCCAGACGACTTTTCACCGTTACAATATTTCCCGTTTTTTTTTTTTTTTTTGTTATAAATTATAATGAGGAATTGAACAGAAAAAAGTTTTATCAAAATATGAATAAAGTACTTCTTAATATTTTCGCTAACATACAATAACATACCGCTAACAGACGGCGGGGTCGGGGGTTGGAAGTTCAAACCGTCTATAAAAACAAATCGACGAAAATAATTTTATTTATATATCGGGTTATATTTATACATTTTTTCAAGTTACTTATACTTTCATGAATCTATAAGGGTATTTAAAACCCTATATTTCCTGTGAAAATATGAAATCTGAGCATAAAAACAATTGTGAAGGAGGTTGAAAGTTGAAACCACCAAAATACACATCCTTAATACTTACACCATACAAAATGTCATCCATCTAGCATTATTTAAAGGATCTTTAATGGTGTATAAAACTAAAAAAAAGTCATCTGTTTCTCACAACTAAATAATAGTGAAGTTCATATCTAAAATCAACCATAAATGTATCTCTCAACCCACAAAATATAAAAATAAACCCCTTAATTTCCGAGTTTGAACTCATTTAGTTAAGAAGGAGCCGCTAAAAGTATCCAAAAGTACCGGGAAAAAAAAATATTTATATGTAAACGAGTATTCAGTATACAGACACAAAACAGTGTACGTGGGTTATTTGTAACGAATTAATTTCTAACCAATATTATTAGTTTATTCTTTATAAACGTTTAAAAAAATTATAAATGTATAATAACATAAATATACAATCCGCAATTCCTTCGGATATGGAACAGCTGTTATTTTAAATTATAGGCTTAGGTCCACCCATAAAACTACACGGTCCAAGACGTACAAACTAATTTAAATAACAATTCAATACCTTATCAATTGCACATCATCATTTCTGAACTATTTAAATTCAAAATCTAATCTATACAATACATTTATGGAGTACCTACGTGAAAACGCTAGTGTATAATATATAAACGGTCGAAACCGAACAACGTCAGTATTATAATATAAATATAAATATTAATGAGTAGGTACCTATGTAAAAATACCCTTAGAACACATAAATACGTGACAACGGGGACTATTTTCAAATATTGAGAAAATAAATATATACACCCTATACACGGCACAAACAGTATGGCGATGGAATACGTAATGTAGAGTCGATTGAAGGGAAAAATCCTTGCAGTTTTATCGAATATCAAGGGAATACACAAGGAATACCTTTCTTTATCCAACAAGTATAAAAGGAAAAAAAAAACAATCAGTTTCCTTGAAAATGATTAAATTGAGGATAAAATACGTTTACGGATAAATATATAATACTTACTATTGAGTATATAGTTACATAATATACCAATTATATACTATTATACTCTTTCTAACCTATTATAATAATATTTTATTAGAAACATCGTGTAAATCTTCTAATGATAAAAAAACGCTGAATAATGCGAGAAGAGAGGGAAGGGGATTTAAAAATGTGTTATTTACTTACATCGAACTGAAGAGGAAGCTTTGGTTTGTCCTAAATAGGTACCTACATTATTATTAAAAATGTAAACATTCGAATGTCACCTCCCCCCTCCTTAACTACCTATGGAACGTATAATAAAAATTTAACGGATATTCGTATTTCTAATATTCATAAAACTCGGATAATTTTCTGATGAGTTTTTTTCTAGAGAAAATTGTCTTCTAAATAAATATGACTTTTAGTATAGCTAAATAATGATCCGTAAATAATCCGATAATCTAATCCGTGTTTAACTCTGGGTTATAGCCAAATTACTATATTTTTACTCTGATTTTTACCGAGCTTAAAATTAATTTTTAATTCGTTCGAATACATACAATTTCAAAGTCTTTAAGTAGATTTGTATCAAGATACATGTATATTATATTTTTATAATTTTTAATATATACTATAAGGGCCTATTTTTTAAATAACTGTGTTTACTTTTTTGACTTCCGTAATAGACAACTGTTTATATTTTATTACTATAAATATTGAATATTGTACGGTTAGTGTATAATAAATAATTCAGCAACATCGAATAATTTTTACGAGTATTTCAGTATTTATGAATTATTGAGAAACCCGCACCTTTTATTTTAAACATATCTATATTTCATTTATATATTCGGTATATATATATATAACACACATAGCTAATATAAATATTAAGACTTTTACTTTTATAAGCAAAATTGCTTTACACCTCCGGGTACACCTATAGAGTGTATGCTATAGAGTTTCGTAATCCTATTCGCATTAATGTTGAAATGAACATCTCTATAAAGAGAAAATAATTTGAAATATGTTAAAACCTAAAAACTAGCGGGCTGAGCATTGAACAAAACATATTCGGGCGACATCTGACAAGCGTCTGCTTGGGATTATTCGGAAAGAAAAAACCGATGATTTATCGCGCATAATATCGCATAGATAACGTATTGAATCTTATTATTTATCGGCACATTCGGGGGAAAATCCTGCGCACCGTGTATACAATAATATTGTCTTTTTCCCCGGATACTGTTTTTTTTAATTTAACGAAGTCCGATTTAAGAAGTTTTATAGTAAACAAAATAAACAAAAACCGTTCATTAGAAAGACCACGGATCCGATGGGTGAATATTGTAGTTCAGGATATCAAAAATATAAAAGAAGACTCGACATTTGACGATGCGTATGTCAGATAGAAATGGAGAGGTTTGCAGATGATGGCAGCGGTGACTCTTAATGGACCGGTAATCTGAAGAAGAAGAAGACGCGCATAGTCCGATAAATTTTTGCGGAAACCGAAGTCCGCTGCCGGATATAGTTACCGAATCTATAAGTCGCAACGATATTAACACATTGACAGACACTTGTAATATAATATTTACTGTTATATTAGTAGTGCTATACCTACATTCCAAATCTATGTAAATTGTCAGTGTGGACTGCCGCAATGTGGACAGTCTGCTTCGGCGGTGTTGACGTACGTAATAAGATATTTTACACGTTACTGTTATGGCAGTAATGTCCGTCAATGTGTAAAAAAAAAAAGAAAAAAAACCAAAAATAAAAACTCCGGCTACATAGGTTATAGGTGCCGGACAATCGAAAATTGATTGCGGTATAGATGATGATAATTAATATTTTATACACGTTTCTGGAACGGTGAAAAACGAACAAAATGTATCCGATCTCGTCGAGACTGCGCAATAACGCCAACGACAGTGACGAAGGCGGCGGCGCGCGCTGCCATTACAATAATAATGCGCGTATTACTGTTTCAATTTATTATTTACCTGCGTAGCGAGCGTTTTCGAAATAATTACATTCATTAATTCTCGGCGCGCGTACTTTTGTGTCCGGCGCGCGGGGCAAATGGGGTCGGACGACAGAAAAAAAAAAAAAAAAAAAACATTTAAACTCAAAAACAAAAGATAATCCCCCTCCCCCAGCTATCCGTCCGATTCGCGCGTGCACCTACCTAACCGTACACACGCGTTTTTCGCGGCCGCAATAATTAGCGACCCGCCGCCGCCGCCCGTTATAATGCGCACTGTACACCGCAATATCGTCGCGCGACTCACTGCGGCACGCACGTACGGCGCAACGGGTAGGCAGGTACCCATATTACGATAAATACGCGTGTACGCGCGGAGATCGAGTGCGACGGGTTTCCGAGTAAGACGAGACAAGTAGGAAACGGCTTGTCAGAAGAGCCCGCGCCCGGAACGTTTACATGACGTCCCAAAGGCAGGCGCGCCCGCGAGGGTGGCGTTCACGATAATAATAAATTGAACGGAGCGCGCGCGGAGGAGAAAATTCACGAATATAAATAGCGCGTCACCTTTTTCTGTCGCTACGGTTATTTGATAATTCTACCGCGCAGGAAATCACGAGGCCCCGCCGCAAACTGTACACGCGTTATTTACTCGCATTATTATTATTATTGTACGCCAATGAAAAACACGCGGCGGCGTGCGTACGTTTTTTACAACTCTGCGGCACGACGTTCCGTACGAGTGTTTACGGCCAACGAGACCGTTTTATATTATATCGAAGCGATTGTCTTCTGTTCCGGATCCGAACGACGGGCTGTGCGCCACCGCGCGCGATTGCACTGTCGCCAATACACGCCGGGCACGTTATCGCAATAATAATTGACCGGGCATACCGAAAGTTTTAACGATTATTATTATTTTTCCGAGACACGCTCGAAAATAAAATACTCGCGTACACCGTGTACTGCGACAGTGCGTTTCACTCGAACGGCTACGCGACATATTTCGGACGGGCCGAAAGTCTCGGGTTGAAATTGTCGGAAAGTGTTTTTTTTTTTATTTTTTTCTTACCGAAAATACCGAAAAAAACTGCGCGTTTTATGCCGATTTTCCGAAATTAAACAATTTTTTTCGATTGTTTTTAAACATATGATTTTTTTTTTCTCGTTTTTCCGAACAAGTTTAAAACGCGTGACTTTGAATGTGAAGAAATTCGACTGCATCTTTGTGGGAGGGGAGGGGGAGTGGGTAGGAGGAAATTCGTAAGTAGAGATAATCGTAGAATTACACAATAATGTGAGTATATACGTGTTATTTATTTATTTATTTTTTAATACATTTTAAACGGTTAAATAATCGCCGGAAGTTTTTAAGAAAACGAATATTCGACAAAGCCAAAGTTGTTCGAAAAAAAAAGCAATATTCGAATCTGGTGTTAAGAACAAATGGGTGTTTCCGTTTAAGAAAATTTAAGTTTTATCGCGCATCGCCGCACGGGGTTCGAATTTCGAAAACGGGCGCAAAACGTGCATCTATGGACCGCCGATCGTCCCGAAAAGCCCATTTCAATCCAAGCCCGTCCGGCTGAAATATTCTGTGTTACCGTTTTGAGCGAAACACGCCGCAGTGTACAGACAACAGTATTTCGATATGGTCGTCACTCACTGTTCTCGAGCTTTCGGGCGATTCGCATACGCGGGCACGTCACGGCGAGTCCGCGTTTACGAAATATACCTACATCCATATTATTAAGTTCGTGTACATTAAAGTAAACACGCTAATTTAATTGCGCCTAATAAATAAAACAGTTATTACGACGTACACGACGTAGTTATAAATTATAACGTTATTAGAGAGGTCCGTAAAATAAAGATGTAAAATATCGAGAGTAACCTGTTCTATGGACATTACACAGTTTTCGTTATGATATTTACATACGATATTTACCAGCGTTTCGGACGACCTAACCGTGTACAAAAATTATGTAATCGACCGTTAAGAACACACGCCGGCCAAAATTAGAGTGTTGGATTTGAACACGACCGAAAAACAAAAAAAAACCAAATCCGGTAACGTAAATCAACATCTCCGACTATATACGTTAATAATAATAATAATGCAGTCGCCGTTATTGCCGGCCGATTTACGTTTTAAAAACGTAGATTTTCACGGAAAACGCGTCGTGCAGTACCGCAGTATCGCGCGTGCGATACGAAAGATGATAGAATCGTTATAAAAAAAAAAAAAAAAATCGTAATTTATTACAACGGTAAAACACGGTGGGCTGCAGGACACACATATTATATGGTATACGTATAGATAGGTGAACGGCATAACCTCGACCGAAGTGTAGGAAAACAAAAAATACCGACACCCTCGGTACCGTAATAATACGTTTAACGTACGGGTACGTTCGCACGTCTGTTTATAGATTAATTGATTGATTGTACTCGCGGATTTTCGCTACCGACTATAGCGTAATAATATTGTACGCGTATTACAACGCGCGGCCGGGCAATGTATTCCGTACAGTATACAAGACACGCGCGCGCCACATAATAAATACGATCGCGGTAGTAATACGGACGACGACGACGACGACGACATAATAATAATAATAATAATAATAATAATAATAGTAATAATAATTATTATTATTATTATTAGTCGATATTCCGAGGTCTGAGCAGAGAAAGATAAAAACGAAAAAGAAACGCGCGCGCGTCGCGTACGGGGAGATTACGACACGCGGCGCGACCTCTCGCTCCTCGTGCGGTGTCGTGTACGGCGTGCACACACGCGGTGATGGCAGGTGTCGAGCTGCCGACGACGTTATAGCCGGAGAGCCGCGCGGGAGCGAGCGAGACGGGCCGAGAGCGGGGGGAGCGAGCGAGAGGAATTAACGTTTAATGACTAAGCGAAACATCATCCGACGTGCATCACGTTTATATTATAGACGAATACAATATTATAATATTATTGTAATACGCGTGATAATACACGGGCGCGCGCGCGCTCATACGACGACGGCCATTCGGAGGTGAATATGTGTAACGCGTCATGTGCGTGCGCCACATACGTACACACGCGGGGCGGATGGAACTGGTTTGGGTGCCGCTTAAAATCGATTGAAAGCCTTCGCCGCTGACGAGGCTCCGAAAACCGACGGTGATTTCCGCGCAGTCCGCGGTGTACGCGGCCGCCGCGAGCGTACTGCAATGTACACGGGGAGTCCGCGACAATAATAATAATTATTGGCGTTGGCGCCAGACGTCGACGAAAAATCGCTAAAGTACCAGCAGTAAAAATCGTAAACTATTTATACGGCCGATTTGCTCCGACGACGACAGAGATAAGAGACAGGACCCGCCGCCGCCGCCGCCGCGTACACGCGCGTTCTAAGAAATAGGGTGCGCGGATGCGATCCCGAGGGCGAAACGCGCGTGTGTGCATTTGAAATATCCCCGAACCCTGGATCTGATCGGTGGATAAAGTTCTGCTGAATAAAAAATGAACCTCGAAAGAAAAAAACATTATACTCGTATACATACACACATATAACTGCCGGGATCGGGGTTTTAATGTTTAATAATATATATATATATACATGTAGGTTCGTTTTTTTTTTTACGGAAGAAAAAAAAAAAAGGCCTATAGTACCTATGTAATATTATTACACAAATATCTGAATAATATTTATCTGCGTGACGGTAAAAAACAAAAAAAAAAAAAAAAGAAGCGAGCGTGTACAACCCGTTAGGTTATTGGACGGGGACCTACATAATGTTTGTGTTATGTTTTTTTTATTTTTATAAATAATTTTAACGCCGATTATTGTTTCCAAGTGCAGGGTACCCGACTAACATCCGCTGAAAGTGGGTACCTAAACACCTAAACGGATAATAAAAAATTAACGCACGTACATAAATTCTCGAGACATTATTATTATTAATGATTTTAATTCAAACGCCATTACCGAAAATATAGATGTCTGTCTATATTATCAGTTGTTCATTAACAGAATCGACACGTTTCGAATAATAATATGACTGTATCGTTTTGCGTATAATTATCCGTGATCTATAAAATCGGCGTATTAACGTCGACAGGATTGGAGATAATGGGGAGGGGCGCGTGGAACGGGCGCGGCAACACGCCCAAACTTGGAAATTTAAACTCCCGAGTCGGCAATTCATCTATAATAACTATTTTCGAGTCGACAAATCTGTAATAGTTTCCCGCTTTTATTTTATTATTATTATTATATATTTTTTTTTTTTACGTGATTGCCGTTAAATTGTTATCGTCGAATCCCGGGTGAAAACACGAAATAATCGATGAGAATACGTCACAATCAACGACAAACGGGATCGATCACTTATCGAACAATAAAATAAATGGGTGTCAATGTCGGAAAATACGGTAATTATTGGTAATCGTCAATTTTTTTATCACATTGTCGGCGCCGGTTCTGAACTCTGGACACAACCTACCGGTATTGGTGACTATATTATATTACGTTTAAGACTACGCTCATCGTTAGGTATACGTTCAAAACGTGTAAAATATATAGGTGCCTGTGCCAAGAATATAAAATAAATTGCGGAAAAATTGTAACGAGTAGGTGTATCATTATTATTGTACATCGTACCTATTCTGAACTTTGGCCAGGTTACCCATTCCAGTCACGTTACACCTCGTCGGCAAAGGTTTACGGAGGTTTTTTCATTTCGACTTATGCCATTATTGTTATAGGCATTAGAGATACCTTTGCGATATTTTCGCAGTCTGTGGAAATTCTAACGGGTTTTCCAGTCGGTAAAAAAGTATACATTTATATAATAATATATATATATATATACCTGTATATACGGGAAAAAAAAAAAAAAGTTAATACTTTTTATTGCATCCGCCGACGACGTGATGCTTTACGGCAGTGTCCATAAATCATGTATACTGGGTACCCCAAACACGGACCGTGGTAATCCTATGTAAATACCTGTCATCGACAATACATATTGCTACTATTATTATATTTTGAAAATATCGCGCACGGTTCGAGCGTATAATAATAATAATAATAATAATACGTTTTACCCTTTTCCGTATCGCTATTAAGTGTTCTGATTTAGAAAATTGTCCGTTTGGGTATCAATAACGCGGTGCCGAAACCGCTGACACCGAGATTGATATTATACCATCATAATAATGTACACGATAACATGTTATATCAATCAGCGCCAAACTTCTGAGGAGACTTTGAGTAGGTATACGCATAATATATTAAGGTGTACCTACCTAACTATCTGTCTATAGGTGCGTGGGAGACAAGTTGAAATAGCAGTGCGCTACCTGTCATTATATACAAATTTCCACGTCTCATTAAATCCGTGTAGCCACTCGAATAAGAGATAAATACCCGAGTACGCAATTTCACAGACTATACACATCACTACCTATATAACAGTATCGGGGCACGTATGTTCAGGCTTAGATAATCCATAATCTAGTCGCTTATCCTACATACTGCCTACACGTTTTATGTCCGACAAACTGACGTATTCGGTAGAATAATAAGCCGCATATTTTATTATTGGGTATTATTGATTTACTTTACGTTTTTTTTTTTTTTAATTAGGTACAAACGCTTCTCTGGCATTGACACATCGAATTCGAGTGAACCACCTACATTGATGTAAATACGTCGTGTTTTATAAAATAGGTTTTTAAATATTTGTAGATACGTTTTTAATTATTTGGTTCGTGGTAGCTATTTGTCGTATTATAACAAATGTCACATGCAGATTTACAACACTTAAGTGGCAATGTAAATATCGTTAACCGTCAATTTATTTTAAATTTAAGTTTACATTAAATTAAATTTACATTCCTGTAGAACGGACGTTCTATAATATTTTTTTACCGTTGTAGAGAAACACAAATCGTTTAAGGGATAAAATACTTTTGAAGATATTTACTACTTTGAGGAGTTAAATTATTACTCTAACAATACTTTGTTCGTCGAATAAATTAGGCTTATTTTTGGCTTTATTATTAATTTCTTTAAATTTGAATTGATTTATTACGTTTAACATTTATTAGGCTTACTTTTATTTTTTATTCCTTATACCTATAAATAATTAAGGGTCGTACTAGGTACCTTGTATGACCAAACATTAGATGTTTACTGAAGAATAAACTTCTAAAATGTTTTAAAAACAACTTTTTGAATACTCAACACTTTAAGCAGGACTTTAACAATAGGTATTCAAACAGTTTTTATTACCTATAAAATACGTTTTTATGATACTAGTTCCATTTACCAAATTAGCTTTTGAATAATAAATTACTTTTGTAATGAAACTAAAAAATTATAACAAAATATAAGATAAGTATGAACTTAAAGAAATGTAGGTACAAATAGAAAATTCTGAAGAAAATGATTCTATGATTCTACGGCTGTAATTTATATTATCGTTTTATTTTCTGTCAAATTTTCTCCGAAAATAGAGATTATTGCCCCATATTTTATCTTTTATACACCTATATAAATTGTTTTCACTACTTTTGACCACTTTTAGCGGCTCCTAGACCAAATGAACTCACACTCGAAAATTAGAGATGTTGTACAGATCCCCAGGCCAGGGGAAAATTCTAATTATTTTTGTTTTTTGTTGAACTGTTAATATAGGCGATGGTTATTGCAACTTATAGATAGTAGGTATTTCTACTACAATAACTTATAATACTTCTTTTGTTAATAATTATTGTCTCGTAAAAAGCCTTGAAAAAAAAAAAAAAACTGATAGTAAGAGTATGTTAAAAGACGACCGTAGGCCCCCACACGACAACTCTCGGCTGGGCACAGTATTCCCCCAGGTATTACATTCTTCCGCTTGAAAAAAAATTAATAAACAATTATTGTAAGAATGAAAGGTAGGTACATTGTACAAAAACCTTTTTACCCGTGCGTTTTCCTTATTCAACGTTTTTGGGACGCTTCCAAGTATTTTCAATATTTTAACTCCAATCCACGGTCAACCACTAGAGAGAGATTAATTACTATCTAAGACCGAGAATATTTTCGACGAGGGTTACACGATCGGTGGCGTTTGATTGACAGACTACGTGCCCGGTCCCTAGTCACCAATACTTTAGGGAGACTTCAAGGGTGTTCCGTGAAAACGAAAAAATCACCAGAGGTTTCGAGTATTATTATATGTATTTGTACACCGGAATCACAGAAACGGTCGTTTCATCACGTATAACGAGCGTCTATTTTCTACACCTCTCAAAGAGACCTTACTTAGATGTTTTTTTTTATTTTTTTTTGTAAATGCGAAAATAAACGTTTTTATTTAGTTTAACCGTATTAAATTCTATTTAAACGCAGCAGAATCGCAATAAGAAAAATATGTATTTTTCACAGAATGGAAAGTACATTTTTTTTTCCTTATGATTTGTCCTTGAAAAGGTATGCCGAACACGACTATTAACGGGCTATTAATGTACAGCCATTTACAGACAATTATTTAACTTAAAATGTCTCGTAAAATAATCCTATTATAGGCGTCTGTAGACATTTTATCTTTAATATACCCGAACTATTAAGAGTGTCTTAATCGCGGATATATAGGTACCTAATAGGTATACGTAGGTATGCGTTTAAAAAAAAAAAAAACATAGATAACCCAACGAAATATATAAATATTAAAAAAAAAACTATATTAACTAGATTCTAATTAATTTATATATCACATAGCGCCAAATTAACGTAATTTAAATAAAACAACAGAACGAAGGCGCCGAAAAAAAAAATTGTTCAACGGAGGAATTCCATCATGAACTCGGACGTATTATACCTGTGAATACGTGCGAATAAAACAATAATTTTTTTTTATTTTAAATTTAAATCGCTACCATTGACAACATGTTTAGCAAACTTTTGGGGCGGCTATAGGTATCGGAAAAGTCCAGTCGCGGTTATACACGTAAATATCCGAACCAGAGCGAAAAAAATTTTTTTTTTAAAAAAAAAACGCCGGACAAAAGATTTGCATAATAACCGAATTTTGATTTTCACCCCCGAAACGCGGGCATATTATTCGCGTGTTATCGGATATTATATTATCATATAATATTATATAAATACAGTCCCGTGACGACGGTAATCCGAGAGAAACCAACGATATTTCGGCTTACCTTTTCGGCGAATTTTTCACGTTGCACAATTTTATTGGCGGTACGGCGTATAATCCAAACGTGACAGACGGCGAAATAAACACAACAATAACAACACGATAAACCGAAAATCGGATAAGTATTGTTATAAATCGGCACACGTGAAACACGAACACGCTGTGTATTACAAAATTGTACTGGAAAAAACGCGGTACGCCGGACGATCGAATTAACACGTTTGACGGTTGTGCGCGCGATAGGGACGAAAAACGGGTACGACGACGACGGCAGCGACTCGCGGGAAAGACGACGAGAGCGACGGCGGCGGCAGCGACATGCGACCGGACGGAGCGCGCGAACGAAACTGTTGTGAGTTTGAGCGTTGCCCGACGCGCGCGCGGGGAGGGAAAAAACGACGTGCTCTTGGACGGTGTGCGCGCAGTCGGGCCAACAGAACAGACGCCTCCGTGGTAATATACCCCGGCGATCCCTTTGGCCGTCGCGGTTATCCACGGCGGCGGGGAGCCGGCGACCGCCGGACATTCGATACCTTATAAGTTATAATAATATTGCTGTTATTATTATCATCGTCGTCATCGTCGCGGTCGTTTTTTTCGCCGGGGAAACAAAAACCGAAATCCGTAACGGAAAAAAAAAAATAAAAAAAAAAAATATATATATATATAAAATTACCCGACCGCATATTGTTGTACGCCGCAGCACACACGTCCAATAAATTCCTTTTCACCGTATACTCTTTTATTCTTTCTGTTTGCCGTGTTGTTAATTTATATCGGTAGGTACCCCGAACCCACGGACGTAAATTGGATTCCCAAATACGATACGTTGATTGTTACGACCGATATTGATTCACAACAAATAATTCGTCGATTTGGTACCTACCAGCTATACAAGTCTATATTACAGTTATGTATAAAACCATTATATAGCATAGATAACGTTTTGATCGAACTACTCGGGAGTCTCCTTCACAGAGTAATTAAAATCTATACTTGGTGAAACATGACTGATAATAATTTTTTCAATATCGCCGGTATAATATTCAATTCAATATTTAAAAAAATGTATGACTTCACTATTTCTTAATAAACACTTTTTACACCACACAGTATCAAGTTTAGACTACACACTTTGTGTTCTCTAGAAAAAAAAAATGGACCCTTTTCTAAAGTTTATAAATATTTAATTAATTTGTCTGAATCTTTGTACAATTATTTAGAAGTATTATACTGCACCACTAGGGAGTCCAGACGTACCGGTTTTTAAAAGTCTATCCTGGTGTCCCGAAAATCCTTATCGGGACTCCGATTTGTCCCAGAATTAAATTAAATACCTAATAAAAGCATTAAATATTTTGAAAATTAATTATGATAGTAATAATCATAATCAATTATATGTTTGAGTATATTTCATTCAAGTACTCTTTATTTCCTTTTCGTTATATTTATACATTAACCACTATGGTTATTATTATTATTATCGTTTATTTTGTTTGTCAGTTTTTGTTCTCATAAAACTGAACTATTAATAGATATATTATCTATATTCAATTGTAGTTTATGATTTCATGATAGGCAATAGCGATAAGCATTACCACATTTTCTACATCAGTAGAATCAGTAGATAACTTATTTGTTACTCTTTAGTATGCTTACTATTACGAACGAGTGCTGTGACATTTACTTTTTTATATTAGTGTTAGTACCTGTTCTAATAATATTGAAATGTCTAAACGTCAGTGTAACTATAAGGATAATTTTTCTAAATAATGGGATTGCATAATAAGAAGTCGTTATAAAGCAGAAATTGAATGCACACTGTACCATTCCATTCATTTTTGAGTATTGAACATAGTGAGTGAAGTGATATTGAAGATCATTTAAAATCAAAAAAACATAAATTGAAAATTACTAAGTTCAGCAGGTTTTTCAAAAAAAAATTGAAACATTTTTTCAAAATATAGGTAATTCAAAGGAAAAAATGAAAGTTCATGCAGCTGAACTTACTCAAGCCTACCCAGTAGCGACGCCAAGATATTTTTTTAGGTAGAGCCAATAGGAGGCCAACAATTACAAAGTAGGGCCACAAAAAAAATGAGATTTCAGCGGAAAAAAAAACAATACTGATAGCCCAAGTAGGTAAATTCTATTTAACTTTTATTTAACAAACTATTAAATATAAACCATAAATAAAACATATTCAATATAAGTGCCTATGAAAACATGTATATATAGATGTATGTTACAAACTAAAGTATCTCAACCACCAAGTAAGGAAATATTTTGAACATGTATAATAACTATAATAATAATTTCTATCATCTCACTCAAAACTTTTAAGAAATTAAAAATTAAAATACATTTTTTTTTTTTTAAAATGAAAGCAAACCAAAAGTGTTAAGTTAATTTTTAAAAATTAAATAGGCTATACTACGTTTTGTTACTTTGAAATGTGTACAAACAATGCATCCATTGTAGACTAACAATATAAAAAAATGACAAAATATTCATTCGGCTGAGATTAAACATACGACCTTTTGCAATATAATGTAGCAGTATATTAAAGTTACATACGGTGAACATGTACTATTATTTTCTGCTTCCATAAAATTATTATAATTTTTTTATATTATAATGTCAAAGGTCAGGCCAGTGGTAGGGCTATTGGTAGAGATAGGCATTTTCATGTAGGGCCATGACTCTATCTGGCAAGTCCCTGGCGCCGCCCACTGAGCCTACAATTCTGTTCTTAACCACCAAAGTTTTAATTCAATATACATGAAAAACAAATAAATAAATGGAATTATATGGAATTTAGTTATGAGAAATTGATAGATTCTTTAAGAATTGTGTCAGTTATGTACAGTAAGTATAGTAAATTACTTAAACTTCGTCAATACATATTTGCTATTCCAGCTCATAATGCAAATGTAGAGAGAATTTGTTTTAATATGAACAGTCAATGAACTTATGAAATGAATCAAATGGAAATAGAAACAATTGAAGCAATTTTTCATGTTCAAACAAATTTTAATTTGAGTTGTTCAAATTTTTCTAATTAAGTTGAATCAAAATTCATTATTGTTAAAACTAGTTAAGTCAAATTCAAAGTATCATTAATAATTAATTTAAAATGTTTTCTTAATTAATAATATTAATTCTTAAATTAATATAATGACATAATCTATTTATATTTCATACATATAAATTGTATACATAAATATTTTGTTGTCTCAGTTTTTTGTTTTATTGATCTGGTCACCCTATATACCACTAAGATTATTCTTTAACTAATGGTGTTATATAAATTTAATGATTGAATATCGAGTTGCCCATTTTAATTTCCCTAAATAATTATCATTATTCATTATGTTTTGGTACAACTTATTTGAATTGTTACAGATTATCATATAAGTCATGAAAAATAACAAGTCTAATTAAAAATGTTTTAAGCTTTTTAATAACTTATAAATTGATTATAGGTACATTATTAAAATATTTTTTTTTTGTTTTCAGAAACATTGGATAACTTTGGTCACCGTTTACAGTGAATTGAGTATCTGATTATGAGTGCTGGAATTCTATTTCTTATGATTGAAGATTACATTTTTAAGGAAATTACTAAGAAATTTTCAAAAAAAATACACAATGTTCGGCCAACATTAATGAAAAAGATTAACATATAAGTATTATAAAATATTAACTGATCAATTAAAATTTAAACGTTACTAAAAACTGTATATATGTGTAACGACTACAGAAGACAGTTGGTGAGCCTTTAAAAAGTATTGAATGAACTTAACATTACAATAAGTTACAATAAACTTCACTAAAACTATACCTCAGTGGATTTTTCATATCTATATATATATATATGTATATACTCTAGCTGTCCCTCGCCCGACGTTACCCGTACCAATTTTTATTAATATTATTTTACCCATATTAATTTTTGGTTTTGGCCGTGTCAAAATTTAATGAAAACAAATAGGTGACAAATGAATAGTCCACCTTCGATGGGCTAAATATGTTCTATTGTGAAATTTTAATAGTAATAACAATAATTAATGTTATTATTATAATTTTCTTTTTCGTTACACCAAGGTAACCCTTGAATAAACAAAAATAAATAAGTAATTAGATTTTCATACCAAATATACCTAAAAACCCTTATTTTACCTTCTTAGGAGTTGAATTTTTAAAAATCCTTTCTTATTGCATGGTGAAAGTATTAGAGGAACCACTATTCCAAATTTCAAATGCATATGTTGATTAGCTTTTGAGATACAACGATCAGTGAGTCAGTGGTATTTGTATTTTATATATATAGATTATAGATAGATGTTTAATATTTAAAACCTGTAATTAAGTATTGAATATTTAAATCAAGGAAAGCCCCGAATTGGATTTATTTAATTCAAAATACATTTAATAATAACAATGAATGTCATAAAAATGATAATATTAGCATCTTAGCATATATTAGCAAAGTGTTTTACATCATGGTCTTCAAAATTAATTTAAGCCAACAAAATTAACAAATAATGAAATAAATTGTATTGAACATATTTTGTAAATATATTCTATATAAATTTATAAAACAATTTAATTCTGTTACTACTTTTTGAACTTTAATAAAGGAATATGTAATTATTTAATGTCAGTTTACAGGTGTGTATCAAATACAGAAGGTACTTCTATACCTTAGTAGTGCATCTGTAGAGAGTTTTAGTGATGGCTAATCAAAATTTAGAATTTTACTCAGATACTTTTTTAAAAGTAATTTTTACCCTCTCATCAATAGATTATCCTCTCGTTTAATCCCCTGAAACATCGCAAACGGTTATAGCCTAGACTAATATACCTAGTCTTTCAGGTGGCACTACTGAGTGCTTGCCCAAGTTTATAGTGACCATACTAAAGTAAAAATCTAATAATCATTTACTGTTGTTATTATTAGACAACAGTGCCTATTACAATTATATTATGTGTAACTTACCTAATGCTTATATTATCTACATTTGAATGAAATAAACTATTTAAGCAATATAATATGTATATTATTATAGTAAACTGTGATAACTCTGTAAACTTGTTGATAATCCAAACAACCATTACATCCATAACCATTAAAATAAATAGGTACCTATAATATTTTCAGTAAGTATATTCTATTATTGTTTTTCGATTTAAGTTTTTATCATTATTATTGTTATGTTACATAACATTATAGTGAGTTGAGTTTATAAAATGTATCTATCTAAAACATCAAAATAACAATTTCAGGGTAATTTTGTTACATTATACTCGTGTAATATGAAAAATGAATTCAAAATTGATATTTAAATGCTTTATGCCTATATTTTTTTCAAATTTCAAGACACTTTTAGGTAAAGGTAATTTCTATAAAAACTAAAATATATAAAACAATAAAAATAATGTTTTTTTTTTTTTACATATAATAATATGTTTTATTAACAAAAATATAATATCATTCGTGTTGATTGGTTTATTATATAATATATATTGAACTACACTCGGATAAGAAGCGTCAATTTTTTTATTAGTAGGTACCTACCAAGACTTTGTTATCTTTTATGGGAGCACGCAATAAATATTGTAATAATATATTATATTATATCCTATAATGATCTGTAAATACTAAAATATTGTGTACAAACTACCTAATATACTATAACAAAAATATTTATATTCAATATATTATCGTAGGTAGGTATTTATTGTTGTACAGAAAACCATTATTACCGGTTTTATGGTTTAAATAAAAAAAGTATAGATAAAAAAAAACTAATTATTGTAGTTTCACATTGCGTTTATAGACTATTAATTTTATATTCGAATATAGAAGACGGTCGTAAAAAAAAAAAAAAAACTAACCCAACTGAATTATACATTTGATATTTAAACATTATAATTAATCGAATAATATTATAATACATTTTGAAATGTGTATTGTAATTTTTTCGTTTATTGATATTATATTTTGTAGGTAGGTGCAAACACAAATCGATATTTATTCTGTACATTGAAAAAGGTCTAAATAAATCATCACTTACCTACAAATATAATATAATATTACCCACCTACGATATTATTTCTTTTAAATTTGTTTTCTTTTTATATCAACGCGTCTACTGAAAATAGTCAGCGTGTTCGTTCGACTATGAAATTATAATATCATCTATAAGTGTTGTGATAATATCTATATACAATTTTCGTTCGCACGGTAAAAAGGAATATTGCAGCTGTTTGTGGATACAGTTGTAGATATACAGACTGTTGTAGCGGCTCATAAACCAATTGTAAACGAATCGTATGTAAAAAATACCAAATAAAAATTCTTTAATAAAAAAGCTGACTTAACGTGAAAGCTTGTGACCGTAAAAATTGCCGACCGTCGTGGCAGAGGTAAATATTTACACACGAGAGTGTGTACATTATAATACGTGTATTTTTACGACGATCATAGTGTTGCACCGAGATGCACCCCTCGAAAATGCATCGTTTTATGCGCACACTACGTGTTCACCTCTGAAGTACTTTCGGTCGAGAGTAAATACCTAAACTGGGCATTGAAAAAAAAAAATGTAAATTACCATTGACCAACACATATATACCTGGACAAATTATTTATTATACGTTAATTATTATCATCTCACTTGCTGAGTTGTTGTCGTTTAGTTGTTTATCTTAAGAAAATAATTTTAGTCGGATTTATTTTATTTATCACATAAAAAGAACTTTGATTTTAAGCCGGAGAACAACACAGAATGTGGAAAGAATTAATATTATCGTGAAATAGTAAAAAGTCGAACACTATTAAATCTAGACAATTTAGACCTTTTACTACAAAGCTTGCGCTAACGGATAATTCTAACCAATATCGATAGTTCTAAATTGAAAATGAGCAATTCTAAAAACACATTTGGTTAGTACCTAAACGCCGTGAATTTTTTGTTACATTGGCACGATGGGTATTTAACTTTAAAACAATTTTATTGCATTTTTTCAACTTCAATTTTATCAATATAAATGTTATCAACCATTACTCCATTCCATAACCATAGATAATAAACTTTATTATCTGTGTCCATAATACCACTATGTGAATATAGACATATTATGTTTTATATCTGTGATGTAAACACAATGCGTTATCGAACATAGGCAACATTTAAATGCACAAACTTTGTTAGATTACACCAGGTAGATACCAGAATACCGTATATCTGAGGAGTCCTTAATTCGCCGTGTCGTTTCGTGTGAAATACTCTTTTCTGATTGGCTCATATTATCATGGTAGATACATTTTGATCGTGTCCACCAAGATATTACCACGTTTCTCTACGGATACGTGGTTAAAAAGTTATAATCTCTCTGGCCGTGGTTATAATAATAACAAAATAAACAGATATGTCAGCAACTTACGAGGTTTACGTGATACTGCGCAAATATTGTGTCCGGCTTACGTCACTTATCATAATATAAAATACGATAATTTGTGTATATCAATTTAAAGGTATCGATGATAATTATTTAAAATTGTCAAATTTTGTAATTTTTCTCTTCCAATTATAATTTTAATTATTAATCACGCCAATTTGCTTTTATGAGGGGTGTTTTCGTGGAAGTAAGAGAAAAAACAAAGTCAAGGACCAGGACATCCATCTACATAAATTTCTAAAAGACCCTGAACTTAGACAAATATGGGTTAAACAAATTGTATTCCCCTGAAATATTATGTAGACATCTGAGCACTAAGTATTTCAGTTTGCCACTATAAACTTCATTATTTCTAGGTGTGTGTTTACTACATTTTTTCCACACTGCAATGTAGAAAAATCATATGTACAACAAGTTGCATCATACTCTCCAAAATGTTTACGAAGATTAAAGCCAGATGCTATACCGATGACGTTAGTCTTTTTTACCTTCATTTTGATATGTTAATTGGGGATTTACCTATTTTGTTTTATAGTAAATATGGATTAGAATATGACGATATACCTTATGACCGATTGGAGTAATTGTCTATTTACCAGGACGTATTTCAAATCGTGACAAAATAAAAATTTAACAAAATATTTTGTCACGTTTACAATATGTTAAGAGAAAAATTGATAATAGGCGCAGGCCAATCCGCCATTTTATGTGTATCAAATTAAACTAAAAACCACGGTTAATGATAGAACCATAATAACCATAGATAGAATAGTTATGTAACCATGGTTAAAATTTCTTCGAGGTTATAACTCATATTATTGTTAATTACATAGACATATTATTATGTCTATGGTTAATTATTTTTATTGTAATTCATGAGTTATAAATAATTAAACTAATAAGTTATTAATTGCAACTTATAATTAATTATTTATTGTCTATTATTTTCATTATTAATTTCTTAAATTTATAACCTAGTATGTTATAATAATATACCTACCTAGTTTGTTTTACTGTCAAGTATGGCGTTTGTTTATTGAGTGCGTAGCGAATAGTGAGATTCCGGTTGGTGAATCCTTTGCTATGGATTTAAAAAAGGCAGATTAATATGTAAGTATTAATGGTACCTATTTACTTATCAATGTTAATTTATATAATTTATTAGTGATTAAATATTAATAAAAATAAAACACGTTTTGTTATTCTTATCTATCACATAAACGCAAGGATATAATAATTGTACATTGAATATTTACTGTAGTATTAAAGTATCCATAGCTATCAATTTAAGCTTGCATTTGCTTATGATAAGTACCTATATAAATAGAACTATATAATTTAACTATACAAGGTTTATAATCAAAACTAGTACTAGGCTTTGGTTTCACTGCCGTTTTGTCACTACTTAGGACCTACCACCATTGATTATAGAATAGACTATTCTATAATCAATGATAATATTCTTTTGTTACAATTTTTTTTTTAACCGGCATGCATACAAATATGGGTTGTTCTAAAAACTTCTTAGCGAAAACTCTGTTAATCTGTTATACTATTGTACAATTTGTGTGGTTTGTTCCAGTAATCGGAACTGATTAACATGTTTGATGTTATACCACCGAATTCTATAGATAAGTACTCTGTACAAAGTTCAATGATTTATACAAACGTATGTTAATAATTGACATATGTAGAATTCCGGAAACAAATTTTTTTTTAAGTCTTAATTTCTTATTAATATATATAATATATAATGAATACTTATTAGTAAAGAAATTAATTTGTTAATATTTATTTTGTTTAAGAATACAATGGCCAGTATTAATTAAAAATTCTTCCATTGATATTTCATTATCTAAAGCACAAGATTTTTACAATATAGTTTGCATCTATATTGGTAAATAAATTATTACTAATATTACTTATACATTAATTTTTAATACCCTTCATTATTTATATTATTAATAAATTAAGACTTTTTTTTTGAAAAAATAAAATAAAATCAGACTATTTTTTTGACTCCCTCCCATAAATAATATCAAAAATGTTGTTGCATTCAAAAGATAAAGAAATTGTAACAAGTTTGAAAACGAAAAATATATAGATATTTTTGATAACATGCAATATGATTTTTTGCCGATTACAATACAATATTATTTTGTACAAGAATACTAATTGTACGGAGAGGTAGGTTACCTACATAATGAGCATGGATGTCTTATTTTTGACCGTAGCTGTTCGTCTATTGGTATATGTCACGACCTTACGGCGGTATGTGTACCACGAATTAATAAGATTAGGTAGTACGGATGCTCAACGACCTAATAATAATGGTATAATCTGTTGTCGCCGTGACCACGGAACTGGCTCTCTAAAACAGCTGACACGCGTGTAAAAACTGGAAACTGGAGTCTTTAATCTATGCATATGACGGTCGTGTAGACGGTAATTTTTAATACCATAGTGATGTCACTAACGTCTTTGAACTAATCCACTAATGTAGTGAGAATTTTTCCAGACTGTGATACGAGTAGATATTTTAATTTAGCGGTCGCTTAATCATTGCTCGTTATGCTATCTTATTTCATAATGTACACCCATAAATAGTATTATGGTGTCAAGTTGTTATGAAAGAAAATTATTTCTATCGGAGGCCAAGTTATATTGATCCTTAATTAATTTTGTGGGAATTTATACGGATATACGGAATTTACGTTTGGACATCAATATCACACTATCACGTCTTGACGAACGATTGTCGTGATAGCATTTTTGCCATTTAATGCGTACTTACAAGCGCTTTGTGAAAGTCAAGGAGTCAAGTCACAGTATACCTACACTAAAACGGAAGTACCTACGGATAAATTACTAAACGTCTACCATTTTTGGATAAAGCCTTTATAATGTTACATCTTTTGGAATTTAACAAAATGTTTTGTTTAAATAAATTACATTTCATTTATTTCAAAAATAACGTGTGTGTGTGTTGAATGTCGTGCTATAAAAAAACCGTTCAGTTATTATAATACCTATACATTTTAGAATTTTGTGTTTGAATACCAATCGATGTTCCGTATTGACATTTATATTTATGAGATTTTCTTACATCGACAATTCCAATTTTGATTTAGACGTTTTACAACGGTCTCCACTCTCCGCTTTCGTCGATGGAAAATAACTTTGACCGAGTTTTTCGCGTGGGGTTTTAAACGAATTTTAATCGCGTGTTCAACTTGTACATATACTTGTAACTATATTATGCCGTTATTCCGTCTGCATAACTATACGTGACAGTACGCAATAATTTCGTAACTATATAATTCAAGATGTAAATTAATATTAAGGTTATATGTTTTTTTTAAAAATCAAAATCTAAAGTAGCTATACGAAAAAACATTGACAGGTGCTGAATGTGATGTATGAATCGTTTAAAAAACCCACGAAAAGAAATTACTAACAACTGGACAAGTTTTTGTATTGTAATTAAGTATTACGATTTAAAGAACAAGAATTTGTTCAATATTAATATCGATAGCAACATTTAGCGATATTCACATAAAAAAAAAAAAAATGAATAATCCATTATTAATTAATTTAATATGACACTAGAAAACTTGTGTCCCCAAAAATCAATTTTTATTGGTTACCTATTTAACATTTTTATAAGGTATTTAGGATGTTAGATTATTTAAAAATATTTATAATCGTTTTAAACAATATAAAAAATTTAAAAACCAGTATAGTACTTACTCACATTATTCATCTAAGTAAACATAATTGTAGGCACTTTATAAAATGTATTGTATTTAAATTTTAGAAATTGATTTTTAAAAAAATTATAATTATTACGTGTCTGCAATAATGAGGTTAGATTGAGAAGCGTAACTGTTTGGTATATTAAATATTTACCTATGCATAATACCTGGGTACTTAATTTTGAATTATTCATTTAATAATTTAATAAACTTGTCAAGAAAAAAAAAACAATAATTACTGACATATATCTATAGTAAGTTATAATACATGACATTAAAGGTATAATTATAAATTTAACAATTTAATTCAACTTGTATAACCAGTATATTATTATTATTATTATTATTAATAGCATACCTAATACAAGTAATGATAATGCTAAATTGTACGTTTAACACCTCATACATATTTTAATAGTCATTATTTATTAATAATGTGAATATTAAAAAATGAAATGTGAACTAATCAGTATGCAACCCTTAATAGTATAATTCGTTAAACCATATAATATATTCATATTTCAATATTTAAAATCAATGTTAACGAATGGATTTAGCCAAATTAAGTACTGTGTGCATAAGTAAATTATATTTTAAATTTATAAAACCGATATGTATTGATATATAAGATTGGTATGATGAAAGGTACTATTAAGGTAGGTAAATAAAATGTTTTATACATACAAAATATTAAATTACTTATTTAAAAAAAAGAGAGGAGGAAATTTAAATAAATTAACATC
The DNA here is from genome assembly GCA_902439185.1 of Cinara cedri. Lineage (NCBI taxonomy): Eukaryota > Metazoa > Arthropoda > Insecta > Hemiptera > Aphididae > Cinara > Cinara cedri. The sequence continues at coordinate 32,568 of CABPRJ010001901.1, read as the reverse complement.
TTGATTAACATTATTTTATACGTTATTCGTTTAAGTATATTTATATGTATATACCTATTATATTCCTTCTATTTAAGTAATCTCGTTTATAACTTCAAACATTTAATTGGACATTATACAGTTATGCTACCTACCTATATCTTTTACTCGTAAAATTACTCGAATTTATAAAATATAAGAAGGTATACAATAAATCGTTTAGTGCGGCAAGAAAAATTACTTCCATTTATTACATGAAATATTAAGCTGACGCGGTTAGGTGGATTTTTGTCGGTATGCCTTTACACATATTTCATGTAATATTTAGTGTGGATTTTTTTTAACACTGATATTTATGCGATAAATAATAAATTAATATGAATTATTATTTTACAGAAAAACTTAAATGTTGAAATATTCAAACATAAATAGGTATTTTTAAATATTTAAAAACTTATTAATAATAAATAATAGGTATATCTATCACTTAAAAAAAATAAAATAAAATATGTAAACCGTATACATAAAAAATAAATTTATATAATTGAGTTGTGTTATATTTATTATTCTTAAATCTTAATAGATTCTACAAGAACGACACTACTCTAAAGATTTAACTTATCTAGTCGACTCTTCCCAAAATCCATTGAAGGAAAGGTTAATTTCATAAAAAAAAAAACACCCATACTATAAATTTACCATAACAATTTTTGTTTTAGCTGTAATGAAAATATAAAATATGGTATGATATTAATTTATTTTACATTTTGTGTATAGTTATATAGCTATAATATAGTTTTACTATGTGTTTTTTTCTTCTGAAAATACTTTCAAATAATAATGGTTAGATTTTGAACAGTTCGCCTCTTTAGACTTTTTTTTTTAAGTTTTTTGATTATTTGTTGTTTGAAATTTTTCTTCGTCGTTATCAGTTTTATAATCAAAGCTGTTTTCTACTACAATTTTATCATCCGAATCAGAATTATTTACATTTGCATGGAAGACATCTAAAAGATCAATTGTATTTTTAAGTTCAAGAAAATTAGCAACAAATTGAAGTAATCAGATATCAAATTCGCATGATTTAAGTATTTGTTACGTATAGTACAAATCATTAAAAATAAATCTTTTATTAAAGATTTATAATTTTTTTACGATTTCTATGATTATTATTGTTTTTTGATAAAAAAAAAATGTTTTTGTGTTGTTTGTACTTGGTTTATATTCAGTTAGTTAACTCTAGGACAATTAAAAGTTTTTAATATTTTCTTAATAAAAATTAACATTAATATAAATACAATTATATCTTTTACTAGCGAAATGTTTTTTAAAACATTACTTTAGTTTCTGCAATACCTAAATCCCTTATGAAAAATATATTTTGAAGTTTACGCCACTGAATTTAAAATATCTTCATTCAAAACAATATCATATCTTTTATTACTAAATATTCAATCCAGTTTTATAGTTTATAGTTCTGAAAATTAAATGCTCTTATCTCCTCATTTGCTCAATTATTTTGAAGTATTATGTAGGTTTATAATTTTTTGTAATTGTGTATCTATTAAGGTATTTCAGAATTTTTTGTGTATCAGATATTACAATCAATTATTGTCTATTATTATTTCTATTATTATTATTATTAGTTATTATTTTCTTATAATATTTTTATCTAGAGCTTAATAATGTTCCTCAATTATTTTCAGTATTTAAAATGATTTATAGTGTCATGAACATCATTTTTTAGGAAAAATTGGATATTTTTGTTTGATATAAATAATAATTTTTATGGTGAGATAATTGTATCAAAAATTATCAGAATGAAAAAACAAATTCATTACTATTTTTTTTAAAATTAATTTTGCTAAATTGTATCACTCATTCAGGAAAATAAATTGTTTGATAATTTTGATAAATCAATCCTTTTAACTGTCCTAAAATATTTTTTTTGGGATTGAAAATATGTTTAATTTATTCTTCATTCAGTTACCAAGTTAATGGTTATACTTGTCTTGTGAGTTCACTTGAAATTACTTGAAATAAAATTGTTATGGACAGTGGCACAACTATATATTTTAGTGCCATAGTGTAAAACTAAACATGATGCCTCCATTGCTTGAAATTCGTATTACTGTGTTTGGCACATTTATCATTTATCATAGAGAAATCACAGCCGCATTTCTTCTTAATTTATACTTAAGATTTGAACCCCTTTTCTATTTTTAATGAATTAATAATTTATTATATTTTTTTGACTATCAGAAATCTTGCTTCAAGAATAGCGCCTTTTATGAAAAATAATTTTGTCTAATTTGTGATTATGTTAAACCATTTTTGAAAACCGTGAAACACTGTAGGATAAACGGAAATTAACGTTTTCATTATTTTAAATTTTATTTTTATTGGTTAAAAATAATTGAAGAGACCTGAAAATTTCACAGAATACTTAAATTAATATTTCTAGATGTATTTACATTTTCAAAATAGTTTTAAACTATTTATAAGCATTTTACATTTTCGAGTTTTTTTTTTTTTTTTTTGTAGGTAATATGTGGATAAAATTGTTTGACAAACAAAAATGCTTGAACATTTGACAACAAGAAGTTTATTATAAGTAATTTTACTTAGTGGGTAAAATATGTTTAGTGCAATGCATAGTACCTAGTTATTTTTTATAAGCGTTTTTAAAATCAAATTTTGATGAAAACCATAAATGTTAAGTACTTACTGCATTGTAAAACTTGTATTACAGAACATCGTGTTTCGTTAAATCGTTATCGTTGCATACATTTTTACAAATATAAATGTGATAACTTAATGTTTTATATCTTCCCAACTTCTCACCTACAACAGAATGGTACATCCATCAGTAGTATCAGCTCTTTAATTATTATGTTTACTATATAATAAGCAAAATTCAATAATCATAAACGAAATAAAATAAAGCGATTTTTATTTAATACCTTCGCTGTATATATAAAGGAAATAATAATAATAAATAATACTATTGTAATGAATTTGGGAACCACGTATGTATTTTCATATACGAGTTTTTGGTGGTCATGACACAGTGCGGTTACGACGGGGTACATTTTGTTTATGTATTTATTATATACCCTTGTGTCCCTGTCAGTTCCAGTTTTAGATTTTTATATTAATATTTTGTTTTTATTCCGTTGAATTAATAAAAACGAGAGAGAAAAATGGTCAAAATGAATAATAATATGTGTTTAAAAAAAATAATAATAAAAAAAGGGTCCTTTTTAAAGGTGCCCATGCACATACAACGGGATGTCGTTTCCTTTTTTTATTTGTCTGTTCAGCAACGACTTCGGACGATTTTGAACAATGGTCATTAGTTTAGGACCATGGGAAAAATATATAGTTGTTATACATTTCCTGTGTGTAATTATAAATTATTATTGTACATAGGAGATACATACTTACTATATTATGTGTCACTGATACGCTTGGAATGACATTTGTACACCATTTCGAAGACAACTATTAATATTTTAACTAGTTTATTATTTTATTTTATGTCTGCAGGATTATGTATAACCAATATTATTGTAAAAATGGTCCTTTTATAAAATTTACTTTTGTTTCCCGATATAAAATTATCGATATATATTATAGAGTTCTAAACAGTATGTTCTTAATAAACACACATTTTCGATATTAAGATATCATAATTAGGTATCTACTGTTTAATATTACCACACTAACATTTTATAATCACCGTATTATTATATATTTTTAAATCTTAAAAAAAAAAATTTAATTTCTGTTCGAAGTTATACTAAAACTTTATTCAAAAAGCAAATATAGATGTTGTTTTTTTGTATACTATTATGATCTATAAATTATAACAAAACAAATTAATATAGAAATTATAAAATATTATCATTAAACAATATCTTAAGTTGTTAAATACATTAAGTTTTGTATTTACCATTTAAGTGTTAACATGCATGAACAAAATTATTGCGTCGTCATTATAAACCTATTTTGAATAATATTTTAAAAATTAAATTTGCTTAATATACATATTATTATCTGATCGAAAACATATTCTCTTGTGTTATTCTTCATAATCTTAATAATATATTCTCCAACCAGACATCTTATCTCGAAAACTCACAGATATGTATAATGTATATATAATGATTAATAAATAACATAAATTTTGTGTTTAAAATAAATATTATAAATTAAGGACTAAAGTATAAACACATTTTTATGTGTTTCTCTAGTAGAAATAAATAATTATTATTATACAAACAAATTATGGCATATTTATAAATAATATTCAATCAAATCTTATAATATTATAGTTATTTTCAAAAACTGTGTATTCGAAAACTATTTATTATAACTGTAGTAACTGTTATAATAAACTGTTTATTGATTTATAAATATAAGTACATTCCAGAGTACAATCTTCATATAAAATTAAAAATATAAAAGCATTTTTGAATTTTAAATTCTAAGTATAAGTAACAAAGAATTTATTAGTTTTACAAAAATGTATTTTTTTCCGGGGTATCCTTTTTCGTCTGTTATTGGTACTTTTTTTGAAAAATGTTTCTAAGTTCTTAAAACTTTTCAAATACATTTTTATTTGCGTTTTTATTTTATGCTAAACCACTTTTTTGCTTACCTCCTAACAATTTTCTCATATTTTCATAAAGTAACGTAAAAGATACGAATTTTTCGAATGGTGGTATTTTATTTGAAATAATTATTACTAACTATATTGTTTCACTCAAAATTATTTTTCGGTTGAAATGATTTATCGTTGCATACAGTACACAAATTATATTTACAGTATATTACAGTACACAAACTAAATTACGCAGTATATCGGGTGATTCATTTAAGTGGGTACTTATCTCGGAAAGTATTAATTTTTTTTCTAAAACATTTAAAAAACAAACGCTCTATAATTTTATATCATGTTATTTTTGTAACCCTTATTTTTTGGGGTAAAATCACTGCCTACTTTTGATTTTTAATTGGCCACTTATATTAAAAACTCCATAAATAGATTGAGTATAAGTTAAAGTAAATTTTAGTGTTGTAATGTTTTATTTCTGTCAAGCCGTTGACGAGATATTCCACTTTTAATTTCACGTTGGAGGAGAATAGTGGTGCATTAATAACACGTCGCGTGTTACCGCCACACGAATGACATTCCACTACTCTTCTCCAACCCAAACTTTAAAGTGGAATATCTCGTCAATGGATTAACAGAAATCAAGTTAAAATTTTCCGAGGTAATGAGTATACCCACTTAAATGAATCAACTGGTAGTGCATATCCTACTTTCCGAATTACCCACCTATAACAATGGCCTATCCATAGTACGAAGTATATCCAGATTTTCACGTGTTCGTATATCTGAATAATTCGGTAGAATGTGCTGAATGTGGACTAGACAGTGTGCACAAAACCTGTTATATCATAATAACACATTAATATAGACGTTTTTAGTAGTATATTGTTTAGATTTTTTACCATATAGCTTCTTATATTCCGATAAAGATATTATACGAAATTATTTAACCATACAAAAATTAACTTTTAAATATTACAGCGATACGCTGTATATTTTGTATTTTAAGATTAAAATAATTTTTAGTACCCGTCAACCGTAAATAGGTGCAAGATTATTATTAAAATTTGAATTTTACTGGTGGGTATTCTATGGCCTATACGCGTATAGTTACGTGATTTATGAGCTATGGCTAACTAAAGTGTACTATATTTCTTTTTACTTTATTTTTAGATGCTTTCATCGTCGTAAAAAGTGTAGGTATATTATTTTAAGTGATTCGTATATTTTTCTTTTAACGATGTCGACATGCTAAAAATCACACTAATTAACAGAAGCCAATAATAATGCAAAACACATTAGATACAATATTTACGATATCCTTGAAACACATAATATAGGTAATAGGTACATATCTAATCATCATGTTAGTTTATATCAATTACTCTGCAATATCGCTAATAATCAATAGATACCTATCTAAATTAGTTTTATTATATTTACTTGACGAATAAGATCATCTTTAAATAAATTTTATTTTATGTTGACTTTTAGTTTTAAAAAAATGGATTATTTTTTCAATCAGAAAATACTTTTACGATTAGTAAAAATGCTTTGATTATTTCATGTTATACTTTAAATTATACAGATTTTTCGTTTGATATTTTTCTTTCATTATTTGAAACAATTTTAAAAATCCCCAATTTTTCTTTCAAAAATTATTTTTTGGTTATTAAAAATGCTGTATTTTTTTTTTTTTTATGTAATACGTCATAAAATTTGGACATTTTTTCGTATAATTTTGACTATTTTTCAACATTTTCAGCAGTCCCTTCCTTGGTTTTTTTGTTGATTTTCAGGTATCAACAAGAGAAAACCAAGACTATTATTACTCTGCTAATAATTTTTTCTCTTTTGATCTTCTCTTTTAATTTTATAACACTCAGTAAATAATCTAAATTACCTTCCCAACTACCCATCTATAATTATAGTGGTCTACTCGTGTGTAATATAAACTTTTTTTTTTAAATGTTTCTATCTATCATAAAACAATTCTCCTTTTATTTTTACCATTAAAACGTACAAAAAAATATTTGTACAAATATTATTATACAGTTTGAGAGTTTCTAAATATTATTATGTATTATCTGTAAAATTTAAATTTAAAGTTTTTTGATTATTTTACGAGCACCTCTATCCTCTTAGTTATAATAAACTTTTTTTTTATATAAAAACGAAACATTTAAATAATTATATGTATAGTACCGGTAGTTTAATTTTTTTAAATTCTGATTTAAATTTGTGTGTTTCTATTCGAAAATCTAGTGTGAATATCACATTTGTATATTTTATATTAGCATCTAAGTATAACAGTAAACATTCTATTTATTTATGATAATTATAAATTTAGTTTTATTTAAATAAATATTGAAAGTAAAAATATTTCAAAATTGTTTCAATTTAAAAATATGGCTCAACAATATCGATAAGTTGATAATAATCGAGTATTTTTATTCGGACGTATGATTATTATTATATTTACGAAACGGCACGAGTATACGACTCAGCATGAGTGTGACAGACCTATTTTATTCAAGGATAGTGCTGACAAGTGTTTATTATCTCATGATGGTTCTTCCAATGTTCGTAATTGGACGTGACAATAGCATCAACTTTTTTTTTTTCATACAAATATGAAATAATAAATGAACGGTTTACATTTCATGTCCAAACATTTTTAATCGTACACACCGTGTCATTTGCAACAAATCGCATAAAAACTATAAGTAATTATATTACTATGGCCACACTGATAAAATTTTATTTGAAAGTATCAAACAATTAAAAATCTTTATCCAGAGCTTGTACTGTGGAGGGGAACATCCTTAGGGTAGATTTATCCTTAATTTATTTCATAAACCAAAGCGTATATCTTCTAATTTAATTAGTAACAGTCTTCGTTTTTAATTGAAAATTTAAGTTTTTTTAAAAACATTTCTTACAAAAAAAAAAAACCGAAACTACAAAGATTGATAGCGAAATCATTATTAATTAATACTGATACAACTGTTGCTTGTATATGGTAATCAATAAGAAAGTAATACATTTAAATCTGTTGTTTATTGACAACATTATGTAGTGAAATTAATAAAAAATTATATACTTATAATATATGCATTTTTTGATATTGATTACATACGAATTCGTGATATTTCTAATGGTGGAAATCCTGTAAAAATAAATCTTATATGCGTGTGCAAATGACATAATCCAATCTATAGCCTTGTAGTTTAAACTGAATAGTAACAAAATTGTACAGATTAAAAAAAAAAACCACACACTAATATACATTTCTCATAGTAAAATGAGTATATTTTTACATTCAGATCTAAAATATCATAGTATCTTCGTAATATAATAATTTAATTAAGAAAATACAAACTCTGTACAACATACCTACTTACAAACGCTTTTTCTCACAAATTATTCGGATGTACCTATTTACAATTAAAAATTAAAATTACTTATTTTAGAAATGTTTCGACTAATTGATATAGTGCACTCCGTGCAGCAATTTTTTATATTAACATATTTTAATTTGTTTATATTTCACCTATAATATATTTGTTGGGCCGATATTATTTAAATTGGCAGCTTATATTGCAATGTTATTTTATGTGGATACCGTTTGTATGGGAACGCATGTATCTCTTTACGGTTTCGACGGCACAAAATTTCACACAATATTCATTGTACATTAATATTATGTAAAACTAAACATGGACAAAGATAACATGTATATCAGTATGTGTCATCTGAATCATAATTTAAAAATCATAAATTCAATTTCGTTTAGTTCACGCCGGAATAGGATTACAACGAGTATTACGGTCGATTGGTCCGATGGATAGAGATGGGAAAAATCCTATATATGAAAGAAAAACTACTATAATATATATAAGGAATAAGAGCTTTCAATTTTTCGGGGATTTTTTCACCCTATATTATTATTATTATTATTGTACTTCAATCGTATAAAATGAATATATATATATATATATATATATATATGTATGTATACTTCTCGACGGGAGACTTATAAGGAGCTTATGAGACTACTACTGAGTACTATAGTATGGTCCGGATAAGTATCGATGACGTACTAACCACATAGTATAGTGCGAAAGATATTACTTTCCGGTTCGAATGGTTTATTTCAATTGTTTTACGGATGGATCAACAAGTGGATGAACTATGGATTTCGAAAGCTTTTTGGTGCTTTTTGAATTTAAAAATCGATCGTATAATATCTCGCGTTTGAATATTATATGTCAATATTTTTCAATATTTATGGTTCTAAAAAATATAACTTTTTAAAAATTGTTATTAATGGCCCTAAAACCGTTTTTCCATTTCTTTATTATGTTTTGTTTAATTTTTTTCTTTGTGAGTAATATATTAAACCTTTCCACATATTCTCTGTAGCCCTTTAGATGTACTGATTGTAGAGATAATTATTTTTTCAATGTAAAAATAACTATTGGGTCTTCAAGATTATTTTGATCTCAATTACAAAAAAAAAATATATACATTATCTATTAGTGTGTACATTTTAAAATTTTCCTATGTTTTTTCTTAGTTTTTTCTATTTATTTAAAAAATTATACTGGAAATCGAAAAATGATTTCCTCAGTTCTCTATGCAGCTAGATAAAGTAGACAAAATTTGCTTTTAGAAAGGATGATACATAGTGGAGCAGGATTTATGATAAAAAAGTTGTGTAAAGATAAAAAAAAAAAATGGCACATCATAATTTACATAACTAATAAATTCATCACTACGCTCAGGATCTCAAATGAATTCATAAATAGATTCAATAAAAATTGTACATAAATCTCACTTTTTGGGGGATGAACGGGAAAATTAACATTTCATTATATTCAAATTATACACATATTACGCATATACATACATTTAAGGGACTTAAATGGTTTTTAGCATCGAAATTGAAATTATATAATCATTTTTTATTTAGTAAATAAATTACGATTTATGTAAGCCGGTTATAAATATTTTAAACGTACCTAATAATCATATTTATTCGTAATTTTTATTAGACAAAACATTACTGAAATTAATTATCAAATGTATTATTATAGAACTCCAACTTCGTGCACATCCTTAAACGTTTTTAAATAAGCTTCTATCTGGTACGTAGATTATTGACAAATTTCATTCAATTTATATTGAACTAATATTAAAATATTAAAGTAAAAAAAAAAAAAAAATCTTCTGCAATACAAAAAATACAATTATTGAAGAAAATGGCCTAACTAATAAAACTGAATATTAATGGGCAATACAGAACAATATCATGTTTTAATTCTGGAAAATCATCATAATAATTATTATATTATTCATCGTATTTCTAACAATGAATAACTCACTCCTATTGCATTCTTGTATATTATAATTTTATTAAAATATTTGCGCTAAACGTTTTATAATAAATGCCTTAATATACTTATAAATGGATATACCCTTTTGAAGTATTGAAGTATAATTAAACTATCCGTTATAATAATTTATAAAATTTACATGAGTAAATTATATTATATAAAAAAGCCATTACTTGTTCATGTTTATTATAATTTTATGATATTCATTGATGGTTCTCCGACTTGTTTTGTCATTTTATTAACAACTAATACAATTCGTATTTAATATACTCAACAATTTGTGTGAACAATATGTTAATTTATAGAATAGATCTATACAGGGGTGTATTTAGACTATTCTTATGGAGGTTTAGGGGTCAAAATATATTTTGAAAATTCCTTATAAAATAGTCATTCAACAATTACACTGCCTATTATTATTAATATATACGGATAGAAATTGGATAATGTCAATATTTTAATTAATTTAAAATACAACATTTTAATTCATAAAATAGGTAAATAATTTGTTTTTATGAAACTTTATGTAATTATAATTTATATTTTGAAGTTAAAAATTAATGCAGCTTCAATTATTTAAGTTCGAAATTTTTTGTTTTTAATATTCTGGGGCTTTATTATTTAAACGATCAAAGGTTAGGTTAGGTTGTGTTTAACAGTGTATTATTGTATATAGCATGTAGGTAATCATATATACATATAATAAAATTGATTAAGTCGCACTTTCTAATGAAGTATCTCCCGCCCTTTATATAAATTCTTAAACTAGTCTTATGGTTTCAGATGCTTGAGACGACTAATGTCTTTTGAGTGCTCTAATAATGGGATTGGCCATTGGATTGACATTGTGATCCAGCCTCGTTTCGTTTTTGAGATCAAACCTTTGGATTTAATTCGCTACTATTGTAGGTAACATCACATCGCGGTGAGTTGTGTCATTTCTTTTAAACTGGTAGTCTGCAGTAAATAGGCCGAAGGGCGATGTTTTGACAGCGTTGTATTACATCATTGTTAGGCTTACTGACACAACCCTACAATTGAATGTCTTAAGTCGAAATTGGTTTTATAATATCGACATATTGAAGACGTTTGTTTTCTATAGTTAATTCGGAGTGAGGTCCGACTAGCGAATAAAGCTTTGGCATTTTAATCAATATTTTTTTCTGACGAACGTAGTGTTTGCGTTTAAATAAGTCAAGTGCATTTCAAGGTATTTTACTGATTCTTTAATCTAAATATAATTAACTGAAATTCACTCAGGATCGTTTTTCCTTTGCATTGAATAACAGTTGCGTACAGATATAAATTAAATTAAGTACCGTATAAATCATACCTTCCCAATTTTCCAGCTATAGTGGCCAGCTACAGTGGCTTACGCATATGTGAAGTATTTTTTTTTTATGGAGGTATACATTTCATTAAAGCTGCATTGTTGCGATTTATAAAAAAAAAGAAAAAAAAGGACCCTCTATCCAGTAGTGATGTGAGGGTAGTTCTGTTAGTCTGGAGACTTGGATTAAGTTTTTTTAAATAGGTGAGTGGGTAGGTGGGTTGTGGATGGGGTATCTAAGTGGACGTTAGATAACTACACATTATTATATAATTTAGGAAGTAGATACTCGTAGTAGAATCGGTTGGCTTATTAAGCTTGTTTTCGAAAAAGGCGATTTTGTTAATAATATTAGAGAGAAGCGTGGAGTTTATTATCAATAAATATGTAGATGAGTGGGTCAGACAATTTGATTAAACACCAATGTTTCATATACGATATACCCTTCATACACCGTTCAAAATTAACGGTTACGAGAAACCGAATCTGAACGTTAAAAGTGCTGCTATCTGAGGTTATGTTTAGATTAATATGTATATAATATAATTAAGAAGGGTTTTGTTAAATCGTCTAAACATGTTATTATAAAAATAATTTTGATTGACATTTAGTATAAGAAGTAACTTATTGAAGTTTTGTAGTAAATTAAATTGTTTCGGTTCGTAAGAAAAAAATGGGTAACAATATATACATTATACATTATAAATATAGTATCGATTATGGTTTTATTTATTTCATCAAATATAAACTATATTAAATGTTTTATCAAAATTTGAAGTATAGTTGAACTATTATAAAAAATGTACCCATGGTAGTGTTTTCTATTTTTTTTTAATGTTTACCTACTTTAAAATAAATTATATTCCTGTTATAGTTTTAGTAATGTATTTTGCTAAAGTTTTTGTAACAGGCGTGAGGTATTGAGGTGTCTTTTAGTTGTTATTCAAAAATACTTTTTAAATTGTAATTATATTTTATTCTCGAAAACGATTATTAACGAGCATATATTTATAATTTATATGACTATCGTAAAATCAAACTTACAAAAATCAATTATAAAATCGAAAAGTTTATAATCATTAGTTGTAAAAACTACTTTTTCCAGTATAAATATAAATACATAGTTTTTAAGTTCATTCTCTTTTTAACCTTGAGGTGAGATTTTTTCCTATTGATTCTAAGTTAAAACGGATAGAAAAAACTTTCAGAAACGCTTAAACTTATTCCATTCGATTAAACTTTGGTAACATTTCTTTTTACGTTATTCGAACACGTACCTGCTGATAAAACGGTAAGAAAAAAAATAATATGAAAACATTGCTATATTGAAACTTCCGAATCCAAATAGGAATCCTTCAAAATATCATAGATACCTTTTTTGTTGTTGTTATAAATTCAATTGAAGCATTCAGTAGTAAAGAATTTTTTTTAAAAAATATAAAACAATAAAACACGTGGAAATGTAATGAGGAAACTTAAAAATATGTACCGAGTGTTGTACCTCTTATTTGTAGACATACGAATAGTAATATTGAGTACCTAAATTTGTGCAGACATTAAAAATTGTTTAGTTATTACGTTCAGATTGAATATTCGGTTTAACAACATATAGTTTATATTAAACAAAACAAATTCCTATGAATTTAAATTACACGTATTATTTGTATTCTAACGTTACAATCTAAATTTACCAATTCAGTATATAGGTAGTATCTACCTACCTAATAAAATATACACCATTTTGGTGTCACAAAAGACTAAAACGCATCGTATAATTTAATATTATTCTCCGTGCGATCGGTTTTTAAGAATATTATGGTGATTCGGTTTAAAAAGAGCTATTTAAAAAAAATGTCGCATTGTTATTAAAATAATATTTATGTCGGTCGAGCGTACCTATAGTGTGAAAATATCATGTATATTTAATGGAATAATGCGGCATATGAAAATGAATAGTTTGTTGAATGGTGTACAATATACAATATTTGTATAAATAAATACAAAATTCAGTTTGGATAATGGCCAGCGAATGGTGATTCTATATCGGTTTTGTAACGTATAATAATGTATTATAAATAAATTGTTGTTGTACTCTTGCGTTTGTTTTATTATTGATAATATACATTTTTTTTCAAAAAGTTTCAGTTTAATTACATCAACATAATAATATATATATATATTTTTAAAGTGTGGTGGATATTAAAATCGGTACGATAAATTAATAAAAAATATGCGTTTTACATATACTTAGTAATTCTATATAAACTGACTATAAAAATAATATAAATATTATAAAGTTTAAGAGCTTTAAAAAAATTTGTGAATAATACTATTTAATAATGAAATGTAGGTATATTTTTTTATAATGAACATAATCGTTATTATAATACATATTATATGTTTATATTTTTTTGTTTTTTTTTTTTATCGTTTTATTATTCAGAAAAAATGTAAAATTATAACAGATTCTAAGACCGTTCATTAATTATAAATACAAGTAGGTACCTACGTTAAAGTTGTCGGCTACACAATTTATCAGAAAATCTTATGGGTAATATGAAGAATATCGTATTATTTAAATAAAAAAATTATGAATTAAACGTAACGAATACCGAGATAAAATTATTATTATGTTTATACTAATACTACCTACGTAAAATGTAAATCGCGTTTGGACAGGTAAATTTAATTCTCGTTTAAAATACATACTATATAGGAAATATATTCCTGGAATAATTTAAAATCCCTTCACGCCAAACAATGTGTAATTTTGTTATGAAATAACTCCAGTACATCGTTGAAGCCAACATTATATAATATGTGCGAGGGATACATTCATAGTTGACTGTTTTAATGAGGGTGTACGTAATTTTGTAACACTCCTTGATATAATAATAGTAATAATAATATTGAAATGAAAGTTAGATATTGATAATATCATTTGCACTTTTGGTTTGTTTTAAACATGTATATGACTAGTCGGATGGGTGGTGGAGGTATGATCAGATATCAATGTTAATTTCGTGATGAGGTTTGTTTCTATTAGATTTAATCAAGCACTAAAAAATATAAAAAAAAGCTGACACTAGGGACGAGTGCGGGCACTGTTGTAGATGATAATTGGGATACATAAAGTTATTTAATTTATACCTGTTACCAATGATAAACCATTGATAATTAAAAACGATTCGAATTTCAGTTATAAATGTTTTGAAAGGCCGTAATATTTACGAATTTTGCCCAAGTTGGATTTTAAAACATAAAAAAAAAAAAAAAAAACAAGAAATACTACGATAATGAAGTCGGGTGTAGCCACTATTATAAGTAATTTAATGTATACCTGTAAGCAACGATAAACCATTGTTAACGAAAAGACGATTCTGAGCATAGTTTAGTTGATATTGATGCTATTTCAATAATAAATATGTCAAAATTATGGTAAAAAATGTAAATAGATATTAGATATTTTCTTTAATAATATTTGTTTATTGTACCGATTTTCTAGTTTTTCGTGCATTTTTCCCGATTTTTCACATTCGCTGGGAAATTTGAAAAATGTCCTCCTTAAATTCTACAAGATCTACAGAGTACCCTACAAATAAAAATTACGTGAAAATCTCAAAAAATTAAAATTTCTATAAATAATAAAAATTATAAAAAACCCCACATCATAATAAAACCATTAGATCCCTCGCTATGCTCCGAATATAAAAAAGAGTTTTACTGCTGATAGGTGCGCTACTGTTGTAGTTTGGAAGGTATAGGATACATAAAGTTATTTAATATATACTTGTAACCAACGATAAACCTTTGCTTACGAAAAACGATTCTGAGTGATATTTTACTAATACGTGGTCTATCTATTATAAATCTACGATTTTTTTTTTAAAGGCTTCGCATGACTTCGAATTTACCGTTAAAAAGTGAATTTGTCATTATTTTTTATATTTATATACACATATACATATAATACAAAATATATATATATATTTTTTTTGGCATTCCACGCGTTTCATGGCACATTAAAATACATCCGGAAGTGAATATAGTACAACACGCGTATATATGCCAAAAAGTACGTAAATAGTAAATACAACCGAAACGCGTTCACAAACACAATGCGCCGTTTATAACGCATACAACTTATAAGTTTATTATACATCAAAAACGTTGTAAAATCGTCGCGAGCCCAAAAATTACGCATAATCAAACTAGTCTTCCTGACTCTCGGGTTGTTTGTAATCGTACCGCCACCACCCACCGTTGTTTTGGTCGTACAAATATTTAGATTCAAATTATATATATATATATACAGAAAACTCCTACGGTTTATGTATTTATTTATTTTCTACCAAACACTAAAGACATTTTGTTTAATTATATTATACACGGTAGAGACTAAACTGCAGTGTAAATACCAACACGGTGTTTAACTATTATCATTATAATAATATATTTGTCACAAATTTATAAGTAAAATATTATAGTTTTATTTCAAGTGTAGAAGTTTTGAAAGTTTGTAATTAGTAATATTACACTTATTTACGAGCGTTCAACAATCCTAAATTAATATCACAAAAAATGATTTTTTGTGTTTATTTTTATGTTAAAATGATAGCAATTTCTTTTTAATTTTTTTTTCAACGCAAATTGCGAATACGGTATCAGTGGCTTAGTGAAATTTTTTTTACCCAAGAGACCAACAAAATTCGGGACACCTACTACCCAACAAAAACAGCATTATTTTTTTTTTTTAAGAGGATTTAGTGACCTTAACAATAGTTTCTATTTGTCACATAATAAAGATAAACTTGATAAAATGTGATTGATAAATACTTTTTTTATCATAGATATTATTTTTCTTGTTTAAAAAATGTTTAATTTTTAGGTATATATATATATATATATATTTATAGGTGCTATATAAGTATACAGGTATTTATAGTCTTATTTCTTTTAAGAACTAGTATAACTACTATAATACATATTTTTCGAATCCTTATCACACACTTTAAATTCTGAAGGATTCACTAAAAAAAATAAGGATTGCCGTCTAACAACCTTCTATATTTTATAAATATCTACCAAAATATTTGTAACATGCAAGTAATTCGATTTATAAATCTTATGCTTAAACTATTTAGAAATATAAGCAGCTTCACCGAGATTATTCTTTAAATATTGATGTTGTGGCGTTATGCGCACAACTACTATACCGATCGAATATTGTACAACCATGTAGTATTGTTCATTTTATTTTTCCTGAATAATAATTATTATAGATCATTTACAGATACAATTCATTTGATATGTTATAGATTGTCATAATATTATAATATTATAGCCTAATTTTTATTGAATAAATCATGTTTGTATAATTTGCCTAAAATATATAATTTCAAGATATAATTACAAAATAAACACTCATTGTTGTATTTTCAAGCCAATTAGGAGGGGGATATAACCCCCCTCAACTTCTCTCCCCCGTGAACGACACTGATGATATTAAATTACTAATTATCGGCAACGAGTACACACATATTTTAACACCGTTGCGATTTTTAAATCGACTGGCCATTAATTAAACTGTTTCATTAAATTTAAAAACGAATAATTGCCAATTATGTTTAATTAGAATAGAAAATCGTATTACGGGAAGCAAAGTGGCCCTTAGACGACACGATTACAAAATCGCGATTAAAATATATTATTAAACAATTTGTCTAGAAAATTAACAATTTAATTTTTTTAAAGGTACGCGTTTTTAGTAGTATTAATTTATTTCAATCGATTTTGAAAACATTAAACATTATTTTCTCATACACATGTTATTTTCGTTTGCTATAGACAAAAGTATGACTCACAGAATTTACAGAATAGCGAGGAACCTAGTTTATCTGTTTCGGATGTGCCATGTGGGAAAATCTTACAAAATAAAGTGTGTTCCGCTAATCCATCGGATTTTCCATTGTACCCATTGAAATAACAACCCCCGAGTTATACCCGACCCTCAATGTCACGAGTAGATTTTTTTTGGACGGTCTTCACTTCTTATCTTACGGTCAACTGAACACCGGAATGGCATTTTGAAGGGGTGCCGAACAAAGTTTCATATTCGTTTGAAAGTATATTTACAGGGTGGGGTAAAACGATCTCAGAAAATATCCGAAAAGTAATTTTAAATTTGTTAAGCATCTGTCTTCTTGTATAGAAATGTTATGATATTAATAAGTATGCAAAATTATTTATAAAGCAGTCATTTCAGTATTATTAATACAAACTATTTGATATATACCTACGTATCTTTGAGAGCTTTATGCTATAAAACATACTAAAGAAAGTTAAAAATATAATATAAATAACGAAATTTCATTAGTTAAAATATATTATAAATACATCGTTTACAGTTTGTGAACGAAAATACCCCTTTGAAAATATAAATGCATATTTCCGAACAACAAAAACGTATATTCGCAGTTTTGATTTGCATTGCATTGCAGGTGCGATCGCTCGGGAGACTATTCCGAGATAATGTCGAACACAAATGGGAAAAAAAAAAAAAAAGATTCGTAATGAAATGTTTGTATTTGCGAGAAAACAAAAATAAAAAAAAGACGTAAACTCGATGAGAAACTGATTTTTCTTTTTTTTTTTATACGCGCACGAGTCAAACCGATGTCTGAAATAGACTTTACAATATCGCGATCGGAAACCGTCGGGTTGTAAAAACGTTCAATTAGAAACTTTCCGTAACGTATTATGGTCTCGTTCATCGCGCCAAACACACCGGACAATAACAGTATGGAGTTAATGTACCGCGAAATTCCGTTGATTACTGTGCGACTTCGGTCGCGACTTAGCTGTGGCGCCGGATCACCGTCAATCGCGATTACCGCGGACACGTCTGCAAGTAGAAATGCCTAACTGCGGCCGGGCCACTGCAGTCGACCGTATTTTCTTTCGCGCACGAACGCCGTGAATCGTTCACATCCATTCGACTGTGAATATCGTATTCTATTTTTATTCATTTTTTTTTTCTTTTCGTTTGCTTTTATATTTCCATATAATATTGTACTTATATCCCCCGTGTTACGACCCACACTATAGGGTTTCGGTGTTATTATTATTATAATGTACGGCGGGTTATGATATTATACACGCGGAGAGGGAGTGAAGCGGATCGAAAATCGGACGAACCTTAAAACCACTTAGCCGAATGCGTATGATACATACATAAAATAAAATAAAAAAAAAAAGGGTTGATACGACGAGAGACTACGGGTAATATTGTAATTGAAACTAACCGTTACATGCGTTTACGTTAAAAAAAAAAAAAGGGTCCTAAACATGAATAATTAGAGACGACAGTTATTATTATTATTATTTTTTTTTTTTTTTTTTTTTTAAACGAGTATATTTTTTATGCGGTCTATGATGTTGGCATTAAACGCAACAATGTCGTATTTCCATGTATATTACACTAGAGACTCGACCGTCATATAAATTCCTTTTTTTAATTTTACGTCTTTAGTTGCGTTAAAACGTTTTGGTCTTTAAATAAATTCTTAAATGCATAGTAAACATTTATTTTTAAGTCCTGATTTTTACATAATTTTATTTTTGTATAGACTGCGGCTACCCGAACGATATCACACGATATTGAAATAAATAATAATGTTTTTGTTTTTATTACACGTACAAAAAAAAAAAAAAAACAAAATTGGGTAAAAAAAATTAGATCGTATATGATGTGTTTTTCAAATTTCGAGAGGGGATGATAGAACCCCTATACCTCCCCCACCCGTTTACATACATGATTATGAGATATTATTTAGAGTGACGCGTGAAGGAAGAATGCACTAAGTGATGACACTACCCACGATGTTTGTATTTTATGTTTCAAAATCGAATATCAAAAAACTGGATTAAGTGTAATAGATACCTAATGTGGGAAACGACTGGACTAAATTATTATTTATGTTTCCATTATAACTATAATAAAAGCATTGGGAAAAACGATAATTTTAATTTAAAAGAATATAATATATTTTACTATTATAAACTTAAAAGATAACTTATTTTACAATAATTGAAATATTGTTAATATGGAAAAAATCTATGTTGCTTAAAAGTAGACAATTAATAATGCATACCATATACTTACTTTTGTTCAAATATAAGTGGTATACAATGTTTCATTTAAACTTAACGAGATTCGTTTGCCTTTGACATTTGAAGTAGGTACTACTTCGAATTGAAGATATTCAACAGATGAAATTGGCTTTTTTTTACGATTAGTCAAGTATTTTCATCACTATATTGTCGTCCTAAATCCAGACACGTGTCACAATTATACACTCGATGTACGCACGTGCCTGGGGGTTCACGCGTGAACAAGTACATTATAAAAGACGCGCAGACATACTCGGCGTTATTAATACTGCAGTCTACAAAAAAAATTCTGTCAATTTAGAATTTTTAGAGCTTTGAATAAAATTATCGTTTAATGATTTCAAATGTTTTCAACGAACATGATTTTTAATGAATCGAAAATTCCAGACGAATTCTGCAGCACCATGAGTATGAGTATATACATACTATACATGAGTATGTAACTGTTGTATATAGGTGCATGGAAAGTTTATAGTGGATGTAGGTTAATTTAGTAGAAACCCACGATAAATAATTTCAATGAATAAATGATTCACAATGGATCTCGGTTAGGTTCTGGGAAGGTTCTATGTATTATTCGTGTTTTTTCTCATGGGTAACTGCGAAATCAACACTAATAAAATCGATGTTTATAATATAAAAAATAAACAAATATAAAATCGACATTATTTTGTTATTAGTTTTATACCTTATTTTTTGTAGAAAAATTGTAGCTAAGAATCAATTTTTCAAATAAAGTACCAATGGGCAAAAAACCATTTACCATTTCGTGCCATACAATATGAACAATGTGAAACGTTTAATATTTACTGACCGAAAAAATGTTGTCTGACAAAAAAAATTCATATATTTGTAAAACGAATAACTCACATACTAATCTCAAAATGAAGATTATGAATACTGGTTTCCAAAAATAACTAATAATAAATAATATTAAAAACTTGCATCTACTATTCGGTGATAATAACACGTCGAGGCATTACGGAACTAAAATGATTTATAATATTATTATGGTAACGTAAATGCATTTTGGTATACGAGTATATATTATACGTACCTATTACTCAACCTGCATAATACGAGTTAGAGAACGTAACTCCGCGAGATGATCGTAATTTATATATTATATATTTTAATGGCCTTGTTCGGTTGCATAAGAAGGTATATTTATTTATGAAGTTATTGAAACAATTCTAAATCTATACCGCGATATACCAATTACCAATGGAGAAGTGTCGTGACGACAATTTTATTGAAATAATACGTGTATAAGTAAATGGGATAGTAGAATAAGTATTTACGACGTAAAAACGAATTATTAAATATTGAAAAAAAAAAGTCGTTAAACGGATCCGCTCGCGGTCAGTCGTGAAAAACAGAAATTCGAAACGTGTGCGCGTGACGTTGTTTTGTAACGAGTTTTGTAATGTCGCGTCCCTATAGAAAAATGGCTTTTGAACGGGAGTCCGATAAAGTTTATAAAGATACTGGACAATTCATTGAACGTATTTATAACTTCGTCTAGTGAAGTTAAATAAATAAGAAAGTCTTCGGTTAAAAGTTTAAAGTTATCGGCAAATAATTTAATTAAACGAGTTCAGGTTGAAGTTAAAAGGATTAACTCAAAACGGGTGGAAAAATTAAAATTTTATTTTTTCAATATTTTAGATACTGAGTTTAGCGAAGAATGTATTGATTTTATAAATACACGTTTATAAAATTTATATGTTACATATATATTTATTATTATTATTTTTTTATGTGAACACTTTTTCTACCAGAAAGCTTACTATGATTACTAAGTATAGTACTCTTTCTGAAAGAAAATGTTCTCTGGGTGGTACTTTAAAAAAGTAATTTTTTGAAATTCTCATTAATATTTGGGATAATGAGGAAACCTGGTTTTCTAGGTTAAAAATATTAAAAGATTAAAAATGAGGTTGTCATTGGCCACCGTTTTAATTTTTTTTTTGTTAGTATTATGTTTTTATTATTTTATTAAACTTTTTTAAACAATCATTGTTGTCATGGAAACGCACATTGTTGTAATCATTTTACCATAATAAAACATATATTGTTGACAAAGCAACACTATTAACTGAACTCCTTTCAGAATCGTATTTTCGTTAGCAATGGATTATTGTTGCTTATAGATATACCCTAAATTCCCGTCTGTATTCTACCTTCCTAACCTCTTACCTACCACAGTGGATGCGTTCACGTGCGAAGTATGTTCGTCCTTTTTGTTGTATTAGAGTTTCATTATTTACGTTTTTGTATATTTTCATACGTGACATCATAATTTCAAAAAAGATATTCGACTTTCACTTATTAAACGGTTAGGAAAATTAACAGAAAAGTTACATTTTTTTGGCGGAGTAATCGGTAATTTCAATTTTAAGTAACTAAAAAGTAAAACTAAATACTTAAGTACACATATAGGCACGAATCCTATTTATCGCACTATTTTTTTTTTTTTTTTTTAAATTAATAATGTCTGTTTTGTACCTCGTTTATATTAAATTATCTTTTAGTTTTTAAATATTTATAAAAATAATTAAAAAATTCTAAATAATTAAACTATTTCGTGATATTAATTCGATAACAATATGAATTGCAGTGCCGATGCTATTTACGAAAATATTAAACATTTCTTCACCAACGCTAGAACGCGCGGTAGCTGTGAAAAATAAACTCGAGTTCCGAGAATAACGGCACACACTATATCGAATGTCAAAAGACCTATTGTCGTATTTGTATAATAATTATCATAAAACACTTGATCTTGTTTTTTTTTTTTGTTTTTTAACAGTTTAGGCGAGCAAATGCCCCATTTGGTTGGCCCCGTAATAACTACGCCACCGCGTCTATACAATGAAAATCAAACTATACAGCCGGGCTTAAAAGTTAAACACGAATAAACTTTTCAACTCGACTTAAACTTTTTAACTAGATAAAGCCCGAGAAATTAGGCGAACGGACGAACCACGGCGGGACTGTAAAAACAAGGAGATATTGTTATTACTTAGTCGTGCGTCGCGGCATAGCCGCCCAAAGTTATCGTTGCGGGCCAACAGAGACGTATGCTTATACACTTGGTTATGTTTACGGTTTACGGATTTCAGCGTGTTTGTTTTGTGTGACGTTTTCACGCACGCACGCGGAATATTATCTGTCGGACAGAGTCGGCAGAGGTTCGTGCCGTGTTATTGTTGTGTTCTGCAGTGTTTACACGGTCGAATTAAACGCGAAATCGTCTCCCCGTTGCCGCGGCCGCCGCCGGTGCCGCGATGACCGGTGCCGCTCCGACCCCGCAGCCGTTCGATTCGCGCGTACCGTTAATTGAGTCGCGCCCGCGGCCGTAAACACGTCGTATTATTATACGACCGTCGGCCGCCGGGCGGGGTGGCGGTGCGCGACGAGCGAATGCCGGCCGCGGCGGCCGGGCGGGCGAGGTGGAACGCTTCGCCGGGCGGACAGTATAGAAAGGGTCGGTCCCCGACACGGAGCACTCTGCTCCATACGTTCTATTCCGGTCATTGTTACACATTTATGTGTATATACATAATACATATACGTACAAGCGGCACTCGGTCCGTATGGATTCGCGTTAATTGGATTTTAGATCCCCTCACCGCCGCCGCCGTCGCGCGGACTCGCTTCGCGGTGGACTTTCGATTCTTGACGCGTTATCGACACGCCGCCCCGACCCGTCCCGCATGCCCGCCGCCGTTATTAATACGTGCATAATAATAAATTGGATTCTGTGACGTCACATAATTATAATGTGCCCTACTGGTACATGGCAAGTAGCAGGCATTTAACCCCGCGTCACTATCCCGGGTCTAATAATACACCCATTCGGAAATACGATTTTTGTATTTGTTTTCTCGTGTTGGCTACACTGTAAATGCTTTTGATCTTGAGTGCCATTACGTAGCGGAAGGTTAGTATGATTACGATTGTATAATTTACTGGTAAATATTTTGTCATTGTATAGTTTTAAAAATCGGACCAATGTGGCTAAAGCATTGACTTTTTTCGGAATTGTTTTCATGAACATTTGTGAAACAGGTAGCTCTACAATTTTATCTCTATGTTATTTTTAGGGATGAAACCGCTACCTACTTTTGATTATCAAATGGCAATCTATATTAAAAAGTCCATAAACAGATGGAGTATTAGTTCAAATAAATGTTAGTGTTGGCATTTTTGATTTCCGTCAATCCGTTGACGAGATATTCCACTTTTAAACTTGGTTTTGGAGGAGAGTAGTGGAGTATCATTTGTGTGACGGTACGGCGTGCGGCGCATTATCAATGCACCACTACCATCCTCCAACCGGAAATTAAAAGTGAAATATCTCGTAAACGGTTGAACAAAAATCAAACATTTCAATACTAAAATTTATTTTAATTAATACTCCATCTATTTATGGACTTTCTAATATAGGTTGCCATTTGAAAATCAAAAGTAGGTAGTGTTTTTACCCCTAATAAATAAGGGTGACAACAAATAACATGAATATAAAATAGTATAGCTGCTTGTTTCTTAAATGTTCTAGGAAACAAATTTTGAAAAAAAATTAATTCTTTCTGAGATAATGAGTGTACCCACTCAAATGGATTACTCGGTATATCAGTGGTTTGGCGCAAGAAGGGCCAATGTCACATTTTGTGATTGTTGGGAAATGGGCTTTGAAATTGAATTCCCTCATAAGGCTGCTTATTTTATTAAATGTAAGTGTTTCTGTAATTTTTAATTTTTAAAAAAACTTAAAGAATTTTTATTTTCTAAATAAAAATTGTATACTTTTTCTTTTGTTATTTCTAACCGATTTTATCAAAAAATTAAGCTACAGCTGTATATATGTATGCCTTGGTCCGTCGGTATTGTCCATAACACTGTTCCATGTATTTTACTACAGCACTTTATACCGTTGTTTTTAACGTTTTTAACCGATTGATTGGACATGGAAATTACAAATTAAAAAGCCAATACATCGGCTCCTACAATGTCTCGGTGTACTTTCGTCAACGGGGGCAAAGGTGCAATTGATACGACGTTATTATTGTACACGATTATATGCAATAATAATTTTCTCGATAGTGTTTGCAATACTTTGCAAGTACTCGCGATCGTGTTACGGATATGTTTATTTATAACGTGTAGAATAATAATTTGTTATAATAGTCGAGTCGAATAACTAATGGATACTTACGTATCCAGCGTCACTTATTGTAAAATTTAAGACGTAAAATCGTGTAAGAGGGAAAACACAATGAAAACCTTTTGAACACTCCAGGCTTTAAAATATTGCAATACTCTATATTATATTATTATTATTATTATTATTATTATATAAAAACACGGCGGTATAAACGGCGGTTGATATATTATTATGTTATGTTACAATGAGTCCCTTACCCTTTTATTATTGTTATTAACGATCGAACGTTTCGTTTTGATTGAACGAATGAGCACAAAAAAAAAATAAAAAAAAATCCATAATATTAAATATATACTCTCGAGAAGGGAAAAAAAAGTATTGTTTATAAATTATTATTATTATATTAGACCATTAGACGTCTGAAATAAAACTGACAGCTTTAGCCGTGACGTTCAAACCCGGAATATTTTATTGATATTTTCGCACAGGTAAACTGATATTCTCGCCAATTCCCAGAACAGAACCGCATGAATATGGTCGGAGGACGCGATTCAATACAATCTCATTTGCAGCGTTGAATGTTTTGACTTCTTTGACTTTTGCGTCGCAGCTAAATAGTAAAATATTATAATATTAATGGGAAATTTCACGAAATTTGTATAATATAATATAGAATAATAAGTGTAGTGTAGTTTAGTATTGTGAGAAATTTAGTTTCGACGAAAAAAATTTAGTACAGTTTTTAAATTTAAAGCTGGAATTAGAAACTATAAGGCTGACAAACGTATATACACAGAGCGATCCGATTTAGTGACTACACTCAATAATTCAAAATTTTTTAACTTTTTCCAAACAATTTTTTTTTTTTTTTGACAATTCATTCAGGAAACAATTAGTAAAATGATACATTTTTTTGGAGGGGGGAGGGGAAGAGAGATAATCGATTGTTCACTTTCAATTTTCAAATGACAACCTTTATGGAAAATTCCATACTTCGTTTCCGATAACGAGATATAATCCACTTTTGAGTTTGATTATAGGAGGAGAATAGTGGAGCACTTTAACGCCGTACGAACGACACAGGCTTGTTATTAACATTTTTTTTTCCTTAAATGTAAAACGTCGCGCAAAATAATATAATGTATATATATATATTTTGTTTACATGGTTTTTTTTTTTTTATTAATTTTACCAAGCGGATGCTCAAATAATAATATAAGAGTAGAGTACCAATATACATATTATTTACAATGTTAGGTATACACTCATTTAGAATATCGAAGAATAAACAATAAAAAAATTAAAAATATACAACAACAGGGAAGTCAAAAAATGTAGGTCAGAATATCTGACAAATAAAGAGAAAAATAAGTGTTCGAGAGTTAAGTTTTCAGGCACATACCTAATTAAAAATAATTTTGACTGTGATGTTTTTTACGTGGCAATTAAAAATTGATTCTGAAAATGAATATGAGAGTATTTTAACGGGAAGTTATATAGGTAGGTACTTTTGTTAATTAGCAAAAATCCCATTTTCCATTATAACTTTTGATTTGTTTAATAAATTTATTGCTTTATTTAAAACGTATTTTTTTTTTTTATAAATATATAATAGCGAATCATAAAAATTATAACATAATTGTAAATATCGTATACCTGTATGCAATTTAAAACCAATTATTTACGGTCTTGTGGGTGATATACATTTTAATAATCATTATTGTTGTTTTAAACCAATATTTTACTGCGAAATAATATTATGAACGTTAATATCTATAGATATAATGCATTTGAAGTGGACCTCTGATTTTAGCATTTAAATGTTTCCTACTCTTTTTTAAATTTTTTCCAGCGAAACGTAAATATTTAAACAACTGTAAAATATTTCATTTACAGCATTAAATTTAACAATTTTCAATTTATACCTTTGAACAATATTTTTAATGGAAATTGAATATTTTAAACTAATTAAAAATTAATTGATGTTCTTTGCGTTATTATGTGTATAACAATAATTTTGTGAATTCCCCAGAATAAAATGAAATAATTCTGGTTAATCCTGGTTCATACTGAATGACAGGATCAGATTAAGAGTTTACCGGGTCTGGAGCCCGACAGTCCATAGGGCCATTGCGCTATTGTCAATAACTCAATTTTACCTCCTTTAAAAAAAAATGATATGATAAAACGATTGTACAGAATAACTCTTTAAAAATGTTAGATTTCTGTTATGACAGTCAATTAGCATTATATTATACAAAATTATTATTTAAATGTAAAAACAAAAAATAAAAATTCAATATTTTTTAACTAATTGTATACTTTTTTTTTTCGAATACGGTTTCAAATACGGGGCCTTTGAATACGCAGTTGTATAGTTGTATTATACAATTGTTACATTCAGAGTGTTATTAATTATGAGGATTGAAGAATACATACAAATAAGAGTACATATAGGTACCTTAAAAACATAGTTATATATATATATGTATATAGTAAAACTTCCATATGACGGGCACCGAAAAGATCGGAAATAGTGACCGTCCTCTAGAGGTTTTCCTATAAAGGCATTACACTTGACGGGACCAAAAAAAATGACCGTTACACAGAGTTGACCGTCTTTTAGAGTCGACCGGTAACGGAAATTTTACTGTATACAACATTTTTATAATATACGTTGTGAGATCTATGATTCGAAATTCTTGTCCGGGTTCGAATGTTTCTTTGATTGAGATGCGGTCCATTTTTAATTCTGTTCGGGCGTGTTGATAAATGGGACATTTTTTGTACTTTATATTGATTTTTTCTTCTTTTTTCGGAACGCCACAATAATTTAAGACGGTTATCAGTGCAAGTAGGTATATATGTGCTTATAGTATAACTACTAGTAATTAATAATAACTATTTATTTATCTATTATATTATATGCGAATAAATTCCATTATAATAATTATGAGTACTGCAAATACATAGTTGTTGGTATCATGTAGTATACAATTATAAAATCAAATAATAAGCTTAAGTTTACAAAAAGGAATAAACTTTACATTGTTACACTTAGAGCAAAACATATTAATAATTACAATAAAAAATAACATATTATAAATATAGAATACTTATTGTACCTATCACTGGTAGGTACCTATACTTTTTCAAATTACAATAACTAATTGATTAGCAAGCCGATGTCGCGAAATTAAAGATGCAAATAATATAATATATTATTTATAATATTATTATAAATATATTGTCATCGAGTCAAATAAAAATAAAACATATTATTAAATTAAAATTTGAATTTTCACATTTTTAATAAACATTAAACTATTAAAATATTTTGAATTTATTTTGTGAAAAAATGACCATTCGGGATCTCCGATATTTTAGGGCCTAAAACCCGCGGGCTTCTAGGCTTCGTACTTGGTCTGGCCCTTCTGAATGATCACACTGTAGTGAAAGTGGAAGTAACTGTCACCGTGTGAACACATACTATACAGGGTGATTCAAATAAGAATTCCCCTTTTGAAAATCAAAAGTATACACATATTTAAGGTACATGGAGGAAGGGTAAAAAATTAATTATGGTTTTAAAACAAAGTTTAAAAGATTCTATAAAGATTAAAAAAAAAAAAAAACAGAAATAAAATTTACTTAAAATCCTCTGAGATATTTGTTAGTTGATGAAAAAAAATATCACCCTATATGTTCATTTATATACTACCGTGTCGTATTTTTACATTAGATAGTATGTCCATCGACGAAATTCAATATTTGCTATCATATCATCTATTATTACTCAACGCTCTACCTACATTACGAGTATGATATCATCGAATGGATGCTGTGTCTGTAACTGGAATACCGTCTATCACGATAGTAACTATATAATGTCACCATCGCGTGGGCCAGGGTTTGTTAAAAGAAATCTATTGCACAATAAATTAAAATATCGAATTACTACAAAATTACATAATATTGTAATGTTTAATGTAATTTAAACTTGTTCATGTTATTATTGTATACGTATTTTAATAACGAGCACGGCTGTTTCGTGTCAGAATAATATCCGTCATTCCACTTGAAGAATCGTTTCGTAAAATACACCCTTTTTTGTTTAGACCGTAACTCGTGAATTACGTAATTCATAAAAAGTTTGTGTCAGTTTTCGGTACTAAAACTTTGTGTGAAAAGACATCGACAGTATTGTACTGCAAGGGCATGAAAGGCGAGTTGGTAGTCGTCACAATACTCACGTTTGAATTACGGGGTTTAGGTATTCTTGACGTTTTCTTCGCAGAATTAAAAAAAAAAAATGTTTAATTATTTTACGTGAATATTCCCGTAGGCCGAACTAGAGAACGGAATTCTATACGTATAATAGCACAATGTAAAATCATAATTTTATTTTATGTAGGCTTCGGAGGTGACTGTGACACTGTGAACAGTTTTGAAAAGTTATCGCGTTAAGTAGGAAACCATAATCGTAGTGACGGGAGTATCAAATTGTTAGAAAAATAATAAAGATAACAATTTCGTTACAGTGGTGTTGCCAAAATATTAAACTAAAAATTGTGTGTTTCCATGTGATGTGACTAACCATTCTCAAACAAATTGGCTCACACCATGTAAACGCTGTAAATTCAAACCACATTTAAAATTATGTTCTTAATCATAAATACACAAGTCAGAAGAAGAATAAAAGCATTTAAAACTTGGTGTTAGAAAAGGGCAATATAAATCTTCGGGACAGAACGAATGTCGATACATATCATCAAACACATGAGAGGAAGACAATATGGACAGCAATCGGGGAGAGAAGAAAGAAATGGATAGGACACGACATTTAGTAAGGAATAGCGCATGGGTAACATCTATAACTGAAGGGAAAATCGAAGAGAAGCCACGAAGAGGAATACCGAGACAGTCTCCATGAATTAGATCATGTGAGACTTATATATAGAATCCTGAAAGGAACCGGAGGAAGTTTCTATGGAATGTTGTTGAAGATGGGCTTTTAGAAGGTTTGAACCTACCAACCCCTCGATCCCACTATTTGTTAGTACGGTAATACGAATATCGAGAACTACTCTACATATTTTGAAAAAACATTTTTCTGTTCAATCCCTTATCTTTATATGTATATAAAAAAAAAAGCCATTTAATTTTATAACGGTTTACAAATCAACCGGGGGGGAATTCGACTCCATAGTAACGGAGCTCAAGTGTTTTATTTTTATTTGGTCGGTGTTACTGCAGCCCGCTACGTAAATCCCAAATCGTTTTTCTGACAACTGGATTCTGCTTATATACGGATACTGCCCGAATATTGTACAATAATGTGTATACAGTTTTCTGATGGGTTCGGGTTTCGCGGTAACGGCCGGCTGGATAGTCGCGGCGGGTGCCAGGTGAGCGATACTTGGTACCGGCCAAAACAGCATTTTAACGTGACAATTAATACGAAAACGGTCCGGCGCAATTGAAATTTATCGCGAAACCGACTTGGCACATTCCGCGAACCGACTGCGGCGAATGTACACGCGCGCGCGCGCACGAGAATATATTATTATTATAAATAATCTAACGGCCCGTTAAGAAGGGGGTTCGGTTACTACGGCGCGGTGGAAACGGGGTCGTTGACAAACAATAAAGAAAATGCCCCGACCCCTGCACACGCGCGCGCACACACACACACAGATCCGTGCGTGTGTGTGTGTGTATATATATATTAATAATAATACGTTATGTTATAATAGTGTGTACGAGCTGCTGCTGTTGGAACCGCGGCAGCAGCGGGTAATGTCGCGATAAGAAACAGAAATCTCGGAAATTTCCGGTTCCGCAAACAACCACCGACGACCGAGTAGGAGACTTTGCCCAATATTTGCCCGCTCGTTATACCGCAGTGTGTCAGCCCCTCTCAGATACCACACACACACACACATACACACACACGCACGCGCGCGCGCGCACATACCCATTCGTATAGATATATTATTACGTTCTACGTACATACGACTATGTATAGATATTGGATTTAGTATAAATATTTATGTATACACAATATATTACATGCGTATTGCGTACGGCCCGCCGTTCACCGCCGCCCGCCGCCGAGAAGCCCGGAGAAGACCGGCGGCCCGGCGCTGAGGTCGGAGAAACGCGACGACTTCGGGCGAAAATGACCGCGGCCGGATTATTACGTATTATTATTATTATTATTATTACTATAATATTATAAACGGATTGTTTGCACCGAAAACGACGGCGCTGATTCGTTCGCCAAACACGCACGCGGGCTAAAACCACGGACGCGGTTTCTGTACATTTACGAGTGTACAATGTTATGTACATCCGAATGGGCGACGGCGGTCGGTTGATGTTTGGACGTGTCGGCCGTAACGTGTCGACGAGACCGTCGCGATGTCACAACCGCGAACGGTCGCCGATCGCCGCGGGCATTTTATCGGATTGTCTGTGAAGACAGAAAAGCGGCGGTGATGGGCCGTATATGGCGAAATGGCAAAAACGAAAACCGGACATACCTCACACCATTGGCGTGTGCCACCGCTGTGGGTGGGAAGTTGGGAAACCACAGCGTTCAGGGCGATTCAATTTACGTCTGTACGTAACGATGAATCGACGCCAAGGAAAAACGACTGCGAGCGAAGTGCGGTTAACCGTGTTTCGAGAAACTTAAATTGAAAACTGTATTGATTTGAACTAAAAAATAAAACTTAAAACGCTTAGAAAAAAAAAACTATTACATTAAGCTCCACTTTTTTTTGTCCATAACACTAAGCACAACTTATAAATAATTATAAATCAAATAAATTTACTTGCATATATAAAACTAAAATAAAACCTCGTATCAAAGTATCAAATACTCTAAAATAAATAGCTCAAATTTATCAAAAAAGCCTAATATAAGTAAATATAGGTATTTTGCGACAATGTCAGGTCTCTACGATTTTCTTAATTTGAATTCTAAATAAAATTTAAAATAAAATAAAATATAATAAAAAATATAATAAAATAATATCGTACATTGTCCGCTTTTCCTACGTTTTCCCTGGGTTTTTCTGAACCCGAAAAAATGCTGCTCTTGAAATTTGGAGCAAGTTTACTAGAAAAAAAATAAAATTAAAAAACTGATATTAATACAACTTTTATTGCCATAAATGTGTCCATGATCTATTCTAGCTCAGCTCAGAATATAAAATAAGTCTAAATTGTCGATTTGCTTGGATCTGTTTTGTAGACAATTATTTAAAAAAACTAAGCTATGTAATTTCAGTGTGTAAAATTATATTTCGAGGTATTGAAAAAATAAAAACATGTATAAATAATGTAAATTATAAATTTAAATGCATTCGTCTGAAACGTGAATACAACTAAAGAGTATAACTAACAAAATTACCTCTTACTATTGAACAACATGAACCATTTTTTAATTAGAAAATTATTT
Organism: Cinara cedri; assembly: GCA_902439185.1. Lineage (NCBI taxonomy): Eukaryota > Metazoa > Arthropoda > Insecta > Hemiptera > Aphididae > Cinara > Cinara cedri. Next base: position 432 of record CABPRJ010001901.1, on the reverse strand, counting down.
ATACTTTTCAAATCAACATTATTTAAACTATAAATGTAACACCGTGTTACCATGTTATCAGCTGAGTATTTATGAAATAAAAGTACAAATATATTAAACAAAGAAAATAAATTAAAACCATATTTATTTTTTAAAAACATGTCTTTCGTATATATTTTATTTTGTTTCATAATTCACAGTATAATAAAAGATACATATTACATATTCATAAAAGATATTTTAATTTTGATTTTCTGATTGTTCTTACAATATCGATATGACTAGAAAAAAATAAAGTAGTTACAACGGCTATAAAAAATATGCGATTTCCTAGCACATTTACTTTTTTGTATTGGAATAGTATTCGTCACTGGTATTTCACTTCAAAAACAGAAATACCACTAATAACTGTGGCTACCATGTTCAACAAATGAGTGTTCTTCAGAATGTGAG
>CABPRJ010001900.1:1982340-2012134 GCA_902439185.1 Cinara cedri | reverse complement strand
TAAATAACAATGTCAAAGGTCAAAATCTGCGTAAACAATATTTAACGCAGTTATTTAAACAACCAAATAATCGTAAGTATGTACGGTAAAAAAATAGTGATGGTAACATTAACTTCAAATTTATTTATGTACGAAAAAAAGGGTTTAATATTTTTTTTAATAATACCTAGATTTCGGACATTTTCCCGTTTTCCTACGTTTTTCTTGGTTTTTTCCACGGACAAACTCCTTAGAAAGTTTAAAAAATGACCTAAAGTACTACTCCAAGAAATTTTGTAAATGTATTGTAAAACCAATGCATTCCTCGATTCACCCAGAATCTAAAATTGAAAATAATGAAATTGTTAACAGCAATGTGGTGTACGTTTTTCAAAGATATCTTTTTCCGGTTTTCACTTGATTTTAGAAGAACCATTTCTTAAATTAAAAAACAACCGGACACGCTCCACACGATGGGTGTGCCACTGTTGTAGGTGAGAAGTTGGGAAGGTAGAGGTGAAATTTAATGTATCCATACGCAAAAATAAGCCATTGCTAATGAAAAAGAGTTTCGAAGAGTGTTCGGTTAATAGTATTGGTTTGTAATGTTTATGAAATTCATTAAAATTTAATATTGAAAGATGATTATACAAAAGATAAATAAATACTACATTAAACTTAATTTTTTTTTTTTTTTTTATCACTAAATACAATTTATAATGAACCTCTTATCAAATTATCAGGCAATTCTGATTAGTCCAAAAATTCTATTTTTAGAGTATTTACCAAATAAAAATTATGTAATCAACTTATTAAAATTATAATGTCAATAAATAACTCAAAAAATGGCTCAAAGTTTTTAAAAATTTGACTGTGTACAGAAAAATAAATGTGTTTAAGACTTTTGTCAATATGTCTAGTCCTTGAGAATTTTTTTAACTGACTCAAATTAAAAAAATATATTTTAAATAATGAAAGAATTATTTTCGTAAAAATAACCTATACCTAACCTATACTTAACGTAACCTTCCGTACCTTTACGTGTTTTACAAACATATTTATTTTTTTTTTTTTTGATCTGTTAACATTTTTTCTAACAATAGACTTGCTAGATATCTAAGAGTATCACATTTTCTAAAAGAAAATTGATGTAGGGAGGTAAATTAAAGAGGTCATTTTTTTGATTTTTTCAAGAGTATTCTCATCAAATTTGAAAAACCGAAAGAAACCAGAAAATAAAGAAATGCAAGTATAAGTAAAATATATTAAGGGTTCTTTTTTGTACATAACGTTTCAAATACAAATCTTTTGTCCAACTTATAATTAAAGCAATGTTTTTTAAAGAAAATTTTACTAGCAAGGTACTTTAGACAGGTTATTTTTCAGTTTTCTCAGTAGTTTTTCCAGCAAATAAGAAAAACCAGATAAAACAAAGGAAAACGGGAAAAACGGTACAATATCAAACAAATATTATGGGAGTAAATATATAAATTTAATTTAATTAATTTACTAAGAAAAGACATATATATTTACATATATCTATATATATAAAACTGTAATCAAGCAAAAGAGGAAATCTTTGTTACGGTTTGGCTTCGAAACTTCTTATCCAATTGCCATGCAGTTTTTTTTAAATGAAAGAGGATATCACGGAGCAGGTATTAGGCATAAATAAAGTCCGATAATGTTAGTCAATCTATGTCTATACTACTATATAAAATGAAGTCGCTTTTTTTATGTTCGGGATAAACTCCCAATCTACTTATTCAATCTTCGTGCAATATTTTTTAAATTAAAGAGGACATCACAAAGAAGGTTTAAGGCAAAAAATTAGTCCGATTAAGTTAATAAATAATTAGTTATTATTAATTTAAATAAACGTGTAAATTGTATACCTATAAATATATATTATTGTACAAATTGTGCGGGCCACGGGTTTCCTGATACCTGCCACCTGACCTTTGTGTTCGTCAAATTGTATTGTGTTTGATATCGGCGGTGTTCCGAGAAGTTTATCACACGTACACCAACAACATGTATATCAAATATTCATACATAAACGTACATATACATTTACCACTACATACAGAATAATTTTTTTTAAACATCATGAAGAATCCGCGGTGGCTACATTTGGCTACATATGGCTACATTACCACGAAGACGTGACTAAAAGTGGTCTAAAATAAAAATAATTATTTAACATCCAGAAAATAAATAGCAAATTAATATCTGAGAAATCTTGCAATGGCGAAGCATTGCCGGGTCAGCTAGTTTATATATAGATGACAAAGGTTCGCTAACAACTGAACTGCTCTCAAAATCTTTTTTTCATAAGCAATAGTTTAACATTGCTTTCAGATATACATTAAATTATCTATAACAGTGACTGCACTCGACTTCATTATCCTAGGATATCTTTCTAATCATCCATGTTCTCATATAATACATTATCAGAATTTTGGGGGATGAAACAGTTACCGTTTTACGCGTTTAGATATACATTAAATTTCCCCTTTATCTTCCCAAATTCTCACCTGCAACAGTCGCCCACACACATGTTATAAGCCGAGTAGACTCAGAACGAGTTTTAAGGAATTGGATTTCAATTTGAGAAAATAAACACATTAAATTTGTATTACACTATTAATGTGTTTAGTAAATAATATAAATAAAATATTTATAATTTAAAATCTACGTCCACAAAATTGAATGCTTTTTATAGTGCCGGCGATAATAAATTACGAGTTACTGTATCCCGTTGATGTTCGTAATAAATAAATCTCTCATAATTGTATTTGTTCATGTGATAAAAAATGTCAACGTTTCGTAAAATATTAAATACTTACTTCTCTATGTAAACCTTCAACAAAACCATTATTTATAACGATTAATTGATGGTTTTTTTAGTATTATATAATAGTTAAAATCTAATTAAACAGGATTATAATAAACGGTAATACAAAGTGGTGACAGACGACTGTTCAACTCAACCGTATTCATTAAGTTTCGAAGTGGCAAACAGACAGTGATTATAGACTATTAATTTTTAAGAAGCTAATAATTTAACGATGTCTCAAAATTCTGTAATATTTCCCTTATGTTGTGTTTTATTATTCTGTGTACTTTCAATAAATTCGCAACCAGGGCTGGATTGTTTAACGGGATGTCATCCAATACCATCCAATGGGATAATCTCGACTTGCAGTAATGGACTACCAGCAGATCAAGACGGATCATGTGAATGTTGTCCTCCTGATCCTTCAACTGGANCCCTTATGTTCCTCCTCCCTAACCGTATCTTTCTCCTCCCAATGATGATAGTAAGCCAATAAATGATTAAAATTTCGAAATATAATTAAACACTTACAATTTATTCGATTCATTTTTATAATTAATCACTATGGCTTGAATCTCCATTAGTTAACGAATTTCCTCTCCGTGTATTGATTACGATTACAAACATATTTTTAAAAACATTAAATTTACTATGTTATGTTATTATACTGTACGACTAAATATTATGATCATAAAATTTAGTATATTTCGTTTGTATATGATTAGTCGAATGTATTTATTTTTATGATTGATTTAAAATTATAATTTTCACCGTTTTGTTAAAAATATATCAATATATATAAACATATTTAAATATATATAATTTTCTTTGGTAAAGTTTATCCAGGCTTAACCTATGATTACCTATTACAATTTTTACTAATGCTGTAGACATAATTATTTTGTATGTAATGTTAATTTTTCGCTTATGTGTATGTATACAAATGTATACTATTTATAAGCTACAATAAATGTTTGAAGTACATAATATAAATAACAATGTCAAAGGTCAAAATCTGCGTAAACAATATTTAACGCAGTTATTTAAACAACCAAATAATCGTAAGTATATTAACGGTGAAAAAATAGTTATTATTACATTAACTTCAAATTTATTTATGTACAAAAAAAAGGGTTTAATATTTTTTTTAATAATACCTAGATTTCGGACATTTTCCCGTTTTCCTACGTTTTTCTCGGTTTTTTCCAAGGACAAACTCCTTAGAAAATTTAAAAAATCACCTAAAGTACCACTCCAAGAAATTTTCCTCTCAGAAAAGGAACATTTACTTGATACTACGGCGCAAGATTTCTGGTAGAATATTTGTACACCGTATAAAAAAGAAAAAGAACAAATATCACGGCAAAATCAATACATTCCTCACTCCGCCATAATCTAAACACGGTCGTCTTAACCGACATATAGGCAAAACATTTTTCTGATATTCAATTATTTTTAAGTACTATTCAAGAGATACTACTCTTGATATTTGGAACAAGATTTTTATATAGTATAAAAAGATACAGACAATCTTCACACAATAGGGGGGGGGGCACTTTTGTAGGCGAGAATTTGACAAGATAGGATATACAGGGAAATTAATGTACATATATCTGTACACAACGATTAATCGTTATTAACGAAAAACAATACCGTGCAGAGTTCGGTTTTACATTATTTATAAGGCCGTAATAATTACGATTTGAAAATAATTCATTCCGTATATTTTCCCAGTTTTTCCCATAATTATAGAAACAGCTTGGAGGATTAATAAACGAATTTCCTTAGGTACCACTCCCTTCAGATTCACTTTCAGGAAAAGTGCTATACTTGAAAATCGGAGCAAAATTGCCTGTAGAAAAGTTGTCCACAGAAAAAAATAAACATCATTGTAAAACCAATGCATTCCTCGATTCACTCGAAATCTAAAATTGAAAATAATGAAATCGTTAACAGCAATGTGGTATACCTTTTTCAAGGATATTTTTTTCCGGTTTTAACAAAATAATAACAATTATGTAAACAACTTACTAAAATTATAATGTCTATAAATAACTCAAAAAATGGCTCAAAGGTTTTAAAAATTTGACTGTGTGTAGAAAAATAAATGTGTTTAAGGCTTTTGTCAATATGTCTAGTCCTTGAGAAATTTTTTAACTGACTCAAATTAAAGAAATATATTTTAAATAATAATAGAATTAATTTCGTAAAAATAACCTAAACCTAACCTATACTTAACGTAACCTTCCGTACCTATACGTATTTTTTGGGTTGCTCAATTTTTAATAAAATTCCAGAGATAAGAAAAAAAAACGACTTCCTTACTTAATATTATCAACCCAATTGAAATTTCAACATCAAAAGCCTCATGTAGATTTTCTATTGGAGCAATATTACTTGATTTGATGATTAACTCTGTCAGTGGTATTTTATTAAAAAAAACAATGTTGGTACATTTTTTGAGGAATATTTCTGCTATACAAGATCGTGAACACGAACTTTAAATAACATAATCGGTAATATGGCACATTGCTATAAACATTTCCCGTATAAACAAACAGTTCTCAACCTTTTCGAGACTATTAACCAAAAAATGATAGATATTGACAAATATCACCCAAATAAAGTTTTTTAAAAAAAAATTGTTTCAACGGTAGTACACATACTGATGCAGATTTAGTAATATTAGAGATAAAAAATACAACAAATAAAAAAAAATATTATTTAGGTTAGGTTGTGATTAACCCCAGGTTGGGAACCGCCGGTTCATCCTATGCTTCTCTTTCGGTTATTTTTTAATTATTTTGCAAAATGACATCCTCAATGCAACAATTAGATACAATTACCTTTTAGAAAAGGTGCTAAACTGGATACCGAGTATCAAAATGTCGTGAAAAAAAGATAATTTCTTCTTTTCGATTCTGAATAGTGCGAAGACGCTTATAGTTTTTATAAAGATAATAATTTTCTTCTTTTATCTGTGCACAACTTTTCCTTTGAGTTCTGAGCATTTAAGAGGTGCTTGACATTTTTAAATTTGGTTTTTAATTTTATTTGCTAGGTTTTATATGTATTAACCTGTGAACTAAATATTATCCGTTTTTCAAAGAAAAAACATCACAGCAAGAATTATATATTTACTATTACAACAATTGTGATAGGTAAGTATAATTTTAGCTTGAAAGGATTTTAGCAAAGATAACTTGGACATAAACTTACGAAAAAAATAAACAATAGTTGTGTTATATATTTGTATATGTTGATATATTTTTAACCAAACATTGAATATTATAATTTTGAATAAATCATAAAAAAAATGCAAATTTCTAATCATATATAAATTAAATATAATACATTTTATAACAATAATAATTAGTCGTATAGTATAATAACATAACATAGTAAATTTATTGATTTAGGAATGTGTTTGTAATCGTNTTGTCCAGGAGGAAGATCGGGAGAAGGACCCGATTGAGGAGTAGGACAACATTCACAATTTTCACCATCAAAATCACCTGGAGTTGCTGGTTGTCCATTCTTGCAAATTGAGGGCGTCTTCGTGACATGTTTTGGAAAACAGCCTGGTGAACAAGGTGGTGCTTGTTGCGAATTTATTGAAAGTACACACAATAATAAAACACAACATAAGGGAAATATAACAAAATTTTGGGACATCATTTAAATACTTGCTTCTTAAAAAGTAATAGTCTTAAAGCACTGCCTGTTAGTCACTTAGAAATTTTATGAATACGGATGAGTTGAACAGTCGTCTGTCACCACTTTGTATTAACGTTTATTTTAATGCTGTTTTTCACAGATTTTAACTTTTATATAGTACTAAAAAACCACAAATTAATCGTTATAAATTATGGTTTTATTGAAGGTTTGCAAAATGAAGTAAGTATTTAATATTTTACGAAACGTTGACATTTTTTACCACATGAACAAATACAATTATGAGAGATTTATTTATTACGAACATCAACGGGATACAGTAACTCATAATTTATTATCGCCGGCACTATAAAAAGCATTTAATTTTGTGGACATTGATTTTAAATTATAATTATTTTATTTATAATATTTGCGAAACACATTAATAGAATAATACAAATTTAATTTGTATTTGTATTTGTGAATTTTTCACTGTAGATTAAGCCGATATTTTAGATTAATTACATTTTTTAAAATTTTAAGAAATATCCTGTCGTTATACTATCTTTGGTATTTAATGGGAGAACATTTATTAAAAATTCTATAACTAAACTGTGTATTTCTTTAAGTAAAATTTTGATTTCAATATTTTTGATTTTCATCTACCCGTTAACGAGATTTTCCACGTTTCAGTAATCCGGGGGTACACAACAACAGTTGCCCATTTATCCAACAAGATAAATTGAGCAGTTAAAATATATTATACGGAGTGTAATTAGTGTATTTGACATATCTACATGTGTGTGGGCGACTGTTGCAGGTGAGAATTTGGGAAGATAGAGGGGAAATGTAATGTATAAATAAACGCGTAAAACGGTAATTGTTTCGTCCCTAAAAATTACGATAATATATCATATGAGAACACGGAAGATCAGAAAGATATCCTACGATAATGGAGTCGAGTGCAGTCACTGTTATAGATAATTGAATGTATATCTGAAAGCAATCAATTTGGTAACGAGTACTTTTTTTCTAAAACTCTCGTCAAGTCAATCAAGTCAACTATCGGAAGCTTTGTCAACTATATTTATATATATACACGAATTTAAAATAACATAATCGGTAATATAGCACATTGCTATAAATATTTACCGTTTAAACAAACGGTTCTCAACCTTTTCGAGACTATAACCCATTAAAAAGGTTAGATTGACAAGTATCACAGAAACAAAGTTTTTAAAATAAAAGAACTGTTTCAACGGTAGTACACAAACTGATGCATATTTAATAATATTAGATATAAATAAGTACAAAAAATAAAAAAAAAATTAGTTAGGTTAGGTACTGATTAACCCCAGGTTGGGAACCGCCAGATCAACCTATGCTTCCCTTTCGGTTATTTTTTAATTATTTTGCAAAATGACCTCCTCAATGCAACAATTAGATACAATTACCTTTTAGAAAAGGTGCTAAACTGGATACCGAGTATCAAAATATCGTGAAAAAAAGATTATTTCTTCTTTTCGATTCTGAATGGTGCGAAGAAGCTTATAGTTTTTATAAAGATAATAATTTCCTTCTTTTATCTGTGCACAACTTTTCCTTTGAGTTCTGAGCATTTAAGAGGTGCTTGACATTTTTAAATTTGGTTTTTAATTTTATTTGCTAGGTTTTATATGTATTAACCTGTGAACTAAATATTATCCGTTTTTCAAAGAAAAAACATCACAGCAAAAATTATGTATTTACTATTACAACAATTGTGATAGGTAAGTATAATTTTAGCTTGAAAGGATTTTAGCAAAGATAACTTGGACATAAACTTACGAAAAAAATAAACAATAGTTGTGTTATATATTTGTATATGTTGATATATTTTTAACCAAACATTGAATATTATAATTTTGAATAAATCATAAAAAAAAATGCAAATTTCTAATCATATATAAATTAAATATAATACATTTTATAACAATAATAATTAGTCGTAAAGTATAATAGCATAACACAGTAAATTTATTGATTTAGGAATGTGTTTGTAATCGTATTCAAGAAATGGAAAAGAAATTCGTTGCCTAAAGGAGATTCAAGTGATAGAGAATTATTATAGAATTTAAATAGAATTAATTGATATGTTTAATTATATTTTCGTCATTTCAATCGTTTATTAATAACTTAGTATCCACTATTGGGCGGAGAAGATTCCGCTTAGAAAGGAGGAGGAGGACAACATTCACAAAATTCACCATCTGGAGTTGCTGGTTGTCCGTTACCGCAAATTGAGGGCGGCTCCGTGACCAGTTTTGGAAAACAGCCTGGTGAACAAGGCGGTGTTTGTTGCGAATTTATTGAGAGTACACAGAATTATAAAACACAACATAGGAGAAATATTACAAAATGTTGGGACATCATTGAAATATTTAGCTTCTTAAAAATTAATAGTCTAAAATCACTGCTTGTTTGCCACTTAGAGACTGAATGAATACGGTTGAGTTGAACTGTCGTATGTCACCACTTTGTATTACCGTTTATTATGCTGTTTTACACAGATTTTAACTATTATATAGTACTAAAAAACCAGAAATTAATCGTTATAAATAATGGTTTTGTTGAAGGTTTGCATAAAGAAGTAAGTATTTAATATTTTACGAAACGTTGATAATTTTTACCATATGAACAAATACAATTATGAGACATTTATTTATTACGAACATCAACGGGATACAGTAACCCATAATTTATTATCGCCGGCACTATAAAAAGCATTCAATTTTGTGGACATAGAATTTAAATTATTATTATTTTATTTATATTATTTACTAAACACATTAATAGTGTAATACAAATTTAATTCGTATTTGTATTNAGCAGTTAAAATATATTATACGGAGTGTAATTAGTGTATTTGACATATCTACATGTGTGTGGGCGACTGTTGCAGGTGAGAATTTGGGAAGATAGAGGAGAAATTTAATGTATATCTAAACGCGTAAAACAGTAACTGTTTCGTCCCTAAAAATTACGATAATATATCATATGAGAACATGGAAGATTAGAAAGATATCCTACGATAATGGAGTCGAGTGCAGTCACTGTTATAGATAATTGAATGTATATCTGAAAGCAATGTTAAACCATTGCTCATGAAAAAAAGATTTTGAGAGCAGTTCAGTTAGTTCAGTTGATAGCGAAGCTTTGTCAACTATATTTATATATATACACGAATTTAAAATAACATAATCGGTAATATAGCACATTGCTATAAATATTTACCGTTTAAACAAACGGTTCTCAACCTTTTCGAGACTATAACCCATTAAAAAGGTTAGATTGACAAGTATCACAGAAACAAAGTTTTTAAAATAAAAGAACTGTTTCAACGGTAGTACACATACTTATGCAGATTTAGTAATATTAGAGATAAAAAATACAACAAATAAAAAAAAATATTATTTAGGTTAGGTTGTGATTAACCCCAGGTTGGGAACCGCCGGTTCATCCTATGCTTCTCTTTCGGTTATTTTTTAATTATTTTGCAAAATGACATCCTCAATGCAACAATTAGATACAATTACCTTTTAGAAAAGGTGCTAAACTGGATACCGAGTATCAAAATGTCGTGAAAAAAAGATAATTTCTTCTTTTCGATTCTGAATAGTGCGAAGACGCTTATAGTTTTTATAAAGATAATAATTTTCTTCTTTTATCTGTGCACAACTTTTCCTTTGAGTTCTGAGCATTTAAGAGGTGCTTGACATTTTTAAATTTGGTTTTTAATTTTATTTGCTAGGTATTATATGTATTAACCTGTGAACTAAATATTATCCGTTTTTCAAAGAAAAAACATCACAGCAAGAATTATATATTTACTATTACAACAATTGTGATAGGTATGTATAATTTTAGCTTGAATGGTTTTTAGCAAAGATAACATTGACATAGAATTACGAAAAAAAAAAAAAACAATAGTTGTTTTATATATTTGTATATGTGGATATATTTTTAATCAAACATTGAATATTATAATTTTTAATAAATCATAAAAAAAAATGCATATTTCTAATCATATATAAATTAAGTATACTAAATTGTATAACAATAATAATTAGTCGTATAGTATAATAACATAACATAGAAAATGTATTGATTTAAGAATGTGTTTGTAATCGTAATCAAGATGTGGAAAAGAAATTTGTTGCCTAAAGGAGATTCAAGTGATAGATATTTATTCTAAAATTTATATAAAGTTAATTGATAATGTTTAATTATATTTTCGTCATTTCAATTGTTTATTAATGACTTAGTATCCACTATTGGGCGGAGAAATATCCGCTTATAATGGAGGAAGACCTTGTCCAGAAGGAAGATCGGGAGAAGGACCCAATTGAGCAAGAAGAGGAGGAGGAGGACAACATTCACAAAATTCACCATCTGGAGTTGCTGGTTGTCCGTTACCGCAAATTGAGGGCGTCTCCGTGATTAGTTTTGGAAAACAGCCTGGTGAACAAGGCCAATATTCTTCCGAATTTATTGAAAGTACACACAATAATAAAACACAACATAAGGGTAATATTACAGAATTTTGAGACATCGTTAAATTATTAGCTTCATAAAAATGAATAGTCTAAAATCACTGTCTGTTTGCCACTTAGAAAATTAATGAATACGGTTGAGTTAAACAGTCGTCTGTCACCACTTTGTATTACCGTTTATTTTAATGCTGTTTTTCACAGGTTTTAACTTTTATATAGTACTAAAAAACCACAAATTAATCGTTATAAATTATGGTTTTGTTGAAGGTTTACATAGAGAAGTAAGTATTTAATATTTTACGAAACGTTGACATTTTTTACCACATGAACAAATACAATTATGAGAGATTTATTTATTACGAACATCAACGGGATACAGTAACTCATAATTTATTATCGCCGGCACTATAAAAAGCATTTAATTTTGTGGACATTGATTTTAAATTATAATTATTTTATTTATAATATTTACGAAACACATTAATAGAATAATACAAATTTAATTTGTATTTGTATTTGTGANGTTATACCATCTCTGGTGTTTTATAGGAGAACATTTATTAAAAATTATATAACTAAACTATGTATTTCTATAAATAAATTTTGATTTCAATATTTTTGATTTTCATCTACCCGTTAACAAGATATTCCACGTTTCAGTATAGGCCCCCATGTGTTGTTGTCAACGGGTAAATAGGTTGTTCTATTTTTGAGCAGTTAAAATATATTATACGGAGTGTAACTAGACTATTTGACATATCTACATGTGTGTGGGCGACTGTTGCAGGTGAGAATTTGGGAAGATAGAGGAGAAATTTAATGTATATCTAAACGCGTAAAACAGTAACTGTTTCGTCCCTAAAAATTACGATAATATATCATATGAGAACATGGAAGATTAGAAAGATATCCTAGGATAATGGAGTCGAGTGCAGTCACTGTTATAGATAATTTAATGTATATCTGAAAGCAATGGTTAACTATTGCTTATGAAAAAAAGATTTTGAGAGCAGTTCAGTTGATAGCAAAGCTTTGTCAACTATATATATATATATATATAAATATACATGTCTTTTTTAGTAAATTAATTAAATGGACTTTATATATTTTCTCCCATAATATTTGTTTTTTGTTGTACCGTTTTTGCTTGGTATTATATGTATTAAACTGTGAACCAAATATCTCCCGTTTTTCGAAGAAAAAACATCACAGCAAGAATTATGTATTTACTAATATAACAATTGTGATAGGTAAGTATAATTTTAGCTTAAATGGATTTTAGCAAAGATAACTTTGACATAAACTTACAAAAAAAAAAAAAAAAACAATAGTTGTATTATATATTTGTATATGTTGATATATTTTTAACCAAATAGTAAATATTATAATATCAAATAGATCATAAAAATAAATACATATGTCTAATCATATATAAATTAAATATACTACATTTTATAACAATAATAATTAGTCGTAAAGTATAATAGCATAACACAGTAAATTTATTGATTTAGGAATGTGTTTGTAATCGTATTCAAGAAATGGAAAAGAAATTCGTTGCCTAAAGGAGATTCAAGTGATAGAGAATTATTATAGAATTTAAATAGAATTAATTGATATGTTTAATTAGATTTTCGTCATTTCAATCGTTTATTAATAACTTAGTATCCACTATTGGGCGGAGAAGATTCCGCTTAGAAAGGAGGAGGAGGACAACATTCACAAAATTCACCATCTGGAGTTGCTGGTTGTCCGTTACCGCAAATTGAGGGCGGCTCCGTGACCAGTTTTGGAAAACAGCCTGGTGAACAAGGCGGTGTTTGTTGCGAATTTATTGAGAGTACACAGAATTATAAAACACAACATAGGAGAAATATTACAAAATGTTGGGACATCATTGAAATATTTAGCTTCTTAAAAATTAATAGTCTAAAATCACTGCTTGTTTGCCACTTAGAGACTGAATGAATACGGTTGAGTTGAACTGTCGTATGTCACCACTTTGTATTACCGTTTATTATGCTGTTTTACACAGATTTTAACTATTATATAGTACTAAAAAACCAGAAATTAATCGTTATAAATAATGGTTTTGTTGAAGGTTTGCATAAAGAAGTAAGTATTTAATATTTTACGAAACGTTGATAATTTTTACCATATGAACAAATACAATTATGAGACATTTATTTATTACGAACATCAACGGGATACAGTAACCCATAATTTATTATCGCCGGCACTATAAAAAGCATTCAATTTTGTGGACATAGAATTTAAATTATTATTATTTTATTTATATTATTTACTAAACACATTAATAGTGTAATACAAATTTAATTCGTATTTGTATTTGTGAATTCTTCACTGTAGTTTACGCCGATAATTTAGTTTAATTACATTTTTCATAAACTTTAAGAAGTATCCTGTCGTTATACCATTTTATGTTATATTATAGGAGAAAATTTATTAAAAATTCTATAACTAAACTGTTTATTTCTTTAAATAAATTTTGATTTCAATATTTTTGATTTTCATCTACCCGTTAACGAGATATTCCACGTTTAAGTTTAGGCACCCATGTGTTGTTGTCAAGGGGTAAATGGGTTGTTGTATTTTTTGAGCAGTTAGAATATATTATACGGAGTGTAACTAGACTATTTGACATATTTACATGTGTGTGGGCTACTGTTGCAGGTGAGAATTTGGAAGGGTAGATGGGAAAGTTAATATATATCTAAACGCGTAAAACTGTAACTGTTTCATCCCCAAGAATTCTGATAATGTATAATATGAGAATATCGATGATTAGAAAGATGTCCTAGGATAATGGGATCGAGTGCAGTCACTGTTATAGATAATTTAATGTATATCCGAAAGGAATGTTAAACCATTGCTTATGAAAAAAAGATTTTGAGAGCAATTCAGTTGATAGCGAAGCTTTGTCAAATATACATATATATATATATATGTCTTTTCTAAGTAAATTAATTAAATGGACTTTATTTATTTTCTCCCATAATATTTGTATTATGTTGTACCATGTTTCCCGGTTCTTCATTTTTTTATCTGGTTTTTCTTATTTGCTGGAAAAACTACTGAGAGAATTTAAAAATGGCCTGCCTAAAGTACCTTTCTAGTGAATTTTTCTTTAAAAAACATTGCTTTAATTATAATTTGAACCAAAAGTGGTATTTGAAATGTAATGTACAAAAAAAAACACCATAATATATTTTATTTTATTCTTGCATTTCTCTATTTTCTGGTTTCTTTCGGTTTTTCAAATATGATTAGAATACTCTTGAAAATATCAAAAAAATAATCTCTTTAAATTACCCCTCTAAATCGATATTCTTTTACAAAACGTGATACTCTTAAATATCTGGCATGACTTTTGATAGAAAAAATGTTAACAGATCAAAAAAAAAAAAAAATAAATATGTTTGTAAAACTATGAGCTTCTTCGCTCCACTCAAAATTTTAAATCACAGCATTTCAATTTATATATTTTAAGTCAAACTCCTATCAGATTCGTTTTTCATGAACAGAGATTTATTTTTGTGTACAAATTTGCATAAATTATTGAACTTTAAGTGTTCCACCTTCTTAATTTCCCACATATACAATGCAGTGTGCCAGTATCAATTTTACTGTTTTTTTTTTTTTGTTAAATGTAATAAAAACAATTAATTAAAATGATATAAATATTCGATACTAAAACATATTGATAAGCTCGTTATGAGCCATAACTACATGATTAAACATCATGTTGTTATGATTAGAATATTAACTAGCTATCAACACAAAAAAAATAAAAATTATTACGCAAGTACTTAACAGTAACATATTAATAATATTATGTCGAAACCGAACATAATATAACATCATTTTTTCTACAGCAAAATGTATTATTTCCAATATATGCTTATAAACAAATTAATTTATATTCGTACCTAGCTACTATAAAATAATTTTATATTATATAAACATATAATTAGGTACGTTTTTTTTTCACCATTTATTTTCGTTTATGGATAACAGCATAAACTATTGTTTCCGCAGTCATAAGAATCACCGTGTGCACAACTAAACGGAAGAAAAATATCGATTCTTATTATACGGTTTGTTGAATCGTTACATGCAGTGCTACACACATTGGCTATATTGATGTATATATGTATATGTATATGTACATCATTACAATACAACAAAAGGAAAAGATACTGGTATTGAACTTCATTTTCATACTTGCTAGTAGAAAATGTACGATCTCACTCAATCTCTGTTGATATTTTTATAGTTAAATCGGCATCAACTTGAACGGATTTTGAAAAATGTTGGCTTATTTTCGTCGTGATGTTTTGAAGACATTATAATCGACAGTTTTTTACTATTACTAATCTCTGTATTATTGTATAAAACAATACTTACAATACAATAATAATAATGTGGATTTCACGTACATTTTGACATTTATATCGTAAAATGTATATTTTTCCCGGGTTTTCTCATTTATTAAGAAAACTTCTGAAAAAATCGAAAAATGAACTCCCTAGAGTATCTCTGTACACGGATTTCCTTTTATGAAAGGCGTTTCACTTAAAAATCGGAGATTTCTGGTAGAAAAGTTGCGCACAGATAAAAAATAAAAATAAAATAAACATCTTTGTATAACCATAAGCTTCTTCGTTCCACTCAGGATCTAAAAGAAAACACGTCGTTCATATAAAACTGTGCATAAGGAGGAAAAACACACATTTACGGTAGTGAGCTTTGTGATCGATAATATCAAGTAATCCGTAGAAGATGATATGGATAAAGACATTTTCGCTGAAGAAGGAACCTCCTCCTTTCCGATAATGTTAATGCCTTAAGTACAGTATAGCATGGTCACCATTGAGAAATTCACCACATAGTATATGTCTGTAAAGTAACATTTAGTTTGGAAATATCAGTTTTCAGTGATATTATAATAAACCCACTTCCCTATAACCTATATAATATACTCATCAGTCATCACACAACAGTCGTCGATGCTTTCAATAAAAATGTAAAAATCAAAATTCGCCTTGTTTACCTATACATACTATCAGCTATTCTCGTATGAAAAATATTTGGAAAACTTGTCGAAAAATAGATAATATTTTAATCTAAACAAAATAAATCACCTGTATTATACCCGAATGGAATTACGTGATTTTTACATAGTCATGACGTTGTAATTATTACCAACACATTTATGGTGTTTGTATCGATACAAAGATTTTAAAACGTGGTATGTACGAGTAAATAGGACCTAGTCGATAGATACAACAATATAAGTACCCATACTAAACAATAATCGAAACGTCAAAAAAAAAAAAATAAAAATAAATATTATTATAGCCTTTCTATTTTTTAAATGAAAGGTAAACGCGATACGTTTTTTTTTTTTTTTTAATTTTTTTATCTTACACACGTATATATATATAGATAAAATGTATTTACTTCTGTATTAATACCGATAATATATAGAAAATATAGGTTAGGTTTAATATAGAATATTATGAGTTTTTTCCTCCGAACATGCTGTATCAGTGTTGTTTCACGTATGATGTATTCATCACGGTACCTATTTGAATTTAATGGACGAGTAAGGAGCCATCTACAATGGCACGTTTTTTGTATTCATCTCATCTCATCTGGTGACGCGCAACTAAGAAATAAACTGGCAATTACAAGTGTCGCGTTCGATATTATAACGTCCGACATTTTATTAGTATATTGTCAACGGTATAACATTGTAGGCGATAATATTTATTGCAAAATAGAACGGTGAAATATCATATTGACGTGTCGGCGTGTTTCATTAAATTTCCAAACGACGATATGGTCTTTACACCGGCAATTCTTCACTATCGTAGACAAACGTATACAGAGTGTTAACTCCAGACCGCACGACGCTCTTTATCTCGGAAAGTTAAGTAAAACATGTATTTTTTTTCCGAATTTTCTTTTTGAAAAATTTAAGAAACAAGTTCATTATATTATTATTAATCGGTTTATTTATTTATAATAATCAATCAATGAATATTTGTATTAATTTCGTTTCTGTACATTTTAATATTTATCATTCTTCCGAGTGTTTGCCTACAGGCTTAAGATCCCACGCCCACCTCAAGATTACCAACTCACCTGTCTTGCTTGCGCTGGACCTGCCTTCCTTTTCTGAACGTAGGCATCGAACGAATATTCAGTTCCTTTACAAACAATTATCAAACCAAATACATTCCTATTCCTATTACTTAGTGAGAAAAGCTTCCGTGTTACTCCACTCGTTCTTCTATTTTCTTTTCCAATGCTATTTTCCAGTTTCCTACGAAATGCGAAACCCTATATTTTCTGTAATTATTAGTATAATTTAATATTTTTTATATGTTCTAGATTGTAATTTGACTTGTTACTTTTGTAAATAAAAATTAAATTAAATAACTAATAATATATAATATTATTTAATATACTTAAACTATTTATTTGCATTAATGGAATTTTTTTTTCTTTTGTGTTTTTTAACGTTCTTTTACTAATTGTTTAGATTGTAATTTAAACATTTAAATTTTCTAAATTTTGGACCTTAATTATGTAAATTATATTTTGACATTTTATACGTAAAACTTTAAATACGACCTGATAAATAATATGCACTGAACCTTATATTTTGGACATTTCGACTACTGGACCTAAAACTGATCTAAAATCGCATTAAAAGTTTCACTTAAGTTTCATTAAACCTATTTATCTCATCTTAAATTATGATTAAACCGCTACCATATTTTTATTTTTTAATGTTAGTTTCATATATTTTCAAAAACAAATAAAACATCTGTTTTCATAATTTCAACGTTAGAATTTGTATTTTCCGTACTTTCATTAGTTGTCACGTCAAATTTCGTTTCAGCTTGTCAGACGCTAGATTTTCAGAGGTTATGATAACTAATTTTAATAATATAAAGGTCTCCTAGTAGATGGACTCTTAACGATGTTCTCTGTGTAAGCCACCGGAGTTGTCATGTATAAAAATACTTACATTCCAATTTCATAAATACAATCGAACCTATCTAAACGTCAAAAACTTAGCTGATAATCTCGAGGTTATTTTTACTAATCTTATCGTTATTCATCTTTATTTTAAAATCATTTATTTTGTTTTTATACTTACCAAAAAGATACTTGGAAAAAAATGTATCCTTTCCAAAATAATAAAAGCGCCTTACTCTAAATTGATCAATCTGTATATTGATATGTTTTTTAATGCGTACCTATACAATTATAGCAATCATAACGTCCATTAATGTATCTACCCGTTGTGCGACGACTACTCAATTACAAATTTGTTTTGTATATTTGTTTACTGATGGGTTTTCTGTCCATTCATCTGTACAGTAGGTAATAAGGCATAACGTGATAACAATATATTGGAAAGCGTCATTAAATCGGTGTACCTATACGAATTTCTAATCCTCTACGGCCTAGTATACAGTTCAGTCGCCAGTCCGTTTAAAAATATTCACTTAGTTAAATCAAAAATATCTATTTACGCATTATTATTATTGTCGGTTAATCAATAGAGCTATAATTTGTTCTTGTTGCCCGCAAACAAAAACCTATCTACCTGTAGATACGGATAATAATAAAACACAGAACGAAACATANCTATAATTTGTTCTTGTTGCCCGCAAACAAAAACCTATCTACCTATAGATACGGATAATAATAAAACACAGAACGAAACATACAGACATAATACGAGTAATGAGTGTATTATTATTTACTATACTGCAGTGTCGTCTCGTGGAATGCGTCCCTCCCACCACTACTCAGACTGCGTGATCCGTTAAAATTAAGAAACCGTGTAATAACTTTATCTAAAAAAAAAAAACAGCCGTGATTGTTTCACTCTATTTTCCGGAGCTAAAAAACATCAAATCGGTAAACCACTCGTCAACGTTTCGTGTGTATTATATTATGTACAAAGGTGACACAAAATAGCAGTGGCCGCTATATTAGCACTAATATTTTTTCATGGCATAAGCAGACTGCTAACCAAAATTAAAAAAGACGTATTAGGATAATGGGCGCGGGTAAAATATGAGAAAAAAATAACAAACTAGTTTTCTTTAAGTATATTTAATATGATTACCTAGAGTCTAATAATTTTTCATAACTTATATACTACATTATAACAATAAAATATTATAATCAAGTTTTACTGTTAATACGTCAATATCTAACATTGTAACAGTTTACCCCGTAACAGTTGGCCCCAACCGATCGTCTTTAACAATTTTGTTTATAACTTATAAGGTTATAGTTATTTTGAATACAAATTGTATTCTATACAATAAAGACTTACACTGTTTTTGTGTGAGCAAATAAAAAAATAATTACCTTAAACAATAATTTCAAAAAAAAATTTAACACAAAAGGTTTTTTTTTTCAACGTTTTTTACATTTATGAAATTATCTATTAAAATACGTTTGTTATCAAACAGGTTTATCAACGATGGTATGCACATGGTCGAAGCCGGTAATTTCACGCAATAATTTTGGTATTACTAACTGCGTAGTACAAATTATTATTACCCTAACACTTTGTCCCGAGTAACACTACGCCCATACTCCCCTAGTTCCAAACACGTGATTCTCAGATAATTATATTTTAGTTTTAAGAAAAATCAAATATGTAACGCGTCATACCAATTCCATTTTAATCAGATAATTATTTTTCCACGATCAGTTATTTTAAATTCTATAATACCAGCAAAACACCGATCACAAAAGCAAATCTAAGTACTAGTTATGGTTGGGAAGAGGTTGAAAGTTAAAACTTTCTCAAGGCACACCATTGATACTTAAACAAATCGTATACAACATTTCATCCCTCTGGCTACATTTGGGGGTTCAATATAGGTACAAAGTCATAAAACACTCTTCTCGTATAAAAACATAATGAAATTCGATAAAAAATTTAATAACAAAAAATGGCTACTTTGTAAATGACGGTGGCGTCGCTGTAACAACAGCATGTTAATTAGCTACCTAGTGTTGTGTATATTCTATGGGTCTTATAAACATTTTTTTTTATTATTATTATTATTATTGCTATTGTTGTTGTTGTTTACGCGACCGATAAAAATAAATAAATGTTCCAACTCTAGTAACACAGTTTTGGTGTAGCCGAAAATATAATCGCACGGATGACGTCGGCTAGGCCGTTATATTATTTATTATTTACGCGTGGTGGTGCACTCGCGCGTTTCGGATGATTAACTGACGTAAAAGGTGTACGGACTGATCCGTTTGACCATTTTTATTTTTTTTTTTGTAAGCCAAATTTTTTCGAGTCATGGCTGGCTTAAGTCACCGCGGAGACATTACCGTTACGAGAACCATAAACCATTATCGTACGATATTCTCAAAAATTATAGTAAACCATATACAGACAAACCCTATCAACGAGGCGGTAGGTTTAGATAAGTGTTTGAGCTACAAACTACAAATTAATTTTTTTTTTTTTTAAAATACCTGTACGTGGTGGATATATCAGTACAGGGTATATTGTATTATTACGTATAGCAATTGTTCTGAAAGCTCAAGGTTTCTAGATGGTACTTTAAAGAAGTTATTTTTTTAAATTTTTAACGCTATTTTTTAAATAAAATCACTTAGGTGGAAAAAACGTAGAAAAACAAACGATTTCACGATTTCATCATTTTATAAAAACACGGACGAGAAAACCTACCAGAAAAATCTACCAGAAAAAATAATTTAATCGAAAAATCACAATAAACTATTTTGTTGCCTTCTTAATTTACTTTCTTACGGTATCATTGCTATAATTTTTGAGCCACTCTTAAGCTTTTAAAGAATTTTAATTTTTGGGAGTTTTTTACTGTAATTCGGTTATAAATACACGTAGAAACTCGAAACTTGGTAATAATACATATATTAGACTTACCTAGACGTGGTAAAATGTCACAACGAAACATTTTTAATCCGCCGAAGGTGGACTACCCACTTTCTATCTTTTTATTTTCATTTAATACTGACACGGTCAATACCAAAAAGTAATATAGGTAAAACAAGTTATAAAAATTTGCACGGGCAACGACGGGCGGAACAGCTAATAACAAATAAAATATAGTTTTATGGTTGAGTTTAAAAATTAAACATAAATTTTACACGCATGACAAAGTAGATAAATATGATCATAATATTCTGATACAGTTAAATGTTTTTTCACTTCACCTATTGCCATTGTTCTCCACTTTTTTGCTGGCTAACATAAGCATTGCTGGGTATAGAGGAGATTCGCGTGCTGGCACGAGAACGTGACACGCTGTGGCCATACCTTTCTATTTTAGGGTGATAAAACCTATGCATATTTGGTACCAAATCTAGAAAAAGATAAACAATATGTTAAAGCATGAATAATTGTATTAATGGGTAGGGTAAAATTAGTAAAAATTACAACATACGCCCAAAGATATCACCAAATATTCACCTGCGCTCGATGTTGGAGGGAAAATGACCAGCAATCGATACTTAAAAATATTAATTGTAATAACAATAAGTATAGCTATTAGCATAGCTATCCTATTGAATCGGAAAATATAAGATTGGAGTTGATTGTTACCGGACAAAACATTGAATAAAAAGTACTGAGTACACGTTTTGTCTTTCCAAACTGCAGGTAGTATTGCACCGCTAAACATCCTTCGAAAGACGTCACGTAAAAATACGAAAAAAAAAATAATAAAAGTACGTCTCCCCAAAAATATTTTCCCTGATCGGGTTCTATCCCGCAGTATAGCGAGCTTCGACTTTTCTGTGCACGTCCAATCCGCGGCACTCTTCCTTTTTTTTTTTTTTTAATGATCTCTAAACTTAATTACTGTAAACGTTTCTGTTTAGCTCTCGGTTCGTCCTCGGTGTCCGTCACTCACCGCAAACAAATACACATTATAATAATATTATTATCGGGTATCGTCATCCGGAATAATATTTTTCGGAAACCTGAGCCGAACCGACGGTTCCCTACATTACTACAGTACACGGCACTGTCGTCATTAATTGTCGTTTTCAAATCGTCGGCTCGCGCGTGGCGAAACGGCGTGGTTTGTATTAGTGAAATCGCGTCCGATAAATGCACATGTAAAAACGGACGACGTGCGCGTATAATATTATATATTATCTATACTCTTGTTTTCCGTCCGTTTACTCTAGATTCGGGCGACGGAAAATTACGGATCATTTTTTAAGAGAACCGGACGAAGACGGGATCGGATAATGAAAATAATAACGTTTATAATAACAACGCACGCGTCTAACCTTGAACGGCGGTGAAACCATCTCGTGTCTTGGACCCATCATCACATCTACACGCATACACACACGAGAGCGCGTTCTCGGTTTTTTTTTTTTTTTTTTTTTATATATATACACATGTATTTTTTTTTTTTTTTACCAATTTCGTTTTTGTTTATCCGCCGACGTGTGCATAATTCGAGTGAAAACATGACTAATTTACCGCCGAAATTCCATTTTCGTGCTGCAATGATGGTCCGTTTAAATATCCTAGGCGCACGCGTTTGCACGTGATGGCGTATATATATTATGTTGTTGTTATATAGCTATCGGATAAAATCGTACTGATACTAAACGTCCGGTGTGTATATGCAATTGTTCGCGTGTGTTGGTTTTGGATCACGTCGAAATCGTCCCGAATCCGCGACAGACTTTTACCTAAAACCGGCGAACATTAAACGAGTTAATCGTTTCTCGCCGCGGCGAGAATAATTTCACGGCTATAAGTACTGCAGTGCGTATTTTCGCGGACCGACCGATACTGACCTATACTGCAGCATAACATTATTATAATTATTGTTGATGTGGATTCGATTCGACATCCAAAAGAAAGTTGGTAGGCACCGCGAACGAACCGTTCGCGTCCATAATCGTTAATTATCGCTGTTATCGCCGTCGCCTCGATAAATGGATTTCGCAGTATACACCATTCTTAATTCTCATACTCAACCAGTATTACAGTGTCAGTTTTCACGCTTTCGTGTCTCTGCAATGACGACTTTAGTATCCGTGTTAGCAGTGGAGTAGCCGAATAAAGGGTCGAGCGATGCCGAGGGACGTCGAGAGATGAAGATAGTCGGGAAGACGAACGCGTAAGCAGGAAAGTAGCCGGGTTTTTTGTTTCGAGGGGAGGGGTGGGGGGGGTTGGGGTCAAATTAAAAAATAAATAATAATAATAATAATAATAAGCAATTTAATAGCCATTTTTATTATCAAGCAAAAATCAAATTTGTAATGACGTACAGAATATGCTATGATACGTACACTGTATACATACATATACGTGTATAAAACAATATTTTTGCTATTCAATAGGGTTTGAAAACATTTTCCAACTGCTCCTCCCTTCGTATTTGATTGTTATAATTTATAAAACAGAAACAAAACGAAATAAAACGTACCGTATGTACGCGGTTGTGTGAAAGTGGACAAATATCGACTGACGACAGAGTATCGTTTAATATATGTATTGCTTTGCACCGTGCACGCGATACAAATTGTTGTAACAATAAAATACACAATTTACGATCTAGTCAGTCGATAAAGGACAATCGTGATTATCATATTACAAATCGATCTTAACTTAGTTAGGTAATCCCAATTAGTACGGTGTCATTTCTTGTCAACATGGTTATAATCATGGTTTTGGTTTATACATATTATAGATGTGTGTATATGTCGTCGATGACACTCTGTGGGGAGGGTGCGGACCCTACGGCCCCTCCCTGGCTACGTCCCTGCGTGTATGTGAGTTAAATGCGTAGATGGAAATCGCGAGGAAAAGATAGGTCGCAGAAAAATGACTAGAGGTGTGTGGGGGCGAAAGATAACCGGACGAGATGACGAATTTTAATGAAGACGGAGCAGCTGTAGGCAGCGTTGTGTGTATCTCCGTACCTTTTATCTTACCTAGATAAATACAAAATAAGTATTTCCGAACCGTATTTTCTCAGATAAATAATTGAACCGTAGGGATAGTGTCTTTTATCATAGTTTTATCGTATTCGTTAGAAACAAACGTGTAAAACATTTGATTTGAATTCCCGCGGTTTGATTGATTATTATCGCGGTGTAACCGCGCAGATACCTGTATGATACCAGATAGATAAGGTACCCGCGGCGTTTCGCACAGGGGATGGTGTTGCGAGAATTCAAGCGCTCATCAACTGCTACGTCGGCGTAAAGTCGGCATTTTACGGTATTGTTCGTGACCGCTGGATTTAATTGTTCCGGCACTCGACGAAAACAATCTATTACCGTCGACTGCGAACGGTGACACGCCGTTCACTCACTGACAGCCGACTGACCGAGTGATGAACAGCGATACGATACCGCGGTGCCGAGCGACGTAGACGACGCAGCCAATCGGATCGAACGAAATCGCGGGAACCGTTGATTTATCGCACCGTTTTTTTTTTTTTTTTTATATTTATCTTACGAGATTCTACGTCTACATTGACGATCGACGCCGCCGCGATTACGGCGATAAAATATGCAACGGCGCAACAGTCCATATACCCGGGCACTCTAAATGTGTATTTCGTTCGGTGTTACAAAATCGCGTTTACTAAACAATGATTACCGTACTCGATTTGAACGTTGAGGGAAAAAAAAAAAAATACGCTAAACAGGCGGATGAACGTCGATAAACGCATATTCGCCTACAAATCCGCCGCCCTGCAGCAAAATGCTCCCGTCGCGACCTACGTCGGTCCGGCCCGGCGCCAATCACCTCAATACACGCGACGAACGTCTGGCGGTGCGACGAGAACCGCGTTTTTTTTTTTGCGTTTTCGTTTTTGTCCGCGTTTTCTACGATAATGGTGCGGACGTGCGCGCGTGCGTTACGCGCGCGGATGTATTATTGTACGGAAAAAATCGGGGAAAAAATCAGAAAAAACGCAATAACCTCGAACAATGTAACGCGCTGCGTATTTGACGGCGGTCGCAATCGACACGGCCGGAATTCCCTTCCGTACATGCCTCGGCCGTGCGTTGTCGTTTGGAAACGAATGGTAATTTAAACATATTTTTCACGGTGTCGTTTCAACATGTCTTTCCGCCGTAACGTGGGTATATGCCCGGAGCAATGCGGTCTCTCGTAAAATAAACGCGGCGTACCGCGGTCTGTTCGCGACGCGACCGCGCGCGCGCGCGCACGCGCAGCTCGGCCGTTGTCGACGCCGCGAAAATTCTCGCCCGCCCACCCCCCCTCGCCCACCCGTGCGGCGCGCCCGAGACGGCGGGCGCGACGCACGTACGGAGCAAACGCGTTCAAATTTCACGGGTGTCGCGGCGTCGCGGGGTTTCCTTTTTCCCAGCGTCGTTTAGAGACAGAACTGTGCATTTGAATTCGTCCGTTAATAGAACGCGGGAGTTTCTTCGCCGGCGATTTATACCGCGGCGTACGCGCATATTATAATAATAACACAGCGCGTGCACGTATCGTTTTCGTTTAACGTTATTACTGTTATCGTTATGCGTATTTATTTATTTTAATTGTTTGTTGACAATGTCGTTTTACGTCAATCAATACCGTCCGTATGCGTGTGCATTTGAATATAGAACGCGCGCGCGGCGCTCTCTCTCGTCTATCCCGCGAGTTCTCACGATCTAAAAAAAAAAAAAAATAACGTAATTTGTAAAATAAGTGTCTGTCGCAGCCGTTGTTAGAGTTCGGGAAGTTTTCGGCACTCGCGAATAGCAATAATAACGACAACGAAAAAATAACAATAGCCGATACTGCTGATGGGCGCGTCAACTTGTTGTAGGTGGAAAGTTATTTAATTCGTATCCGCGTACAACGATCGACATATATTGCTAAGAGGAAACGGTTCCGAGCGAAGTTCGGTTATACCGGGCGATTCATTTAAGTGGATACACTCATTATCTCGCAAAGTATTAACTATGCCGGGATTTATATTCCGGAACATTCAAGAAACGAGCTGCTCTTCAATTTCAAGTCAACGTTAGCCTTTGTCACCCTTATTTTCGGGAGTGAAACCGCTACCCACTTTTGATTTTCAAACGGCGACCTATATTAAGAAATTCCGTAAATAGACGGAGCGGTGCATTATTAACACGCCACGCGCCGTACCGCCGTACACAAATGATACTTCACTGCTCTCCCCCGACTCAAAACTTAAAAGTGAAATATCTCGTCAGCGGATTAACGGAAATCACAAATTCAAACACTAACATTGATATTCCATCTGTTTATGGAATTTTCAACATAGGTCGCCGCTCGGAAACCAAAAGTAGATAGTGGTTTTACTCCCAGAAATAAGAGTGACCGATAATAACATTAACGTAAAATTGTAGAGCAGCTCGTTTGTTAAATGTTCTAAAAAACGAATTCCAGAAAAAGTTAATACTTTCCGAGATAATGAGTGTACCCACTTGAATAAATCACTTGGTATATATTTTGAAATGCCTTATTTTTTACTATTTTTTATTTTTAAAACGCTCATAACAAAAAATACTGCATAATGGTTCTCGTGATAAATTTGTTATCATTTCTCATTGGCCAAAATCTTTTCATCCGCGTAAAATCAAATTAGAACTATACAAATACGAAAATGTTGAATGCCTATAAACGACTCAAAATCGCCAGAATACGTTGAAAACGTTACCGTTTTTACGATTATTTCGACCAAATTAAAAAAAAAAAAAAAAATTACCTAAATTACTATGGCCGTAAGTGTCTATACGCTTTTTGACAAGACAGGAGATTCGTCATATAATATATTATATACATGTCATGCCTGTAACGGGCCACACGTCCGGTGACATTTTTCTCGTCGCAAATATTGTGCATGGGCAAATTTCAAATCCTACAAGACCCGGCTCGGCACACGCGAGGTCTAATGACGTTTGTCTCGACTGCCGGTGACGTTTTCACCTAGTTACGGGCATTTCGGGCACGCGAAACAGAATAAGACCTTCTGCCCCGCGTCGCTGATAATGGAATCATAACCTTATTAATGAATCGTTCGTTACGATAATTATTCCGAATGCAAACGGCCCGTGACCCGCCGACTGTTGAAAGTAGGTACCCACCCGTGTACAATAATAATAATAATAATGCATAATAATATGTCACGACGGAATAGCATATTATTTTAATTACAGCAACGAAATGTGTCCAACTGCGTTTTGCATTCGAAACAATCGGTATTCAAAAATACCGTCCGTCGGACAATAACCGTATGTATTATGATGAAAAAAAAAAAAAAAAATCAAAATTTAAACAACTGATGTAGTTGACCAAACCGTCCTAGTCAAACCGTCATCATTGGTCGATTTCGAAACCGATCCGAATGTGACGAACAAATCGCATCTTTTAACTATTCAAGTATTTTTCCTCGCAGTGTTGGCTACCTTCCTGTAAGGTTCGAGTCGATGTCTTTCAAGAACCATTGGCCATCGTGGGAAGTTACTATTTTGGTCCCCGGTCATCCAAGAAACCACTAAAACTGACTTCCTATAATGTCCGCGTTCCGGCCGTCCGGGACGTTACCCAACGAAATACTGAACATAATACTTATTCGCCCGAAACGGTCGAGCATCGATTGGGAATAAAATATGTGATACCCGGGAAGGTTAAAATGTTGCCTAAGAAAGTTCCTGATAGGTATTGAATGTAAGTTTCCAGGAAGGTTATGGTGGTTAAGCGCTTATGTGTTATCATGTTCGTACACTATGTACAGTGACAAGCATGCGTTGCATTTTATCTATAAAAGTACGCGTATTTTTATCTTTCGTCTTATTCAGATAAACGAAATCTAAGTTATTTGAGATAAATAATTAAAACTTTTTAAATCATAATTTGATATACCAATGTGTAACAAATAATATGTCTATTATTAAGCACACGGTATTTTTTCTGTAGGGTGAGAGAATCCACTTTAAAGTTGACAACACCGTTCTCCCTATGTTAGGGGATGAGAATACTTCCATGGAACCCGTCGTAAGAGGCGACGAATGGGGTTATGGGTTAGGTTAGGTCATATCACGGAGTGAGAGAAATCTCAAGCATAATATTGCATTAGTATATATCACTTGGTATTGGTGTATAGTTACTTCAATCTCTCAATTTTTTTTTTTTTTTTTTTTTTAACTATAGGTAAATGTTATATTATATGATACGCTTAAAACAGTTATCTTTATGGCATATCACGAACAAAAAATATTCTTATATTATATTTATGCATAACATATATTTTTTTTTTTTTTTTTATCTAAATAAAGTTAAATTGTTATTAATCTATTATCTCGGTCTAAATAATAATTCATTATCAATATCTTTTATATTTATTTTGATATTCCTCACATTTCCTGTACATAACACTGATGATAAATTAAAATTGCATGCTGTTTATTCCGGTATCCGAGGTTCTACGTTTTCGTGAAAACGTGTCATACGCTATAAACGACGTTGCATTCTATTTTGCTCTATATTACCGCCAACACAATACTACTGAACGTTAATTCCCGCGAGACGCCTTCAAACCGAATGCTCCGGTGTCCGATTAGAGTAATAATAACATGCGTTTTTCTTATTATCTCTGTATAAATATCATTTTTTGTTAGAATGTCAATATGCGAAACGATCGTAGGTTAGTGTTATAACAGTAACAGTATTATTATTATTTCATTCCGTTTCTAATATTGTTGATGCCATCATTGCCGTCATCGAAAACCGAAAATATAATTTTTTTTGTCTTGCAATAGTAATAATTGTATTATTGTTCGTAGTGCCTAACCTGATTTGCGTCTGACCGTACGCAAGTTGTTACGAATCAACGGCAAAACGACTGTAAAATACTATCACAATATTACTATCAAAATGTAACGTATAGAATAAAATATCGCGTGTTTAACTTGATCAATTACAATGGTTATTTTTAACCGAATCGTTCGGTGGTAAACTAGTTGTACCGACGGTTGGTTAGGTGTGGTGTGTATGTTTAAAATGCATTTTCGGTTGATAAATAGTAAAATATTGTCCGTTCCGACATCCGGTAACCGCGTGCCACTTTATGGTTATTAATTCACCATTATAATTGTTATTATGGACACGTCATGTCACATTTTCCCTATTCGAATTAGGTATAATTTCGAATTTGTAAATATTACGTGCGCGGTTATTTTGCAGAACAAGTGTGCATTTTTGTGACGTTATTGCGGACCACAGAGAGCGGGACAAAGTGGGATAGAGAGAGACTGCGAAGCACGTCATGTGCGGCTAAATATGAGTAATTAACAAGCGGGTTTATGTAATTTAAACAACGGTCAACGATGTCGTGGCATTGGAGACGAAGGAAAAACAGATAACGTCGGGTGAAAATATATTTAAGAGATCTTTGAAAAAAGGAAGACTGTGACAGCCCCGGACATGCATGTAGAATCTGAGACCGTTTCATAATTCATCATTGCCCAACACAAACGGTCCGTTGTTTTTTTTTTTTGTAGTAAAAGTGGTTTCTGGTGTATTTAGAGGCATTTACGCTTCAGTTGTGGCCGTCGGAATCGGAGGAAGTACCTTACGCCTATAAACAGTTAATAATATACACGTGATATATTATTCGAAAATCATTGCCTACGACAATTTGAAAACGGCTAAAATGGCTTCGGGCCGCAACGGGTATCCGGGCGAAACGGGAAG
>CABPRJ010001900.1:1835449-1978882 GCA_902439185.1 Cinara cedri | reverse complement strand
GGGTTTTTCTCCCTTTTTTTTTTTTTTTTTTTTTTCCATCTCGCTCGAAATCGCGTTGAATTTGTAAAACCCGTTCACGTTATGCGTTTCACAACAATTAATGTGTTTCCATATGTATAGATACACTCGTCATACTCGTTTAATCGCCGCGTCAACTCAATCCGCTGTTATCTCCGTCGGGTTTACAAACGTTGTACAACGACGGTACCGGTACCTGCCATACCCACGGAAACGTTACACGGGGTTTGTTTTGTTTTTTTTTTTTTTCCAGAGCAACGTGTAAAGTCCGATACGCCCGGCGCACGCGCCGCACACACGGCCGTCCGACGAAAGTAATAATCTCGCGTTTTCCACGCGTCCGTCGCGTTAACTCCCGGCGGTTTTCCCGTGTTACCGCCGTTATTGCCGCTGGAGCGACGGGCACGCGCTGTACCGTCGGCCGCGCTCGCGGCCCAACGACAGTACGTGGGTCCTCGGATGTGACGTTCGCGAAAAATTCTCGCGGTCGTTAACGTCCCCGCGTCAGACCGGCGAAATCCGTATCGTGACGTTCGGACGCGCGCGATTAATCGGTACGCGCCGACCGACGCCGGACATTGAGCGCGCCGGCGTACTGGCTGCCGCCGTTGTCGCCGAACAACGCACGGCGTTCGGCCGATCTCCGGTAGCGCGCGCTCCGCGCCATTCCGGAGAGAATCAATTTTGTTTCGAAAAATTCGAGACGCAAACGGCTCTAAAATGCCGCGTCGTCCTTGTTTACTACTGCTCCCGTCGGCAAACGACGTTTCACTTTGGACGCGTTCCGGTGTTGGCGTTATTTATAAATTTCCGTCGACCCGTTAACTGGCCATTCCAATTTCGAGTTTTCGGGCGCAGGGACAGTAGCTGCGCCGGCGCACAAGTAATTCGCGGTTTTACGAGACTGGGCGGACGCCTAGGTTTTTTTTTCTTTAGTTTTGCGATTACCGGATACGACAATCGTTTTAAAGCAGTAAGATATAACATTTCGATATTGTCAATTAATATCGGCAGCGCCAAATCGTTTCTTCCCTTTATTGTGTTCTCTATCAAACGAAACTATTCATTATTTATAAACCGCTTGTTGTTACTTCATCGAATTCCGCTCCAAACGGTGCGCTCGATGGTGCGAAATTTACTGTTGGATATTCGAAGCACCCTTGTTGCGTTCCGTCAAAAAGTTACACGCGGAATTGCGTCCGGGGCCAATCGGCACCCGTAATTCCGAAAAAAAAAACATTACTGTCCGATACATCGCAATAGGCTATTTCTTCGTGAGAAACTCTGTATATATATATATAAGAGAAAAAATGATGTCATATTATAATAGGGACGGGTGCGGCCATTGTTATAGGTGATACGTTGGAAAGGTAATAGTGGGAAAATTTAATGTGTATCTGTGTTCAACAATAAACCATTGCTAACGAAAAAACGATTCTGAATGTCTTATCAGCAATATATAAATCATATTATTATGGTAAAATAGTTACATACGCATTATATACGTCTTCTTTAATAATATTTGTTTAATATTGTACCTAATATTTTCCCGATTTTCCCACGTTTTCCCCGGTTTGTCCCATTTATTGGGAAAACTCCTGAAAGAATCAAAAAATAACTCCCCAGTCAGATTTTTTTTTTAAAAAAAAAGTGCTGTTGTTATAAATCGGAGCAAAATTGCTGGTACAAAAGTTGTTCACAGAAAACAAATAAACGTTGTAAAACCAATACATTACTCGTTCCACTCAGAATCTAAAACAATTGCATTCAAATATATTGTTTTGTTATAATTTATAAATTAAATGACGAAAATAGCGTATGAAAATTGAAACATTGCATAGCTTCTCGCCGTTAGTTGGTCGTGGAAATCTACCGAAGTTATTAATCGCAGTGTCACACGAAAGTGTCAAAAGTACGGACAAAGTATTCGTTGTAGTCTTAGGAACGACGATCAGCTGAGAATTCCGTTTTAGAATTATTTAGCATTTCGCAATTATATTTTGCGCCGTTTCGTTTATCAGTACGTCAGCGAAAACAATATCACAACCTAGTTCACAGAATTACACGAACAATTTAGGGGCGCCCCCGGGTAAACGCTGTCTTTTCAGCGGCCTTTTACGTCCGCACAATAATTTAATGTAAATAAAATATAGGAAAACGATTACGGAAATCATCTTCATTATAACGCTTGCAATAAACCGGGTACACGCGGATTCGGTAAAAAAATATTGCTACAGAATCAGAATATTTTGGCATCTATTGTGTAGTTGAATCGGGTTCGGTTGACTTGAACGGACGTCGAACGATTTAATCGATGATGGACGGTTGTCTTCGGTCGCTTTCTAATAGAACGATACACGACACGTACGTATATTTTGATTAATAGTAACTAACAGAAATCGTTCACAAAAATCCCCACTTATATTCCATCGAAAATAATTATTTAATCGCTTTATATTATAGTTGCAATTATGATATTAATATAAATCATACTATTCGTTCAGAAATTCCTGGTCACGTGTTTTGAAATTCCGTAAGTTTTTCTATTTTTTCAAACCTTGAACTTTTAATGCGTATAATAAATCTACTACAATTATACTTAGCATTTATAATGAATGATGCCAATCTTGAAATTTAGAACTAGATTTCTGGTAGAAAAACAAAATCAAAAATAATGAAACTTTTATTTTCGTAAATTTGTCTACTTCTCCTATACATTTAGCCCGGTTTAATGCAATTATTAAGAAAATTACTTGAAAAAAAAAAAATGATCTCCACAGTGCACAAACTAAATCCAAAATACTACAGAAAGGACTCACATTATTTTTTATTGGAACCAAATTTCTCATAAAACAATTATTAATAAATAGAAAAAAAAAAGACGGACATACTTCGCACACGGGTGCAGCCACTATTGTAGGTGGGAAGTTGGGAAGGTAGGATACAGACAGGAATTTAATGTACATCTGTAATCAATGGTAAACCATTGCTAACGAAGAAACGATTCTGAGTGGAGTTCAATTGATAGTGTTGCTATGTCAACAATATATTTAAAATGATAAAAACAATGTGCGTTTCCATGACAACGATTGTTTAAAAAAACATTTAAAATAACAAAAACTTAATAATAACAAAAAATAAATATAAACGGTTTCTAATGACAACTTTATTTTAATCATTCAATTTTTTTTAACCTAAAGAACCCGGTTTTACTTGTTATCTCGAATATTAATGAGAATTTCAAAAATCACATGTATAAAGTACCACCTAATGCACATTTCCAATCAGAAAAGACGCTATACTTGATAATCGGAGTAAACTTTATGATAGAAATAGTGTTCACGTAAAAGAAAAACATACATTGTAAAACCAATACATTCCTCGCTCCGCTCATAATCTAAAATTTAAAAATAACACACATCATAGTAAAAGAAATACATGTTTTGTTCAGGTGAAAATCTAAAATGGTATGATTGCTCTAGCAGTGTCTTGGTGAGAGTATACTGCGGCATACAACAATTTTAAATTACTATGTTTTTGAACCTGATGGATACGACAGTTTTATCCGGTTACTGTGAGTGTTTGTATCGAGATGAACGGAATAGAAGCTACTAATGAAAAATGAATTGACAAGAAAATTAATAGATTTGCTTACAATGTAAACGAAATTGGTAATGACTAATGATTAATTATTACCTTTCATCGCGTGTGCTTTCTGCGCTCATTTGGAAACGTTTGCTTCGCAACAATTTAAGTTCTACACATTCTAACGTAAACTGTTCCTATAGTGATTCGCATATAATACACATAAACACAGTAAATAACAGAATTATTTTACTCACAGCCAGACACGATGCGCAGACTGGCCAGTCGGTGACCAAACCTAGAAATTGCTTAAAAGTAACGAACAAATACAATTTATTATAATAGAAATTAACGATATTCGATTGAAAATCATAACTGACGGACAGTAACTGATCATGGGTTTTTTTTTAGAAAGCTACAACGGAAATATGTAAAACAATTTTGAGCCGATAACCGATAACTGCGCATTGGCTATTAGCGCCACCCAACGGAAACGGTTTAAACCAGAGCGATTATGTAGTGTTAACACAAACTTTTGGTCTTTATGAAAACGTGTGTGCGTACGGACGAAAATGCACTACACAGTGTACGTCTAAAGACGGGCCGGTGTATGGTATTTGCGTACTGTTACACAATTGCGCATACGAAATGTACTAAAATATGATGGAAACTAAACAAATAAAGTTGTTTTGGTTTTACGGTTTTCACCGTGAATACGCTAACATTCGTTGCGTGATCGACCCAACTGATTTTTAATATCCTGCGGTACATCCACATCTCAAACGCCTAGACGCGTTTGATCAACGCATTGGATAGAGTGTTTAATATCAATGGTTTTAATTATTTACAATCTCCTCGTCGTCATGATTATTGCCTATTATTAAATTGCTTTTCGGTCGGTCACGCATCGTGTATTCACAGTCCGTTTCTGTTTTTAAACGAAAACCGCAAAAGAAAAAAAAGGTAAAGAAAAACGAGTAACTGTTTAAACGGACGGACCGTGCTTACAGTGTAAATTATACATTATACATTATAATTATATATGTAACTGGTATACGTTCCTACGCATAATCAGAATCGTTGCTATTACGGCGTGCATAATAATTACGTACTTATGCAATTTAATGATTTTTTTTTTTTCGGCTAGCGAATCGATTAATTTGGCCGGACGTTGCCGCCGGATATTTATGTTTACATCCATCAGTCGGACCCGTTAATTTTCCGATCGAATAATTTTCACGCGGATACACGTATAAAATAAGACGTGCAATGAGAACTTAGCCGGCCGGTACCCGCGGAGTTCGCAAATATTATAATCCGTGTCATTTGATCCGATTGGTCAAGGTGTCCGACGGGCATACAGAATATGTTTTGCTTACAATCAGTTTGAATCCCGTGTGAAGGATTCAAACGCTATACGCTCTGATTGAATTATATCACCCGGTCTCGCGGTAATACATTTATAGCGGATATTAACAAACGGAAATAATCGAACAACATAGCATGTATCGTAAAACGGGTCCCTATCGTAGGTGCCTATAATCGAATTCGGTTATTTTCTCTCGTGTAAATTTGATCCTATACGGATTTAGGTACACACATACGTAATAATATTATCATAGCGTATAATCGTGTAAATCAATTTGCTTATTGTTGTGTTGACCGTTTCAATATTCGAAAAACCCATTGTCCAGTTTTTATAACAGTAAAACGAAAGCAAATAGACGGCGATCGTTTGTTTGAAAATAATAAAAAAAAATTATTTTAAAAACCTTGTTGTCCGCGCACTTGCGACGGATACGAATTTGATACTTTGACCGATTTGACTACACATACCTGCGGTCTAAACCTTAGGCGCAATTTTAGAGAGTGCAAACTACCAGGGGACGGCCCGACCCCTGGATTTTATTTCAGCGCCCCCGAATGGATAGTAGTTTCATTTATTTTACATTCAATACTATTCGTTGTCTAGTCACCAAACCGTGCGTTGAAATCCGTTTAAAATACGTATTCGTTCAAAGTTAATTTTATTATTCATATTGACTGACCCACCGGGTTTCATTAAATGAATTGAATATCGTATTATAATGCATATGGATACTTTTTCAATAATCTCAGAAGAACATCACAGTTTAATTTGCCGTTGTTGCCTTTTAAATGTACACTAATATTTTAAGGAGAAAAGATCCGTTTGTATGTTGGTTTGTGGTTATAGCCACAAACAAAAATGTTTGTTCCGGCTGCGAGATTCTGTGTATGTAATAACCAAATATTTTTTTCTTTGTAAACCATTCGTGATGTTTATGGAATTCTTTCAACGGTGAATGGCACACAATATTGCATTTTGTATGATTGATAGGCAGTCTGAAACAAAAATAAGAATGTTTTAAACAGATTTCAATTTATATTCCGCACTGATAACAACGTAATGATTATTTTCCATTTAACGGTAACATTATTTACAAGTCAGTTTTCTCGCTATTTGAACAGATGCAATTATATTCTGATACATTATCGATGACAGTAAATTAACAGGTGTGCATTCTTAATCAATAAACAATCATTTGTTATTTATTTTTCAACAGAAAAAATTATGCATGCTTTTTGAAAATAGATAAATTGCGTCGTTCATTACATCAACAACAATGAAACATTAAACATGTACACATGTGCCACGATGTGACAAATGGTAATAGCATTTTATTTCACATCAGTAAATAAAAATCAATATATAAAAAAAATCAACGGCGTATACTCCTTAAATTAAAACTAGTTTGTTCAATTGACGCATACATATTTTTTCAACTGTTCGTAAATTACCATGCGATTATTTAAATAAGCCAATAGTGCAAACACCTACATTATAAATTACTATTTACGTTTCGAGCACGGGGTATATTAATCCGAAATCTGCGTAAAAACGTGAAAACGTGTTGTTTCTAAGAAGAAAAAAAACCATCGCAGCAAACAACCGTCTCCTAAAGCGTACCGATCGAAAATATCTACGTGTATGACGCAATAGGATAAAATCATCCAGACGTTCAAGTCAATCGAAGCTGACTACACTACAAGCCAGGCGGCCAATAGACATTTATTCGGTAACAATATTTTTCGAGTTCCTAAACAAAAATTATAATGAAGTTGATTACGATAATCGTTTTCATATTTTGTGTTTATGTTCAATTACCTTCTGGAGGCAGGTGTGATTCAGGAGTTAGATTGAATTGTGCTCCTTTTGGTAAAACCGTTACTTGTTCACCGCCGTATATTAATCTTTGCTTTGAAGACCATTCTACTTGTTGTTGTGAATAATAACTCCTGCTAAAATTCCCCAGCACATAAATAAATAATATTATTTTATCAATACGCATGTAATCATTAACGAATGTTCTAAAATAGTCCTCTATTTCACTAAGTTTACTAGTTAAATTCTGTAAATTTGTCATTGTTTCAAATTATGATATTGTAAAAATTGGACATTCACAATTTTCGCGAACCTTATAATTTCAAAATAATTAAATCGTGTGAATTCACAAAAAATACGAATCCGAATTCCAGCAGAATCATAATTATTAATTGTCAACAATTACCTACAGTTTTAGAGATTTGGATTAAGTGGAATGTCTACGTGAACGTTTTAGAATTTTTAATAAATTTATAATATTCAAAAGAACTTAATTATATTATGGTTAGTTAAAAAATCGTCACATGCAACAGAAATGTACTCAATGAAACTTATTATAATCACCGTACCTAACATCGTGTATAACATTTTACTCATCAATATATTTACTAAGCATCTGCCTGCTAACTGTTGTTTATTAACTTTTTGTGAAATATTTACTTTCCTTATTTATCCGACTCCTATATACCAGGCATTAATCCTATTGACATTTTTTTTTTTTTTTTATTTATTAAAAACTTCGCTATTGCTCCATGAAAAAAATATGAATAATTGCATTCGGAATATCACGAATTTCCCGAATATTTCTCATAATTTACTTCCAACTATATTAGTGTTGCATATCTACATTTATAACTACGGTGTATAATATACCGTAATATATATGTTAACTAGTAACACCTACACTTTATGTCTGGGGTACGTCAGAATATAATTTGTGTATTCAAATCGTATCAAAATAAACGAAATACGACAATTTTGCGAAATGTTAATGTAATAATGTGAAATATAACACGACGTCATATAGCTATTTGCGGTAATTGTCACCTAGTAATTTATTATTGTTAATAGCACCGTACACGTTCCAATATCAAAACACGTTGAAATAAACAGTAATTTGCATTATTAAGTTGTCACATTTAAAAAATTAACAATAAAAATAATTAATAATGCCCACGCTACGACAAACGGCGAAAACCATATGTAAACAAACCATGAATATAAATCAAAATCATTAGGCATATATATATTTAAAGCGTATTATAATTTTATTGTTCAGCGCTGTACATAATAATACCAAGTCTAAATCTGCCTTTAATCAATATTGCACTCGTGCACTCATTTACCTAGTAATATAAAACGTATCGTTCCAAAAACTCATCGATGCAAACGACCATCGTCCAGGGCTTGGCTTGCGCTAAAGAATTCTCGGGACAATCCATATTTCAATGCGTGCCGGCTGAAAAAATTTTGTAAGAAAAAAACATTATAGCTCATGCTAGTAGGTGCTAGTTTTGATTCTATAGTATAATTAAATTATATAGTTCTACTTATATAAGCATCCTAAACAAACGCAAGCCTAAATTGATAGCTATGGATACGCTGATACTAGAATACATACTCAAAGCCGGTAGTGCATTATTGTTTAATGTCGTTTAAATGTGATAAATAACATTATAGGCTTTGGTAATGCTCAAAATATCAAATTATATCCTTGCCATTATGTGACGATCATCTTCGAACATCCGGGGAGGGGACACTATATTTTTTCAATAATATTTACCTTCCTGTTTAATTCCCATTAACTGAAATTTATAAGTTTACGTGACATAATATTTATGACCGTATATTCCTGTTTCAAGATTTTCTGCAATAGTATTTATCATAACTATATAATTATTTATGAAATAACAAAGAGTAGGTAGGTAGTTTACTTTCTAATAAACTGAAAAATATATAATATTATCAATATTGCATTTTATTGTTTAATTAATCAAATGAGTTACATTAAAGTTTAGATAAGTTTGAATAAAACGAGACTGCAAATTACGTTTATTTTTTGAAAATTGATCAACATTTTGAATTGAATTTAAATCATAAATTTTCAATGATGGCACATTTTCTAAAATAAAATCTAACTGCAGAGATACTCTATGAAGGTAATTTTTTGATTTCTCAAGAAGTTTTCCCGATAAATGGCAAAACCCGGGACAAATGTAGGAAAAACGAGAAAATAGGTACTATTTAAACAATTATTATCAAAGAAGTTATATAATGCATATGTAATTATTTTACCAAAATATAACATAAATATTGTTGACAAAGCAACAAACACTATCAACCGAACTCCGCTCAGAATCGTTTTTTCGCTAGAAATAGTTCATTGTTACTTACAAATTTACATAAAATTACTTATAACAGTGACTGCACCCGTCCCCATTATGCTAGGAGTGTTATTTTGATATTACATTCAATAGTAGACACTTTAAGTTTCAATCATTGTCCGTAATTTTAAATTTGGATGCAAGATCAATTACCTTAGAGGTAAGGGCAGATAATTTTTCAGATTGAGGATTAATCATAGTAACCATCCTATTCTGAGATGTTTTAATTTCATTCCAAAATTTCATCAAACTATCAATTTTAGGTTCTATTTTAAACAATAAATTGTTCAATTAATTTTTACATGAAACATAACTCCTTACAATTGAAGTAATACTAATAAAACAGACCGACGTAGATTATGTAGTTGACATTAATCACTTCAGTACCACTTGTTTAAATTTCCGGGAATTAAGTTACGCTAGATAGACAATTGGCTGATTAAGTTTTGATGTTAAGAAAATGAAAAAATATTGATATTTTTAAGTACCCATTGATTGTACTAGAAGAGCTACAAAAACTTACACCGATAAATGCTTTAATATTTCGTAAGTTTTCTCGTTTTCCTCCGGTTTCCTCAGTTTTTTCTATATTTATTGGGAAAGTTCCTGAGGAAATAAAAAATGATCTCTCTATTGTACCACTCTAGTCAAATTTTTCTTTTAGAAAAATCGCTATCATTGTAAATTAGAGTAAAAATACTGGTAGAAAAGTTGTCCACAGAAAAAAAATAAATAAATATTGTTGCATAACCAATACAAACTTCATTTCACTCAAAATCTAAATCAAAATTTAAAATAATAAAATCATTATTTTCGTATATTTTCCCGTTCTTTCTATATTTTTAATATGGGTTTGCTCAGTTATTAAAAAACTACTTTCTTACTCACCAACTAAATTAAAAATGTAATAAGAAAAGTCTTTTGTCATTTTTTTTTATTGAAGCAATATTTCTGGTAAAATACATAACTCATAAAAATTTAACAATTTAAGATTTGAAATTGTAGCATCGTAAATGTAAGTTTTCATTTTACGTTGTTCAAAATTATTATAAAAAAAAAAACTACTTAGAAAATCAAAAATCAACTATCTTCTTGATTACAGAAGATTCTCAAGAGAGAACATCGGTTACAAAAATATATAATCATGAAACCGTTACGATATAATTATGTGTTCGTTTATCTCTACGTTTTTCCGGTATTTCTCAATTAGTATAAAAATCTATTGGGAAATCAAAAAATGTCCGAAACTCACCATTGGTTTTTCATTCAAAATTGAGGAAAAAACAATGAAAGGACAAATGACATTTAACAATGTATATTAACCATTTATACGGATTGTTCAATTCCTGTGTACAGGATTACTAGCAATTGTCAGTTTAATATAATAGGTTTATAATAGAACACATTTAATAAAAACGTATAAACTAAATCTAAATTTAATCTAGAAAGATTTGATTTTCAGGAACACGGTTGAGAAATTGTTGACCAATGCTTGTAAATAGAGCGCCAAAAACTTCTTCGATGGCGGGCTGAAGTTCACTTAAAACTTCACGCCAATTTTCGTTTAGGAATACATTCATGTGATCTCCTGCAATTTTTAATAAATGATGAACAATCACACAAAAAACGTAAAAAAATGGCTTTCCCATTCATAAATAAATAATATTGGGTTTTATCCAGATAAATGTACGTAGATAAATTATCTAAATAGGTAAATTTTACCTCCTATTTTATTTAGATAAATACGAAATAAGACATCTGAGTTATCTCAGATAAATAGTTAAACGATCTTGATACATTTTTTTAAATCGTTATTTATGCAGAGTGGTCAACTTAACGTAATACTCTTATCTTATTACTGATTATCTCGTAAAATATTTGATTTTTTCGAAATTTGCTATTTAGGACTTCTCACATTTAAAAAATAAACATATCTAAAATGTTGCTAAATTTTTTCTTTTTTACCCTTATTTAAGAGGTGAAACTACTGCCTACTTTTGGTTTTCAAATTGCAACCTATGTTTAAAAACTCTTTAAATTGACAAAATATTGATTTAAATCAATTTTTGCGTTTTGATATTTAGCGTTGACAAGATATTCTACTTCCAACGGAGAGAGATTTACTACTCTCCTAAAGGAAAAAGCCGTGGAATCAAAATAATTATAATTACGGCGCTTTTATTTATAAAAAAAATGTGTCTAACTAGTAGATTGTAATCTATAGGAGAGTATTATCTATTCTCCCTCCCCCCGCTGGAACTTAGAAAATGGTAGTTTTACATTAAAAATGCATACAAATTAATTTTACTCAAAATGATACGAAGGAAATGTACGGCAATCATCCTAAGAAGGATAATGAAGTGCTGCATAATTTATATGGCTGTACAGAACGCGACGTTTTAATATTTTTCCACCATTCTCCCCTACTTAAACTTAAAAATATAATATCTCGTCAATGGGAAGACGGAAATCAACATTTCAAACTAATACTTCATCCGTGTAGGTATAGAAATTTAAGCGTAGATTACCACTTAAAAATCAACAGTCGGTATTGGTTTCACCCTTTAAAATAAGAGCAACAATAAAATGACTACAATGTAAAATTGTAAACATATTTATTTTTTAATAATCCAAAAAACAAATTCTGAATAAAGTTAATATTTTCCGAGATAATGTGTGTCTGATGTTATGTTCATTACTTTAAACACCTATTTCTTATATTTAATAGGTAAAGAATTTAATTTATATTAATATGGGTTAACAAATTAATTATTAAGTTGTATCAATCACACAACCTTTCTGAAATCTATACATTTGTACCAAATCTAGTACATCTATATTACTTTAAGCACTTAGTTTTATGACGAAATATGATCAAATGTTTTATGTATTTTTTAATCCACGTAAAAAGTTTCTGATTATATTTTATCTATTGTTATTAATTAGGTATTTTTGCGAGTTAACATATTGGATACTGATACTGTAATGACGTTTAAGTACGCGGGTAATCAACAAACGCACAAGGCCAACAATAATATATTATAATAGTAAATAGATCAAAAATATCATGCGTTATTTTAAAAAATTTTAAAATTTTAACGTTTCCTAATCGTTTTCATAAAACATAGGTAACAACTAAGGTCGGAAGAATAGATAAATGTCGACGACCTCGATTTTAATGAATGATAACAAATAAAACGCGTCACTTTTCACTGAACAAATTAACGAAAATATGAATTTTGAACCTTCACGCGAAGTTCCTTGGCTATTTGTGAGTCCCAGTATTCTTTATCGAAATTAAATTAAATGAATATCTTTCAAATTAGCCATCAAAATCCGATAAACACAGAGCAGATGACATTGCGGAATATATTACTATATGTGATTGTTTATACATAAAAATATCATATTTGCAACATTTAGTAATTTTAATGTTTTAATAGAATGTTTTTAAATCAAATAAATAAACGAATACGTTTTCACATTTCGCAGCATTGGAATACGTGCCTAATTACAAACCAGAGCTTTCATTTGAAAAAAAACGAATCGTGTTTTTTTTCATATAAAATGTTTTCAGACTTTTACATTTTACGTTATTTTAACAATAACAATAAAAAAACTTTTACGTTTTACATATTGAGTTATTAAAATTATAATTTATATTTATTATACACAGTGCTCTACTTGGGGAGGATGGGTGACACAAGGCTATTATTTGTTTTATATACGGAACAGTACATATTTGTATTTTTTTTTTTTTTTTTATCAAATTGAATTTTCATTCAAACTTAAACTTTACACACATATAAAAAAATTATTATTCGACTTTCTAATCAATAACACAACCGAACAAATTACGAAACTGAAATTGATTGGATCCGAAATCTTTGCACAATTAAATTAGGTACGTTCAATTCCCGAATTCAAACGTAGCGGAAGAAAATTATAATTTTTTTACTTCAGTCAGTCCGTTTAATCCGTTCTGTACACAGTCTATGTACGTGTAAATTATTAATCATAAGAAACTTATTTAATACGTACCCAAAGCTTTGTTCCCGTTAAACAAATTATCCAGTTGAACGTGAAAGTTTATTGGGATAAACGTCCACGTTAAATTTGCTACTTCCAAATACATTTGTTCCTTTCTGAACACTGGCTTCATTTCGACATTACCGGTGAACTTCAAAACGTCTGAAAAACACATTATCGCACCATAGTTAGTTTACTTGGGTTCAATGTGAACATTTTCCATACTTACCTATGATAAATTTGCACCTTCCCTTTCCAACAATTGGAAGGATGAGAACTTTTCCGTTCACTTCATAATCTCCCTCCATTAATAGAGAAT
Source organism: Cinara cedri (assembly GCA_902439185.1). Taxonomy (NCBI): domain Eukaryota; kingdom Metazoa; phylum Arthropoda; class Insecta; order Hemiptera; family Aphididae; genus Cinara; species Cinara cedri. The sequence continues at coordinate 1,965,363 of CABPRJ010001900.1, read as the reverse complement.
TCGGTACGTGCGTCTCTACGTTAAGGCGATAACTTTTTGGATCGTAACTGTTGTAGTACAAAACATATAAACAGTCAATAATATTGTGTATTTCGATTAAAAAAAATTGTTATTTTTAACAGACAACACACTTACTGTGCACTATCTATAATCGTGTATTTCATGTTGGACACGATCAAGTCCGTAAAGTTCATGTTAACGCTGACCGGTCCAATTCCTTGTTCTATATTTAATGAGGCAATTCGATATGGATCCGATGTGATTAAACCTAAACTCGGGACGCCTATAAATAATTAAAATATTTTACGTATATGTATATTAGCTGATGTCTAGGGTTTATAGTGTTATATGTTACATACGTTACAGCCGTAGCGTTTGAATAACACTGTTTCATGATATAACTATAGTTTTACAAGTTACTTTATTTAATCTCTAGTTACAACGTGACATATAATACAGGGTGTCACACGAATGTACGAGTGTACCCATTGCAATATCTCTTGAAATAATAATGATAAACAAATTCTATTTTAGTTTTTTACTATTATTTCCCACAGGGATAAGGACTGAACATATTTATATATAAATTAAATTTGTTATGAATTGGTGAAAAAAATTTTAAAAAAACTTTTTTATTTTATTATTTTTGAAGTCAATTTTTAGAATTTATTTTTTTTAAAATATTGACATTTCAACTTTCTATCTTTATTAAATTCGTTAATTTTTTATAAGTTTTTAAAGATCAGAGAAAAAATATTTGTTTTAATTTGTTTTTAATTTCATCCGTGTTACCAAGGTAATCCACAATTTAACAAAAATAATTTAATTTTCGTACCAAAAATACTTAAAATCCTTTCAACCCGACAAAAAGTAGAGTATGTTTTTCTCCGAGGTCTAGCCTATCTCTATACCGGAAATCATTAAAATTCTTAATTCAAATAGTATCAAGTTACTTTAGAAACCGATTCAACACTTTAACTTAAATATATAAACTGACATTAGGGTACATAGATATATGTTATAACATAATCATTCTTACCTTTTATCAACTGAGGAACAGAACTTTGCAGTGCATTTTTGATACATTCGTCAAATTTTGGATCACTTTTCTTGCATTGTATGAAACCTTTGGCTGTATTAATGAAATATAGTACGTTACTAGATATGTCAATTCAAATTACTTATTTACTAATTCATAGTATTATAATAATTCAAAAACAAAATTGAATTCAATTTTATGTAATATTACGTATAAGATTGTCATTGAGTTCAAAAAATAACAATTTTTTATCTTTTATCAATCGTGATATATCTCTTGGATCATTATGAATTAACGGACATAGTTACATACGGCCATATGAGATTAAGCTTGATAAAAGTAATTATTTCCGTAAAATTTTAATTTACAAAAATGGAAAAGAACAAATTATTTATTTAATTTATTTTTACTAATTTTGGGATCAAAAAAAAAAAAAAAATGGTCTTAAATTTGTTCCGTGACGCATGTTTTCGTATTTCGTTTTGTGTTATATTTTCTTTTTGTAGTGTATTTTTTTTTCGGATATTGTTTTCCGTTTTATGACGTTTCGAAATCGGTTTTTATATCGTAAAACGTTATATTCGTAACGTTGTTATTATGTTTACAAGCCCAGAAAATAGTTCGTGTTCAACGATTTTCAATCGGGACATGTTTAACCATTTATTGCATGCCGTTATGAGATATTATCAGATAATATAATATGTGTTAAATGGATCGAACTCACGTAGCTTAATTGAAGCTGCACTGGCGATTGCAAAGACCGCGTACACCAGACCACTCACGATTTTCATAATTCGTACGATTTATTTCGGCCTGGCAAACAAGTCCGCGATAACTCCACATCGACCGTCTTCGGTTATGAAAAGCATACAACTACACACTATACGTAGAGCATTTATCTAGACGCACCGGATGGTTTCAAAAAAACAATAGACAGACAAACACACGTCGATATTCGACCGGTTTTCAAAAATATAAAATTATATTATTATATTCGCCTACCTATATTATAGATTGTTCCTATAAGGTCGACTTCGCCGAGGCCACTTTTACCAGCGCAGCATTCGCATAAAAATCTCTACTAAATTGAATAAAATCAGACTTGTAAAAGATATTACCTATTTAAAAGTATATTCTTATTATACATATTATTTTTGAATTAATTCAAAATGCATATTTGAATACGAATAGTGATAGTTTTGAGAAATATTTATAATTACTTAAAAAGTCCTTTTTTTATTTACCTACTATCCCACACTGCCATACGTGAAGTTGATTATATATATATATATATATATATATATATATATATATTGGTTTTTATAAACACAAATTAAACTGTTAAATCCGTTTAATTTTCAACTCTATGTTTAAAATGCGGATTCGAATATTGAAAAAGCATTAGACTATTAATTGTATCTGAATACTTTTATACAAAACTATGAATAAACACGTTTTCGTTAGAATACATACAAATATGAGAACATGACTGCTCACAGGTGTGATTTCGACTTTGAAAACGATATGGTATAAATTAAGAAATCGTAACCAAAGATGCAATGGCCTTTAAAATAAACTATAGAATATTCGTTTGGATACAAATGTTGGTTACATTTATACGAATATTTTATACATTAATAATTGAGTTGATTCTGGTTAGCCAAATTCCTCTCATTTCAGAAACTGATAAGATACATTATACAAACTGTGGCAATTTATTTCATAGATGTATAATATAAATTACATTAACCACGTCGTGTTAGTGGTTTCAGCCTAAAAAATGACGATAATATAATATTATTAAGTTTCTTGTTTTATATAATTCCGAAAAAATAAAAAATACTTTCCGAGATAATGAGTGCATTGCCTTTTGTTGTTGTTCACTCTGTATAATGGGTTCCGATAGGTCTTCTATAACAGAATGAAAACAAGGGCTACGCCATGCCGTCGACGAAAAAAAAATACATTCCGAGATAATGAGTGTCTTGCCTATTGTTGTTGATCCCTCTGTATAATTGGTTCCGATAGGTCTTCTATAACAGAATGAAAACAAGGGCTACACCATGCCGTCGACGAAAAAAAAAAACCTAAACTTAGAAGGCCGTCACGTTTTATCGTAGTACAGGTATAATATCCGGTATCCGGTCCGCCTCGAACCACTACCGGTATGTACACCACGCCGTTTTAATAAACTTCTATAAATATTCGATTAAACGTGTTGATAGTGTACATTATTATAACTTTTTGTTTCTGATCGGCNTATAGTTCCCATTGAATATTTATCGCGCTGACTCAATAAAACCCACTTATAATTGATTATATTCTGAAATGAAACGAATTTGGATGACAATAAACAACTCAATAATTATAATGTATAAAATATTCAAGTAAACTTAATAACGTTTGTATCCAAACGAATATTCTATTATTTATTTTAAATATACGCCTAGCACAGATGAAATAATTCTCAAATGAAAATTCGAGAAAACTGTATTATATTTTATGTTGAAAACGTGTGATTTCGTAATGTAGAAAGTTTCAGTGGAATATAGTTCCCATTGAATATTTATCGAGCTGACTCAATAAAAACCACTTGTAATCGATTATATTCTGAAGGGAGATAGTAAACTGCGGCAAAACCAATGGTTGCCTTTCTTAAATCCAAATAAGGTACAAAAATGCTTTCAGAATGTTTTGCAATCTATTTTACTCATTGAAGACGCATGAATTAATAAATTCGTAGAATACATTTTTAAAATTTACATTACAACAGATGCAAGTTTCCCTCCAAATCTCTGTGTTGAATTTGCACCAACAGCAAATCGGACAACCAACAGTTATGAGACATTTCAATCTAAATTAAATAATCTATTGAACATTAGTCATCCAAATAATTATAACTTAATTGATGTTTTTAAAGATATTCAGTCTGAAACATACATAATAATACGAAGTAATGGACAAAGAAAATAGTAAAAAAAAAAAAAATATGTATATTTGAGAAAAAAGATTGAATATAATAATAAATTACTAACCAAATTCGATTACGTCAAAGCCGTTTCATTTAAATTTTTACCTGTTTAAAATATATAATATTCTTTTATAATTTTAATTTTTTTTTTTTTACACAAATGATTGACCAATAATTGAATTATTGACCAACAAATTGCCTATTATAAACCTACTTATTATGTAACCGAATTTAAAATAAAACCAAATATTTGGAAGACTATATGACCATCCTTCTCATGGTGTCTTCTGGGTAATGCTAATGAGCCGAATAATCGGACGCAATTTACCTGGTATGAAATTACAACAGGAACGCAATTCGCCTAGTTTTATTAAAATGGGACGTAATTCACCTAACGCCGCAAATTCAGCCACTGAAGTATACGGGGTAGTTGGTTGGTCACACTTCCACCTTGTGGGACACCAGCTAAAATAAGGGCGATTGATAACAACTCCATGCTTACTCTTATTACACAGAATCGGTTTTTGAGGTAAGATCGGAAGAAGAGAAATTAAGGCACGGGAAGAATTGTTTTAATTTATACAGAAGTCTTGGGAGACAAACCCGATCAAATGCCTGAGCAACATCTAGTAAAACGGTAGAGCAATATTTTTTCATTTCGAGTGAATATAATATTAAGTCAACTAACCGATTGATTTGATAGATTGTTGAATGTCCATTCCTGAATCCAAATTGTGAGTTTGGAATGATTTGATCAATATTAATTAATCGAGATATACGCTCAAGGTTAATTTTTTAAAATTACAATATCAAAATCATTATTGCCTTATTAGCGGCAGAAATGTTACAAGCTTTCCATAAAATATCATATAAATTCAAGTTGCTGTAACTCGGTGAAATTTGAATTTGGAAAGCTGATAAAATGGTACCTACATACAAATTGTTGCGGGTGTCTTTTTCAACTCAGGTTCGGGTAAAAGTCAGAAATCACACACAATATTTTAAAATGATTAAAACATGCATTGCCCATTATTTGTACCAGCTGTAAACTCCTTTAAAATAAATAACAGAATATTCGTTTGGATACAAACGTTAATTAAGTTTATTTTCTACTAGACTATTTAGACTACTAAGACTATTTTCTTTGTCCATTACTTCGTATTTTTATGTATGTTTCAGACTGAATATCTTTAAAAACATCAATTAAGTTATAATTATTTGGATGACTACTAATTTAGATTGAAATGTCTCATAACTGTTGGTTGTCCGATTTGCTGTTGGTGCAAATTCAACCCAGAGATTTGGAGGGAAACTTGCATCTGTTGTAATGTAAATTTTAAAAATGTATTCAACGAATTTATTAATTCATTCGTATTCAATGAGTAATATAGATTGCAAAATATTCTGAAAGCATTTTTGTACCTCATTTGGATTTAAGAAAGGCAACCATTGGTTTTGTCGCAGTTTACTATCTCCCTTCAGAATATAATCGAATACAAGTGGTTTTTATTGAGTCAGCTCGATAAATATTCAATGGGAACTATATTCCACTGAATATTTCTACATTACGAAATCACACGTTTTCAACATAAAATATAATACAGTTTTCTCGAATTATCGTTTGAGAATTATTTCATCTGTACGCCTAGTTTCTGACAAAAGGCCGATCAGAAACAAAAAGTTATAATAATGTACACTATCAACACGTTTTATCGAATATTTATAGAAGTATATTAAAACGGCGTGGTGTACATACCGGTAGTGGTTCAAGGCGGACTGGATACCGGATATTATACCTGTACTACGATAAAACGTGACGGCCTTCTAAGTTTAGGTTTTTTTTTTGTCGACGGCATGGTGTAGCCCTTGTTTTCATTCTGTTATAGAAGACCTATCGGAACCAATTATACAGAGGGATCAACAACAATAGGCAAGACACTCATTATCTCGGAATGTATTTTTTTTTTTATTTTTTTTTCGGAATTGTGTAAAACAACACGCTTTATAATATTATACTCTAATTTTTAATTTTTATTTTCTAACTAATTTTTTAAGGGTAAAACCATTACCACGATCTGATTAATGCGATATTGTGAAACGTAATACGACGTATTAGCCATTTACCATTATTGTAACCTAGTAGTTGATTATCAAAAACAGCACCGTACATGTTCCAACAATAAAATACGGGCGTTGCCCGTGCTAATTGTTTGTTCTTTTTACCTTTATTTCCGGTTTGCTTTGTCCGTATTGGACTAAAACAATAGGCGGAAAGTGGATAGTCCACGGACTAAACGTGTTCTGTATATCGTACATTTTTTCGTTTGTGTTACCATAGATACCATAGCACAGTACAGGGGTTAAACTATGTATCCACTATAATAACTCTAAAATGTTGAGGACATGATAATACTGTAGTGTTTTCACTGTACCGAAAAATACAATGATTCAGAGATGACGTTTTACGTGTTTTCACTTTTCACTTACCCACCCAGTACAGCACATAGTGTCACATTTTAAACATAAAAAAGAATAATAATTCATAATGGCTACACTAGGTATTTAAAACGGCGAAAAACTTATTTCAACAAATTATGGATACAAATTCATAATATTATTAATAAAAAAAAAAAAAATTAATTAATGAATAAACAATAAATTTAATGATCAATGGTTAATATGTCTACTAGACGGTATACCTATAATAATAGTTTTATTAGTTAAAATAATACGCAAACATGTATGAACTCATCGTAAAACGACAAATATTAATTTATAAAAACCAAAAACAGCATTCGTTTTCAGTGATATAAACTGATATTCTGTTGTTTCAGCAAGTTTTTCCAACCAAGAAAATAATCGTTTACATCATTTTCTAAACACCGACGTCAGAAAAGGCCAAAATCGTTCAATATCCTAATCGTCGATCGAAACCGATTGGACTACAAACGTCAAACACATTGGTATCATTATTTTTCGAGTAAAACTAATAAAGATGAAATTAAATTATATGATATTTTCCTTTTTTTATATTTTATTTATTTGTATAAATGAAATGTATGCCGGAAGTGGACCGTCGTGCGGTTCATCCGAATCAAACTGTGGTCCAATAAATGTAGTAACGTCGTGTGGCGGAGGGAAAAAGCCCGTCATTTCTGATTCTTGTGCATGTTGCTACTAAACTAATAAAACAAAAACAAACGGAAAAAAAATAAATGTTTATATATTATAACCTTATTAAACAATATTAATATTATTTCAATGCAAATTACGGAATTCTCTGGCGACTCCATCTCCGACAATCGACAAACACGAACCCATACATTCTTTGACTTGGTGATGAACCCCTTCAGATTTTCAGAAAATTTCCGAATTCTATAGACCACGTTACGTAATATGTATTTATTTTATTTATTTGTAATTTGTAATTTGTAATTTTAATTATTTTACACTTCTGTTGGAAATTATATTGTTCTCAGTTCCGTATTATACATCAAAATAAGTCTTTTTCTTTTTCGATACCTATGATATTTTATTTAAGTACCAAATGGCTCTTTTTTCGCCTTCTTTATAACATTAGATAATAAATTATCTGTTCTTCATAAATAAACACTAACTCTAAAACCGTGTCTACAGTGTATAAACGATGGCTACTATTACCGTAAATAAATACACAAATAAACAAATGAATTGGTCACCTGGAGTATTATTCGACCGGTTTCGAATTAAAAATTCATCGTCAGGTATATCACAGTCAAAATGTAAAAAGGAGCCGGATTTTAAAAACTAAACGAAGGAATACATGGAAAAAAATTATACAAACTGGTTGTTTTACATAGAATTAATTTATTTTAATTTAAATAACACTTATCATGATACTCCAGGCGACGCATTTATTCATTTATTTATTTTTTATTTCTATATGTAAAATTTGTATTTATATATTTATTTACTATATTTATTCTTGTCGTCTAAAAATCGATTCCTAATACTATCCTTAAACAAAATTCCCGAATATGGCGCGAAAAACCGATAAACAGATAAATAATAGAAAACAATTTTAATTATTTATTATGAAGAACAAAAACTGTTTGATGCATTTTTCCATATTTTTTCCAAACAGGTAGTTTAAATGATTATAGTATAACTATTAATGGTAACGTGCAGGGCATAAATCTCTGTACGGTCCAGTTTTTTTAAAGACCGGACCGGACCAGTGAAGTCAAATTAAGACCAAGACTGAACCGGATTAACGAAAAAAGCCATGGGACCAGGCTAGACTGGAGAGTTTATTTTTTTCTTGACTAAATAAGACCGAGACTACACCTAATAGGGACTGATTTATCATCTATGTATTACAATATTAAAAATGAAATATATTTAATAGCTAAATCCATTATCAAAACTATAATGTGATGATAAAATTGTAATAAGTTTTTCTAAATTTAAAATAGGCGATAACAAAAGAACAAATCGCACATTACGAATCGCGTGATAATCTTTCAGTTAATATACAAATAACATGAAAACCCAAAATTATTTTTTATCACTGTGTTCGTGTGTTATCCATCCATTTTCGTCATGTGTATTTGAAATCGCTTCGCCGAATATGATTGCCCCGGGGCCCGGATAATAGTTTATTTTTGTACGTATTAGGTAACATCGTAATTATTTTATTAAGCCGGGTGCGCACTAGAACAACAAATTGTTCCTCAATGTTGTTCAGTTGCCAGTTTCATTGACACAAATTGGAACATTTATAAAGATACGGTCCACATCAGAGCAAGACATTTCGAATAAAAGCTCAATAGAAACGATTCAAAACCTGTTGCTTTGCGTTTCTTGCAACAAAGTATCCACACATACGAAACATTTTAATATAGTCAGTACTAGATTTCAATAAATTTTAAATTAAATACACGATAAAGTAACTTTGAGGTTTTGTCGTTGTAAAGAATTTCTTTGAATTTATTTAGGTTACGATTAAAAATATTTATCAACTATTAATATTCTTAAAATTAATATAATTAATATATTAATAAAAAAAAAAAAAACTGTTAACATAATTTAATATGATAGCACTGAGCACAAAAACTATATACTAGAAACACCTGGCAAAACTCGGCTGGAACATTCTGTCAACATTGATAAGCTTTTATCGCCGTGTTTTGCTTTTAACCAAAACGCGAAATAAATAGAAAATTGTATTACCGGCAACATAAACATGGAGCGACATCCGGAAACATTTGTCAACCTTTGAATTAGCAACGTGTAGCAACTAAAAAAGTTACTATAATACGTTGCTCTGGTGTGAACCCGGCTTTATCGACATTTAAATCGGATCGGGCCTGAAAATAAAATACAAACATCGCCGATGTGCGTGCACGTTGTCGTTTCGTTTCGATTTTGATTTTTGGTCTACGAATGTGGCCGGACACAAATCGGATCTATAAATAAACGGCCTAGCGTCTCGTTATTAGTTCATGGCCGCGACGGAACGCAGCGGTCTCGGCGCGCGATTTCTCGTCCAGCCGGTATTTTTAATTATCGTCCGTCACGCGACACCGCCATACCCGTGAAATAGTAACAGCAACAACAATAATAACAACAATAACGATAACGTTGACGCGCCAGTGGCCGTTCAGGGCGGATACGAAGACCGTTGTCATCGGTCCAATTTCCGCGGCCACCGTAACGATAACACAACGTTACGTCGGTAGCTGATCAACGTGAATTTCGAACCGCGCGCGTTACGATTATTATTGTCGTCGTGCGGCGAGGTCGCGCGAACGTTTGCCGCGACGAACCGGCGCACGAACGCGGCGAGGACGCGAGGCCCTCGGACCCGGGAGCTATTTTCGACCCGGATCGTTTGGCACCGGTCCCGGCGTACTGCGGCGGCGCGACGACGTCGCCGGCGGCACTCTCCGGGAGCGGCGCGCCCGCCGCCGCGGTCCGACGCGCACTCGGCTCGGCCAATCCGTCTGTGGCGGCGCGACCATTGCCAAAGCCCCGTCGGAACGTTACGGGATTATCGCGCGCGCGGAACGAGCNGCGCGAAACGCAACGACGTAAACGGTGTTTCGGTCCGGTAAGTTATCGGCTCTGTAAAACCACGTCTGTCGAACGCATTGCGTCCCGTAACGGTGTCGTATTTTACTATCCGAACGTGTAAATGTCCCGTATACCCGTGTGTACTGCGCTCTGAGCGGAGCGAAAAATGTACCCGTTGGTTTTACAATGATGTTTAATTTTTTTTTCAAGGAAATCTGACTGATGGGGTACTTAAAAGGAGGTCATTATCTGACGTTCCCAAGAGTTTAATAGGTGTTTATAAATAATTTATAATATGGCACACGTCATATCGTTGATAAGCAACATTATCAACTGAACTCCGCTTTTCCAAGTCGTTTTTTTTTCGTTAGCAATGGTTTACCGTTGCTCACAGACATATATCAAATTTCCCCTCTACTACCTTCCCAACTTCTCACCTATCGTAGTGGTTGCGCCCGTCCCCGCCATCCTACACGGCTTTATTAATACATTAATAATTGTATCCGTTTTAAATATTACAGTGACATACTGTTTACAATAATCCAATACCTACGTATTAGCGAAACATATTTATTTTTAGCGAATGGTTTTTAATATTGCAAAACCGATAACCGATTATCGGCTCTGTATAGTTCCGTGCAGTTAGCATTGCGCCTATTCGATAATAACACGGAACGTCGAACGTTATTTCCATCGATATTTGTCGTTTTGGCTACGAAAATAAATGCCATCATTTCAACCGTTTTGCATAGTCGGTTCGGTCAAGTGGCTGTTTTTCTCAGCTAATGACGGTATGCAAGCACAAAATTTATTATCAAAGTCGACTGACCGGTTATTTCTCAACGCTGGGGAACTCTTTGATTATTATAAGTACGCCGAGAAAAATAGAGGTCACGGGACCGACGTTAAAAACGACGTACTGTTTCAATAGTAGCACGAATGATCACGATCAATGTATGATAGTTAATCAATAATATAATACAAAACCAATAGATCTCTTGCTACACTCAGACTCTAATGAACAGAAAAATAATAGTTAGATGATAATTACAATCAAACAAAAAAAAAACAAGCTAGATTACTATGATTAAATATAAAACAAACGTATAATAGATTTACATTTGTAATACAAACAAATAAAACAAATAAACCAATACATCTCCTATTATAGTGAAACGATTAGTTCGTTTTAGTTTAAATCCCAAATGTAACAAAGAAGCTATTAGCTTTACTAAGGTTTATTTTTTTCGTTACAAAACACTTTTTTGGTAAGTAAAAATGCTCAAAATTATTCAAATTATACAAATACGGTTTCTGCTTAATTAACTAACACGACGTCTATACGATTATAACAGTAATCAAATATAATGTGTTACAGGACATGGGAGACATCGGTGAAGTATTGCGCGATGTGTCCGATCTGTCACCCGAAGATTTGAGAAAACAGAACAGAAACCTACAGAAGTTTTTGGTGAAAGTGATCGATTTGTTAAAAGAAAAGACGGATCGGTGCGTCACTCAAGAGAAACACGTCGAGGCACTCACGTTACAAGTAAGTGTAGAAATAATTAATATTGTAACAATTATAATGGCGAGAAAAAAAAACAGATCATTTGTATCGTTCATGTTCTATACCCACGCGTTGTATGTGTATGTGTAACATTGTGTCGATTTTTGTGCCCAGACGAACTCATTGAAAGAGGTGGTGGACATCACCAAGCACATGTTGGCTATCCGGAACACGGAAGTAAAACGTATGACGGAAGATCTAGACAGTCTCCAAGCCAAGATCAACGAAGAGAGGGCCCGGCACAGTGCGATAATCGAAAAGATGAACTTGGCCGCCAAGTGAGTAAAACCGAATTTTCTCGCATTTCTCATAGGAGTAGAGGGGCATGAGATATCCGTGAAATTTAATTAACGGGGGGCTCATATACAAAATAAATAGGTACGATCACTACGATGGTATTTATAGCGGGGATCGTTAAAATAATTTTTATATTTTCTTTAGTCAAATGTCAATAAAGTTCTGATAAAAACGTATATTTTTTGGAGAGGCCCTAATATCACTTTTCGGACGTTTGTGTGACGTTCAAGTAGCTAAAAACGAAATATTGCATATTGATGGATTTACCAGTAACCATTCCGGACGTTTGATTTTCAGATTAAACGATGAGCTCAGATCCGAGTATAAACAACAGTCTGAACGTTTTGAAAACATGCGCGTAAAATACGACGAGAAATGTTCGATCCTAACGGAGGAAAACAAGAGACTACAAGACGCGGCGCCCGGCGAAACGACTCAATGAATAGAGAGTTTGAAAAAAATCCGGTCTTTTGTACGTACATAATACAATGTACTCGTGATGAAAATATTGTTGTTTACGAGTTTCAATATGAAACTACGCCATGTTTTTATCCGAAAAATAAAATTTCAAAATTCATATATCGATATTGTTGACCGATTCAGACATTCAGACATTTTATTAATTTCCAATAACAATATAATATAATAATAAAATATATTTTCAAAATATTTTGAAAGTATCTAAAATAAAATGCGTTTTTTAAATTCTGAGCGCAGTGAGAAATGTATTAGTTTTACTATAATGATGTGTGCGTATTTTTCGTTTGTAAACAATTTTTGTACTAGACATCATATTCCAATCGATAAACGACAAGGGGCTTTTTTAGAACACTCTGAATCTATTTGAAGCATTAATGACGTCATCTTTTTGATTTTCCGTGTAGTTTTCTTAATTGGCCAAACATAAATGCTTCAAATTTAATAAAAGTTTTATTATAAGTTGTACTTGGCGGTCAAAAACAATTGAACCTAATTAAGTAGTTTAATAAAACATTCAAATATTGTCAAAAATCGTAAAAATTACGGCATATCAAAACATGTAATAAAACTTAGCTCAGAATCACATTTCGTCAACGATGATTTATCATTGCGTACAGGTATAAATTAAATAACTCAATGTACCTTAATTTATCTTCTTTACTTTTTTTTTTATATTTATGTTTTGCAAATATACAAAAAAATATAATCGAGTTTAATAGATTTCGTCTCATTCAACAAATCGCATATTTACTAAATAAACGCACCTAGTTCACACCACAAATTATAGAAAATAGCTAAATGCTTTATACTGATAATTATTTTTGTCCTCTATAGTTTGAATTTAATTTAATTACATTATAAAGAAGTAAAATTGTGTAGGTGCAGCCAATTTCTGGAACTACTTAATCGATTATACAAATTATTTCACTAATAGAATGGTACACCATTCCCGAGTAACATAGGCTACTTTTTATCATGAAACCGTATCAACTTTTATCAGCCACTATATACGACTTTTGGTAATATTTGACTGAAAATCTAATTATTTTGTTGTTTTTTTTTTTTTTTTGTTTATGTGTTATTGATCACACGTATGAAAAAAACAACGTTGTTACACACTTACACGTCATAATAATACAGTTGCAGGAAATTGCCTAAAACACATTCATTAATACGTACATTTTCTGACGCTTGCAGTCCGGTGAAATTGCAATTCGCCCTAGCGATAATTAAGGTCCGCGGACTAACATCTTCTTCGGTGTGTATCGAATTGAGTGATTTTCTCATTATACGTTCGCTTAGCTCTGGTGGGATCTCCCGGAAACTCCCAACGTACTTTGTTACCAGCAAACGATAGAACTTTAAACATAGTGTAAATAGCTATGATGTAATGCACCAATAACATTTTCTTAGCCGAACACGTTAATACATAAGTATAAATATCTATTATAGATTTACAATCTAAACATATTATTGAATTGTAATATAATTTATATAAATATTTTTAATCGCCGAGTAACTCCACTCTATAGTGTTTCCTCGTCCCACTTGTTGCTACATTTTATTAATCTTCTGTTGCACCCTGTTCGTGCATGGTGGCAAAATATGATACCACTGAATTGGAACACTTGTATTTTTTTTAAATATTGCACGTAGTGTCATACGATACCACATACTTAAATCTTATTTCAAGTAAAACAAAATTTAAAAAAAATATTTCAATTTTTCACAATATCGTTAGATATTCGGTAATTAAAGTTTAAGTTTACTACATGTGCTATTAGTTTCATTAAAATTGACAACGGGCGTACATTTTGTAAATGCAAATGTAGATAGACTTAAGAATAGTTTATTATTTTAAACATGGATTCCCTAATTAGTTTGAGTATACTCAAATACCCAAATTAAAAAAAATATAAATAATTATATAGTTAACACAAAAGTGTGATACAAGCTGCAAACATCGCAATAGGTAAATTTATTTATTTTTTTTTTTTTTTTTTTTAATTCGTGCAAGTACATATTATAACATATAATNATTATAATAAACGAAACTAAAATCGTCAGGTCTAAATTGTACTCTCCGGCTATATAACCGAATTTATCTAAAACCGCCGTCCCGCTGGCCACACAGTTGTCGGGATCAAAACACGCTACATAATATAAGACAAACACAAAAATAAAAACAAAAACAATAGTAATTTATTTTTAAAATACTGCGGACACAAAATATCCGTATTTTAAAATAATATGTAAACTTACGTATGGATTTTTTATGCTCCCAAAATAGTATCGAAACCACTTCGCAACTGAGGAAAAATATCGAACAGTACCGTAGATAATATAAAAATTTTGGCAAAGACCTGATGGGACAAAATATACGTCATTGTTAAATTTTATAATACAAAAGTATAATCGAAAGCTTAAGTAAAAAATGTATAATATATAAACCGACTTACTTTAACGACACATATGCGCCGCTCAAGGGTAGCGATGCAAATACGGCGGTGTCCACGATTTGATTAAAATATATCGTTATTACGCCTCCTGTATTTAGTATTATTATGTACATAAAAATAAAAAACGACAATTATTTATTTAAAAGATTAAAATTGTTTTTACAAGACGTCGTGTTTTTTTATCGGAGTTAGATCTCTGATAGAAAATTTGTTTGAAAAATATATAAAAAAAAAAAACATAGCCCGTTATATTTCAGCAAAAATAATATAGAACAATTTCGAGTGTTCCAAATTTTATGTAATAGTCGATTTGACCATAACATCCTTATGAGAAAATTGTTTGCATCGTATACCGGGTTATCTATTTAAATGAATACGCTAATTATTTTGAAAAGTATTAAATTTTTTCGGAATTTGTTTTCTAGAACATTTAAAAAACAACCAAATTTTAAATTTATGTTATATTTTGTAAAACTTATTTTTTCGAGTAAAACCACTTCATACATTTGAAAATCAAATGGCAACCTATATAAAAAATTCCATAAATAAGTGGAGTATTGGTTAAAAAAAACTTTAGTGTTGAAATTTTTGATTTTTGTCAGGTCATTGACGAGATATTTCACTTTAAATTATAGATTGAAGGAGAGCAGTGGTGCATTAATAACACGCCGCGTGCCATACCATCACACAAATGATACTCTACTACTCTCCTCCAACCCAACCTTAAAAGTGGAAATCTCGTAAACGGATCGACGAAAATCAAAAATGTCAATACCAAAATTTATTTTAACGAATATTGCATCTATTTATAGACATGTTATTTCAAGTTTCCATTTGAAAATCAAATGTAGGTAGTGGTTTTACCCCCAAAAATGTGGGTGACCAAAACTAACAAATATAAAATTGTAGAGCAGATTGTTTCTTAAATGTCCTTGAAAACAAACCCCCGAAAAATTTAATATTTTTCGAGATGATGAGTGTACCCGTTTAAATGGATCACCTGGTGAATCTAAAATGTACACATTTCCTGTACTTATTGTTATATTTAAGGGTGAAACCACTATCACATTTTGTTTTCCAAATGACAACGTTTACAAAAAATGCCATAAATAGATTAAATGATTAAAAATAAATCAGTTGCGATAAGGTGCAGGAATAAAGAGCTAATACTGCTAACGAATGTGACACCGTTATAGATGGGAAGTTAGAAAGGTAGGATACATGAAGTTATTTAATTTGTGTCTATAAACGAATAAACAAAATGATAAACTATTCCTATTGAAATACGATTTTGAATGAAGTTCATTTGTATATGTTTTGATATGTCGCGATTTTTGTCAAAATTTGATCATAAAACGATTATAAAAAAAAAAAAAATTGAAATAAACTTCCCAGTTTTTTCACGGTTATGATAAATTAATTAAGAAATCTACACGGAAAATCAAAAACATTATCAAGTAGATCCGAAATTCATCAAAAGAGGTATCTTTTCAAAGTTGCTCAAACGCACAAAAAGCGTACACGTAAATAGTGAAACTAATGGATGCCTCTGTACGTTTAGAATCTAACAAACAAAAAGAATACCCTCAGAAAGCATAACCCATATAACGGCGTTCTATACGTACGTAGATACACAACAGTAGTGATATTAGTTTGATTACCGTAAGAAAACCCCGCAACTGATATTACGAAATATACAAATAGTTCCGCGAGACCCCATTCGACACCGACGATGGTGAACGCAGTAATGCAATAAAACAGCAATTTTATAATCAGCCAAAACATCTGCAGTAAAAAAAAAAAATTCATATTCATATATTTATTATTTATACAATAGTGGTTTGATTCGAATTGTAAATAATGTAAGACGTCCAATGCGTACTGCATACCGCAATCAATAATTCGGAAACAAAGTACGCGCTCAACGGATACGTTTTATTGTATACTTCTCGGTGAACAACGGTAAACCTTTCTTCGTAAAACGCGACGGCCAAATAATTGTTGTGAATCACGAGTTCGGTGACGGACACCAACCAAAATCCTTCCCAATTTTGTACCGCTTCTGTATTATCGAACGTGATGTTTGCATACGGTGACGAGATAATAACGCCTAACAACTTAACCAAAACATAAAACAGAATTAAAAAAAAAAAAAAAAAAAAAACACTGCATATATTTTGGGTGTAATAAATACTCGGGTTTTGTTAAGATCGGGTTGTTAAATGTTTGTTTTTCTATCATCAAATGCAAAGTCACGTAGCATGAAATACAATACAAATGAAAATAATAGGTCATAACGTCATTATAACAAATAGGTATATGTTGTAATTATACCATGAGGATTCCTAATTCCAGTAGTTTAGATTGGAAACTTCTAAGGAAACATTTGGTCGATCTGCCAAAAATCAACGTAAATTGTTTTCTCCAAATTGGTTTTTCTCTAAATAAACAAATAACGATAACGATATGTTCATTTTTGTAAAAAAAAAAAAAAAAAAAAGTTCTGAAGAAAAAATGTTTATTCGGATATTAATAATATCCCTAATAATAATATTAGAAAAGTCACTATTAAACATTTTCACGGACCTACAAACTATTTATATACCTATGTTCTATTTTTATTTTTTCAACCTTTTTCCATTAGATATTTTTTCTTCGCATAATTTTACCTTTGGAATATTATCTTTCGGGTATTATTTCCCAATCCATGAAGATATTAGTGACGTTAATTATTCAAAAATAAACAAAATTATATACTTACATGTGCAAATAATGTCTATAGTCCATTCGTTTCTGAAAAATTAATTATAAGTCGTTTTGTATACTGTGCTGGTTATATTTGTACATAAAATATCGCGATGCAATACCGTAGTCAGAAAAAATTTTCAGAAGAGGCTCTTAATTATTTTTACCTAGCATTTTTTAAGCTAGAATACTTATCACCTGTTATTTTATGATTCTTTTATTCCCTTATCACTAATTATGTATACCCCCTTGGTTTTATAACGTAAAATCAAAACAATTTTGTTAGCCTCGTAAGAGAAATTAGAATATATAAATCACTAATCACTAATTGGGAATATGTTCTTAAAATCAAATTTCACAGAAGGCACAACACGCTGTCTTAGTTAGACTGACAAAGAACTAGGCGTAAATATTAATTAATCACGTTGTTATCCTTCTTTTAAAAAATTAATCATCTCGATATTTTCCGAAAATTAACATGTACACACCATTGTACAGTGGTCTGAGAATGAAATTTAGGGCGCAAAAATAGAACATTAAAAATGTTTCTAAAATTAATTTTTTTTTTTTTTTTTCCATATTTTCCATATTTTAAACTGAAATCATAGCTAAGTGAACTAGACAGATTTGGTTTTTTCTGTTATTTTGAAAATAAAAATCCCGATAACTCGTTAATTTTTTTGGCTATTTGAAATTTATAAACCGAAGAAAAATGAAACACCTAATTTTCCTATTGTTTACCACCTAAATTTCATTCTCAGGTCACTATTTATTGGCGGCCGTTTTAAATTGCCCAAGCGCGCATCACAAAATAAAACAGCTTATCTCATACCAAAAATACATCGATGTTTATGATCTGTTTGGGTATTATGAAGATTCTCAAACATATGAATGCTCGATCATTACCGTAGTAAATTGCAGTGGTATATGGTATCAATCGAAAATAACAATTAGCGATAAACGCAATTCGTTTTTTCAACTATCAATTGTATGCTTTTTCGATTAATTTCTCACAGGAATAATCGAAAAGCACTAGGTGTGTGGTATTTCAATACGAAATTGAATTAGAAACGATTGTTGATTACTTGATTATTGAACGTGTCGTAATTGTGATTTAATCGGCACTCGGTAAAAGACAACTTGCACATTTCATCCACGTCCCTCTTGACGGTCTCTTTGTCGGAGTTCAGAATGGAAATCACGTAGTCGGCCTCGTTGAACATGTTCGGATAAACGTAATTGAACCTTACAAGAAAATAATCGGTGGTGGGCACGTCGTAAAACACATCAAAGATTTATAATAAATTTTATTTAACGGTTGTTCAAATATCCACGTTTGTACTTTTGAAACAGTTGATTGACCATGGTCACGGGTCCCTGGTACGCGAGACGCCCTTCCGTGAGCAGGATAACGTCGTCGAACTTTCTGAACACGCCGGACGCGGGCTGGTGGATCGTGCACACGACGATCTTGCCCGTCCGCGCGACGTTCTTCAGGGTGTTGACGATGTGCGCGGCCGAATAACTGTCCAAGCCGGTGGTGATCTCGTCGCAGAACAGTATGGGNCTGAACGGCAAGTGCGACTTTTTTCCGCTCACCGCCCGATAAAAACGATATCCTCGTGTGGGCGAATTTGTCCATGGCCAACGTGGACACAATGTGATCGACGTTCTCGTTCAGAGCGATTTCGGTCGTGTTCCGGTCCATATTCAGTTTAGCCTAGAATCGCGTTGAAAAATGAACGTGTCAAAAATAATTCTAGTTATAAAATGTATACATTAAACGTATTACGTTTCGGTTGGGATAGAAATCGTATTCATTAATTCACCGTTTTTACAATTTGAAAAAATTGTGTGTATCGAACTCAATTAAAAAAGTCTATTTTTTTTTATGAACTTTTCAAAAGGCATTGTATCAATTTCGATAAAATTTATATAGACCAACTCTGAAGTATGACCAACCAAACAAAATCAATTCATAATTGGCAGAATAATCGCGTAACAAACGAACAAAAAAAAAAACAGTCGAATTGACAACCTCCTCCTTTTTTGAAGTTGGTTGAAAAATAGTTACCATCAAAGACAAGTGTTCTAAAGCTGTCAACTGTTCAATACTGAAATCGTGTTGAGGAACGAAACCGGATATTTTCATCATCAATTCTTCGGATACCGGTTGCCCGTTGAGCAATAGTTCGCCGTCAAAATTTCCTACTGAAAAAAAATCGACAAATCAATCGCTGAACATAAAATCTCGTACAGGTATTAAATTTGAAACATTATGTACGGACCTTTCGTTCGTTGACTTATAGTGGACATCAATGTCGTTTTGCCCGAGCCACTGAATGTAAAACAAAACATTTAAAAACTATCAATAGAATGTATGATTGTTAATTGATAATTATTATTACTACCTGGGTCCCATTATTCCTAAAAGGCTTCCACTCTTTGCGTTTCCACTAACTAAAAAAGCGTATAAATATGAATAGTTATAATATTCTCTCAACAATAAAAAAAAAAAAAAAAACAAATAACGTGCACAATATGAATTGATTATTATATTTATTAATTACTTGTTTTTCTTATTTTCATTCACATTCATCCTGCCAATTTTGGATTGGCCAAATTTAGTGATTATACATATTATATTGAATATAATCCGAATTAATAGAAATAACTATTTAATACGAGAAAAATATTTTTTTTTTTTTCTTATCCATTTTAATATGAAAAATATAAACGTGCTATTGCAATTGGCACAAAAATAAAGGAGATGTAACAAAATGCAACCAAGCTTTTTTCCAAAACAAATAAAAACCATGAAATACATCGCTATAATATTCTTCTACGATGCTTGTGTTATTGGGAATGCTAAATTATGAATTTCTGTTGAATTTTTGAGCATTCCGTTTTTCAATCGTACGAAAAGATAAAAAAAAAAATTCCGAAAATTGTGGTGTAAAAAATATTTTAATTTAAATATCCATTATAAGGCATGCTGTTCAATACCGGCTTGAAATCGTACTGACCGTTACACAAAATCTGCTTGTACTCGACCGTGGAAGACGAGAAATACTTCTGGGTGACGGTTTGCACAGAGACGTTGAGTTTTTTCCACGACAGTACCAGACTTTGGTGCACATACTGTTTGTTGGTGAGGTCAGGGCCAAGATCGTCGTCCGTACCTTGCCAGTCGTTCCACATCTCATTGTATCGCAAATCTAACATTTTCGACATTTTCGGAAAATCAATATTATTATACTCGCAATATAATATGCGGTCGATAAACTGTAGTGAGATCATGTGCCTTCGTATTGCACATTAAATGACTGAGATATCACTGAATAGCATATTCAGCTGGACACGTCATTCGACGGGAAACCTGTTCAGAAATATTGCGATAATAAAAAAAAAAAAAAAATGTTTTTTTTTTCTACGATTCAACTGTTGTATCTCAATGGCACGGCACGGACGACGCCGTGCCAATCGTTCCGCATCTCATTATACCGCAAATCTAACATTTTCGAAATTTTCGAAAAATTAATATCGTTATAATATACTATACGATCAGTCAAGTGGAGCTCATCTGCTCTCGAACTGAATATCAAGACTATCGTATTCAACCGAACCCACTACTCTGTGAATGTAGGTTAGGATAGGTTATAGATTAGCACCAAATACATCCAAACGCGTTTATTTGTATTATGTTAATTCGAGAAAACGTACTTGGCACTCAACACTCATGATATTTCGCGAACCACTGTAAGCTATGTACCTGAACAAAAATTACATAACACAGGAATACAAACAGGTTCGTCTAGAATTCTGTGTAATCTTCAACTGAATTGCTTGCCATAAAAATAACGGAAATTGAAACGTTTGAATTGCATGCCACGTTTAAATGTCTATTCAAATTGCGTACCATGTATATTTACTTATTACAACTTAATTTTAGATTCTGAGCGGGGCGAGGAATGTATTGGTTTTACAATGATATTTATTTCATTTTTATTATGTATGAAACGTAGGTGTAATATTTCGGCTCATTTTTTCTTGTGAACAACTTTTCAAATCTAATAATCGATTTTGCTCCAATTTACAATGATAGCACTTTTTCTAAAAAGAAATCTATCTGGAGAGGTACTTTTTTGATTTTCTCAGGAAGTTTTCCAGTGAATGAGAAAACCGGGAAATTTACGAAATGTTTTATGTTTTCAATTTTCGTTTTTTGTTTTATTTTAATTCAATTTTTTTTTAGTCATTTTTCGATTATCCCAAGAGTTTTCCCAGCAAATGTAAAAAAACCCGGATAAAACATGGGGAAAACTGGGAAAACTGAGAAAATCTGTACAACATTAAACAAGTATAAAAATATATAAAGCATATTAAATTATTTTACTATAAAATTACATTTATGTTGAAGACAAAGCATCAGTAACAACTGAACTTGAACTAAACTAAGAACTGAACTAAGAATCGTTTTTTTCGTAAGCATTGGTTTATTGTTGCTTATAGGTATACTTTAAGTTATCTATAACAGTGACTGCACCCGTCCTCATTATCCTAGAACGTCTTTTTATATTCAGAGGTGGAACCACTGCCGCTTTTGTTTTCCAAATGACAACGTTTACGAAAAACTCCACAAAAATTATTGGTGGTTTTTATTTAAATTCATTTTGACTCAAATGTATAATTAAAAAAAAATCATTTGCGATAAGGTGCAAAAAACCCAATACTGCTGACGAATGTGCCAATGTTATGAATGGGAAGTTAAATAGGTAGGATACATACATTTCTTTAATTCATAACTATAAACGAATAAACAAAACGATAAACTATTCCTGACTTAATACTATTTTGAATGAAGTTCAACTGTACATCTTTTTATCATTTGATATTCATGTCTTCTCATATAAATAGTTAGTGTACACAGTATATTATACGTAAATAATCTTAATAGTATTATATTGTGTTATAATATAGATACATTTTGTGATTGTACAGTCGGCCACCAGCCGCGGCACAAGTTTCAAAAGTTTAAATAGTTATAACGTGTGGGTATACTACCCCGCTTAACATTTCCCGTCGTCTATATCTTATATCATGGACAATGAGCCATGGGTTTTCATCGTCATACTAATGTAGTAATCGTGGTTACTAATTTTTCTTTACTTAAATTATCTTGGTCTGCTCGTCGGAGACACCTGTGTATATTAATATTTCAAAACTGTTTTAGATTCTGAGTGTAGCGTAGAATGTATAGGTTTTACAAAGATGTTTATTTTTTCTATTTATTTATTTTTTTTTTTTTTTTTATGTGAACGCTTTTTCTACTAGAAAACTAACTCTGATGTATACGATGTAAACCTTTTTCTGAAAAGAAATATTCTTGGGGTAGTACTTAAAGAAGGTGATTTTCGATTTTCTCAAGAGTTTTCACAACAAACGTAAAAACCGAAAAAAAAAGGAGGAAAACCGGAAAAAACGGGAAAATCGGTACAATATTAAACAAATATTGTTAAAGAAAATATAGTACAATGTCGATTTAATTATTTTACCATAATACAACGTGTATACTGTTGATAAAGCAACACTGTCAACTCAACTCCGCTCGGAATTGTATTTTTTTAGCGATAGTTAGTCGTTGCGTAAAATTCCCTTCTATATCCTACCTGCCCAACTACCCACCTATAACAGCGGCTGCACCCGCGTGCGAAGTACGGCCATATTTGTATTTTACGTTTCAATACTTACAATACGTAATTTAGAGATATTCATAAATGTCGTGACGTCACGCCCAAGTGGGTATCGATGCGCAGCAGGCGGGTATGAAAAAAAAAACTCGGCCAACAGATCCGGTGGACGCGCACGGTGTGACCGGCACACCGCCCGCCTCGTCGCCGGCGCTCGACATTGTTGTCATTATGTTAACCAGCCAGAGTGCGTAGTTTTCTCTGTAAATCGTTGTTCGCGTTCTTCTAGTTTTTGTTTCCGTCGAGCGCCAACGGTGGACATTCCGTTCTTTCCGGTGTCCAGACCAGCCAGGCGCATTCAATCACGGAAATGGATCGCGCACCCCGGACCATTGGAGTAGACGTTGCCGCAACGTCTAGCAGCCTGGCGGCGCGTAAATTGTATGTTTTATTACGCACGGTGACATTTGTTATTTTTACAAAGATATTTGTTAATTTAGCCAAACCTCCCCCCCCCACCCTCCCTCTGCCGACTGGTAATTTGAAGATCTGTGTCCGGTGCGTGCACTTTTGAAAGCGAGAAGAAAAGATTGAAGAAAGTAGGACATGAGATATGATAAACGGTATAACGATTATAATATCGAAAATTTTATGAGAAACAACGCCGTCTATTAACTATCAATAATAGTAGTGTTTATAAAATTCCGGATTACTGTTTTCCGTAATATTACAATATGTACAAACATTTTTCTGGAAATTACAGTCAATGCATTTTAATTTCCGGATTTTTACAGTCCGAAATAAACTAGTCAGAGCGTTTGTTTTTCCGGGCGATTACAATCCGGACATTTAAAGTATTTCGTTTTGTGGATTATTACAGTCCAACGTTTTCTTGTCCATAAATTGAAATTCCGGATTCTATAGTCCGGTGGCGTAATTATGTAAAGGATATGGGGATAAATCCCCTCCGGAGCATATTTTTTCTACAGCAAATAACTATTACTATAATTTATAAGATATACTCTTTTTTTTTTTTTTTTATAT
Organism: Cinara cedri; assembly: GCA_902439185.1. NCBI lineage: Eukaryota > Metazoa > Arthropoda > Insecta > Hemiptera > Aphididae > Cinara > Cinara cedri. The sequence continues at coordinate 1,941,014 of CABPRJ010001900.1, read as the reverse complement.
ATAACCGGCGGTTTCAAGGAAAATACATAGCATTAAAGCTACCATAATATCGCTCTCATTTATCCAACATATTCAATTATATACAAATAAGTAAAATAACATATTATACAATATAATTAAGGTAAAATTTTAAAATAAAAATTAGAGTTAAGTTCATTAATCATTGACCCAATAGTTAACCATCTATTATCACTGACATGTGATCAAATTAATAAAAGCTCCGTGACTTCTATTATCATTTTTAATTTCATGGACGGTCTAACACGTGTGTTCTATGAACTAAACGGTTTCATTTCCGATAGTATATCTGTTATCACAAAATTACAGAAAAGTAAAAAATTGAATTAACTTATTAACTTAACATATTTTTGTCTTCGTATATATTATAAGAATTATACCTACACAAAACAAACACACAAAATGAAAAGACAATCAAAAATCTATTCTTTCTTTCAAAAAAAAGTGAAAGAATCGAATGAAGGTATTCAAGTAAGCCATTTAGATCAACACAGTANCAACGGTTTCATTTCCGATAGTATATCTGTTATCACAAAATTACCACCCGAAAGTATGTTTTCCACACTCAAAAAAGTAAAAACATATCTCAGAAGTTACGTCTTAAATTTTGATTTTACCAATTACCACGATGAAAAAAAAAAAACTTTAATTCAATAACGTCTTATTTAGCCATAGTAAAATAAAAGTGACTTGCAAATGATTTATTGATACCCACGCTCCAATGTTATCACTCCTTGTGATGTCAATGTGTAAAGAAGGTATTTTTTTTTAAATCATAAATTATATAATTATTAAAAAGATAATGTAAAATATTTAATTTATATTAATGTATAGATATTTTAACTAAATACATTATAAAGTTACAATAATAACACATATTCTTTTTGATATCTAGGTATGTAGACACTTTTACAGTCTCGTTATCATCACGTTTCCTAATCCATGCGATAACTATATCCGTATAGTTTTAATCATTGCTTATCTACGCTCCTGCCATCTAAAACCGGATCAAGACTTTATCTCAATATTGTTCGATTGGTCAGTGCATGCATATGATATGCTCGCATGTGAGTTTTTCAAAGTTTTCTTTTAAAACACCCATATTCACAAACAATTGGTCATACTTACTTACACTACATTGTATAATCATAATCAACCTGTTCATCGCACGCTTCGCACTTTTTCTGTATAACTCCGCTCTTTAATTTCTTTTTCTACTTGTTATTACCTTTTAGTAATTTTCTGTTTCAACCACAATGCACATAAACTTTAGTGTAGTTTTAAGTTTAATGTGTCGTTAATTAAATTGAAATCGCCATATTGTAAATTAAATTGTACGCGTAAATGGACCTATTGTTTATTTTATTGTTTAAAACATGTTTAGAAACTCAGAATTTAGCACGCTCGCAGAGTGAACATCCCTGAATTGTTTGCATAATAAATAACAAATTAAAAATGGAAAAATAATTTTATAGTACACACAACAGTATAATGCAAACTATAAACATTAGAATATGTATGTTTTTTTTTTTTTAAATCGTGCAAGTACATATTATAACATATAATTAATATTTATTATTTAATAAGCTGGTTTTTTTTTCATTTTGTTTAAAATTCCGCGAAAACTCAATAAGTTTGCGATTATAATAAACGAAACTAAAATCGTCAGGTCTAAATTGTACTCTCCGGCTATATAACCGAATTTATCTAAAACCGCCGTCCCGCTGGCCACACAGTTGTCGGGATCAAAACACGCTACATAATATAAGACAAACACACAAAAACAATTGTAATTTATTTTTAAAATACTGTGGACACAAAATATCCGTATTTTAAAATAATATGTAAACTTACGTATGGATTTTTTATGCTCCCAAAATAGTATCGAAACCATTTCGCAACCGAGGAAAAATACCGAACAGTACCGTAGATAATATAAAAATTTTGGCAAAGACCTGATGGGACAAAACATACGTCATTGTTAAATTTTATAATACGAGAGTATAATCGACATTTTAGGTAGGAAATGTATAATATATAAATCGACTTACTTTAATGACACATAAGCGCCGCTTAGAGGTAACGCTACAAAATCATCGATCGATGCAAATATGATTGTGTTCTCCAACTGATCAAAAAAAACCGAAGTGAGACTCCCTGTAAACGTATTTAGTATTATTTATTAAAAACATTAACAGAACTGACATACTTCGAATGAATTTATGTCTGTACGAAACGATAAACCATAGCTAACGAAAAGCGACTTGGAGCGAAGTTACTTTTAAATATATACGTACATTTCCCGTGCTTCCTACATTTTCCCCAATTATTAGGAAGAGCACTATGGAAAATCAAAAAATGACTATTATTATAAAACCAATACGTTCCGAATCCGAAAAAAAAATACTAACATCACTGTAAAACCAATACATTCCCTACATTTCCCACTTGGGATTGAGTTAGATTTCTGGTTGAAAACTTATACGAAGCCAGAAAAAAAAACACGTCATATTCAAACCAATACATTCCTCTCTGTGCTCAGAATCTAAAAATGTATCAAGACAAAACTTAGCTTGGTGTATATATTTTCAGTCAATAGAATATTTATTAAGAGTAATTCTATGTTACAGTCGATTTCACAACGAAATCTTCATTCTTTTATAAAATATTCTACCTATATAAAAACATTTTTTAGAATCATATTGTCTAAAACAATGCGTTTCTCCTATTCTTGCACTAGTTTTTGTTGTGTGGCGAAATGTACAATCAGTTTTGTATGGAAAAAGTTTAAATTAAAATATTTAAACAAATGTTGGTAAAACTAATATGGTTCAACATCAATAAATTACTATACGGTGTGCTAAAAAATATCACAAGAAAGCATAATCTATAAAACAATAATCTGTGTACGCAACAGTAGAAATATTAATTTGATTACCGTGAGAAAACCCTGCAACTGCTATTACGAAATATACACATAATTCCGTGAGACCCCATTCGACACCGACGATGGTGAACGCAGTAATGCAATAAAACAGCAATTTTATAATCAGCCAAAACGTCTGCAGTAAAAGAAAAAAATTCATATTCATATATTTATTATTTATACAATAATATTTTAATTAGAATAGTAAATAATGTAAAACGTCCAATGCGTACTGCATACCGCAATCAATAATTCGGAAACAAAGTACANGCTCAACGGATACGTTTTATTGTATACTTCTCGGTGAACAACGGTAAACCTTTCTTCGTAAAACGCGACGGCCAAATAACTGTTGTGAAATATCAGTTCGTTGACGGTTATCAACCAAAATCCTTCCCAATTTTGTACCGCTTCTGTGTCGAACTTGATGTTTGCATACGATGACGAGATAACAACGCTTAACAACTTAACGAAAACATATTAGAATGAACGATATTTTTTTAAAACGTGCTTTTCTTATTCGAAAAGAAAAACGTCGGTGATACTATGAGAAACTAAAAGAAATCCATGGCGCGCACACTCGTGAAAAATCACTTTATAGAGGAGAGTCGCCTATATTGGACCCCTTTGTAATTTTTTGAATACAGTGGTGTGAACCATTGATCAATATAAATTTCCATTAAAACAATACCTAAACATGTAGACTTAAATTTGGCATAGTCATTATAGAGTTACAATTTTAGATTCTGACCGGTCCATAATAAGCGACCAGTTGCTTAATTTGGATCTAGTGAATTTTCAATTGGATCAGCATATTAAATTCTTATAATCAGTGCAGTTTATTTCAATGAATCTAAAAATTTGTCAACATCTTAGTTAATGTGAATCATGTTGGCTTTTATGCTCACTTATTTGTAAAAAATAATGTTACATAGCGAAATGTCAGTCCAACATAGGCAAGTCTCCAATACGTTATTCACCGGTGGAGCGTTCGCGAGAGAATATCTTTAAAACTGCAAGGTTAATGGCAGACCTCTTCAATATAATATATTACGTTAAAATCGATAAAGTTAAACATTGATATTATATGAGTGTAGGCACCGTGATTTTCAGAAAAGCATTTTAGAAAAAAAACCTTTTCACGCTGAACAACTTTGTCACTTTTATTAAACAATTATTTTAGGCGTAATACAGACTGGAGCGTTATTACGATCGGATAGTTTAATTTTATTTGTTTAACATCAAAAGCAACGACAGTTGGGTTCCAGCACTGGTTGGCCTCCCTCCTCATATCATTCTCAGTTAAAATTTATATAAATTATTGTAATTAAAATTATCATATTTGCTTATTGTGTAAAAAAAAAAAAAAAGGCAACGATACGTAGTATGAAATACATACATTGTAAATTAGTACATAGAAAACATAATAATACCGTTAGGATTCCTAATTCCAGCAATTTAGATTGGAAACTTCTAAAGAAACATTTGGTCGACCTGCCAAAAATCAACGTAAACTGCGTTGTCCAAATTGGTTTTTGTCTAAATAAACAAATAATGATATAATGTTAATTTTTTTTTTTTTTTAATTCCCTAACGTAAAAATGTTTAATGTATTTAAATATAAAGGAAAATTCACTTTCGTCTCATATTATAATATCTCCTGGAGTGCCGCAATGGTGTCACCTGCCACCATTACAAAATATTACGGACCGATTACATAAATTAAATAATATACACGTATATTTTCTTTTTCGACATCGTTTTCCTTCGGCCATTTTTTCATCGAACATTTTCACCGCCGAGAATTTTTTCTTCGGGCATGATTTACTAGATTCGTGTGGGTATACCGACATCGATTACTCAAAGTTCAACGAAATGGTATACTTACATGTGCAAATAGTGCATAAAGTCCATTTGTTTCTGAAAATACGGTAAATATAAAATGTAGGAATAAATGGTTTTGTAAACTGTGCTGATTATCTCGCACATAAAATATCGCGATGCGTACTGGGTGTAAGCAGAGCTGTTCGATTATATCCTCAAAATAATCGATTAATCGGAAGTTAATTTTCTATATTTAAATACAAAAACATCGACAGATGAATACTGCATGTATTTAAATCTATAATATTAAACAAGATGTGCAGCCATGCGGAGATACGGTTGTATTATTAGTGCCATTTTCAATTTATCGACACAACGTGAAACCTTAGAGCATGACAATACACTATGGTTGGAGTCGTGTATATGATAATTTCATCCAACACGGAGTCGGCATACGAGACGCTATCTGTACGTACACAACCCAATAGGCTCATCGCATATTCGACTAAACTAAAAACTATAAACCGTCGTAGACAAAATGTTGTTGAGGCGAAAATAATATGAAACGAGTGTACACCCAACGGTGCGTAGATAGCACGTCCAATCGGGTGACCCGTCACTTATTATTTGTGCTTCAAATTATTTACACGCGGGCTTGATAGCTCTATTGCTCCAGTTATTTTTATAAAATGTCTGAGCGGCCAACGTGCAACACAGCGGCTTTTCATAAAAAAAAAAAAAAATGTAAACAATTTTATGACCTGTCCGGTTCTTTATTGTTTTATCATTACCGTTAAAACTTGGCATACTCTCAATTAAACAAATAATTCACTATAAACGAGATTTTTTTTTTTTTTATATATATACATATATACATATCGAATAATCGCTTTTTTGATTAGTAATCGAAGAGGTTTAAGCGCATCTCAATACGAAATCTTATTAGAAACGATTGTTGATTACTTGATTATTGAACGTGTCGCAGTTGAGATTCATTTGGCACTCGGTCAAAGACAACCTGCACATTTCATCCACGTCCCTTTTGACGGTCTCTTTGTCGGAGTTCAAAATGGAAATTACGTAATCGGCTTCGTTGAACATGTTCGGACAAACGTAATTGAACCTTGAAATAGCACAATTATTGACGGCGGGGCGGTCGAAAAACACATCGATATGTTATATAATAAATATTGCTGACAATATTGTTAAAATATCCGTGTAAGTACTTTTGAAACAGCTGATTGACCATGGTCACGGGTCCCTGGTAGGCGAGACGCCCTTCCGTGAGCAGGATGACGTCGTCGAATTTGCCGAACACGCCGGACGCGGGCTGGTGGATCGTGCACACGACGATCTTGCCCGTCCGCGCGACGTTCTTCAGGGTGTTGACGATGTGCGCGGCCGAATAACTGTCCAGGCCGGTGGTGATCTCGTCGCAGAACAGTATGGGCGGGTCGTTCAGCAGCTGAACGGCAAGTGCGACTTTTTTCCGCTCACCGCCCGATAAAAACGATATCCTCGTGTGGGCGAATTTGTCCATGGCCAACGTGGACACAATGTGATCGACGTTCTCGTTCAGAGCGATTTCAGTCGGGTTCCGATCCATTTTCAATTTGGCCTTGAACAACACGAAATATAATAAACCTAATCGTCACCAACTTTATAAACACAACTATTTTCTATTTCTATTCGGTCTAAATTCCGGAGGTTCTTTATATAGATTTAAAACCTTTTTGTTACCTTAGAGTTAATAATCATAAAGTAAGTTATTAAAAAGACGTCTTAGGATAACGGGGTCGTGTGCAGCTACTATTCTTAGTAATTTAATGTATACCTGTAAGCAACGATAAACCATTGCTAACGAAAAAACGATCCTGAACGGAGTTCAGTTGATAGCGATACTTTTTCGACAGTAAATATGTCATATTATCATAAAATAATTAAATAGGCATTTTCTTTAACAATATTTGTTTAATGTACCGATTTTCCTGTTTTCCCACGTTTTTCCCATTTTACCTTCTTCGAAAAATGACTCACCAAAGTACCTCCCCACATCGATTTCCTTTCAGAAAAGGCGCTACACTTAAAAATTGGAGCACGATTTTTGATAGAAATGTTGTCCACAGAAAAAAAAATAAATAAACATCTTTGTAAAACCATAAACTTCGTTCCACTCAGAAAAAAAAAAGAAGGTTTCTTTAATGAGTAAAATGACGTCAGTTCCCAGTTTGATGATGCCTCCCACCGGTACTCTGATATTATTGTCTTTTGAATTTTAAATATAAATAGGGACTCGTCTTCAACTTATGTTTTGAAAAAAATAAATAAATTTGTTACGATTAAAGATTATATTATCTATTTTATGAAAATATTTACCATCAGAGACAAGTGTTCTAAAGCTGTCAACTGTTCAATGCTGACATCGTGTTGAGGAACGAAACCGGATATTTTTATCATCACTTCTTCGGATACCGGTTGCCCGTTGAGCAATAATTCGCCGTCGAAATTACCTACGGAATACAGAAGTAACGTAATATATAAAAGTAAAAACATTCTGTACAGACCTTTCGTTCGGTGACTTATAGTGGATATCAACGTAGTTTTTCCCGAGCCACTAAATACAAAAAATAAAAAAAATAAATAAATAACCACTTTGTATAAACTATAAGATTATCAATTGATCATCATTGTTATTATTATAAATACCTGGATCCCATTATTCCCAAAAGTCTTCCACATTGTGCGTTCCCACTAACTAAAAAAAAAAACGCGCACAAATATGAACCGGTATTATTTTATTTTCTTAAAAATTAAAATAAAAACCAATAATAAGCTTATTAATTGATTCGGTTTTTTTTTATTATTATTATTTCTGTTCTCATAATAATGAATTAAAAAAAACCAAATTGGTGATCATTTCTTCTCATTTTTCTCTTTCATCGCCTCCATCCTAATCACGCGTAATCCAACTATTTTTGGTCGGCTAAATTTGGTGAACTCTTCCATCACATAAAATAAAATCCAAAAAAATACACAACAAAATAAGAAGATTTGAGGTGCTTTATCCCTTCCAATATTTAGTCAAACCTCCACCCGAAACAAATATACTCCGTGTGTAAATTAATTATTTCATAAATATTGTAAGCCCCCGAATCCGACAAAATGATGGCTGGTTAAATATAACATGAAATAATTGTGCATGGAATAAAAATTTTTAAAAAGTGAAATTTAAGTAGGAAAGAATGCAACTATAATTTTGAATCAACAATATAAAACAGTCGGAATTTGTGAATTTTGGTATGGGTGAACAAATATTTCCATTTAAACAGGCATTTAATGAGGCCCGCTGTACAATACCGGCTTGAAATCGTACTGACCGTTACACAAAATCCGCTTGTACTCGACCGTGGAAGACGAGAAATACTTCTGGGTGACCGTTTTCACAGAGACGTTGAGACTTTTCCATGACAGGACCAGACTTTCGTGCGCGTACTGTTTGTTGGTGAGGTCAGGGCGAAGATCGTCGTCCGTGCCTTGCCAGTCGTTCCACATCTCATTGTACCGCAAGTCTAACATTTTCGACATTTTCGGAAAATCAATATTATTATACTCACGATACAATATGTGATCGATAAACGGTAGTGGAGCTCTTACGCCTTCGTACTGCACATCGTGAATATTATATTCAGCTGAACACGTCATTCAACGGGAAACCTGTTCAGAAATATTGGGGAAAAAAAAATAATAAAAAATTGCCCCTTATTATTCGATTTAACCATTGATTTTATAATATACCGATAAGCCGTACCGTGTGGGGGGGGGGAAACCGGTAACATTTAATTGCTGGCCGCCGCTGTGAAGCGCTGTCGGCGGCCGCTGACAACTAATGTGTTAGCCCCGCCGTAGGTTGGTAAAGTGGGAAGAGGTGGCTTGCGACCGCGGCTGAGCAGTGAGACTACAGAACCAATAATAAATTATGCATCGTCATGAGCTTGTTCACCCTGTACGCAGTTGTCAAACTATTTCATTTATATCTGTACGCAACGAAAAACCGTTGCTATAAAAAAAAAAAACTTTTTACGAGCGTAATTCTGTTATTTTTCGATTGGAGCAAAATTTCTGGTATAAGTCACCGTGTAAAAAAATATATAATGAATCTAAAAATGACCTCTCTAAAGTTCCATCCGGAGAAAATTTGCTTTTAGAAAAGGTACAACATTTGATACTTCGGAGAAATATTTCTGGTAGAGATCTTGTGCGCAATAAAAAACAAAAAAATAAACATCATTGTAAAACCAATACAATCCTCGCTCCACTCCGAATCTAAAATTAATCGATAATTCCAAAATTATTGTTACGTACAAAGTTATTATAAAATCAATGAAAGTTATTATTGAATTTCGGTAAATCTGGATTTTTCCCTCCCCTCCTTCACAGCTTCGTAATTTTTCACGTAATTGATGAACAAGTTTTGGAATTTCAACTTTGATATCGTTTCTTATCGAAATATTTGACAACAATTGAAAAATCCCGTGGAAAAAAAAAATGTCTTCGTTAAACTCGTCGTCCCACTTTCGTTTTTTCTTACGTGCTTAGTCATTTGTATACCTTTTCGAGTTACGTACGCGCTCGTCGGCGTCCAGTTCGGTTATTAACGCAAGTTGTGCATTATATGGAACGAGGCTATCGGTAAACCCGTTTCACGTGTGTACAAAGGTCGGCGCCGTCGTCACTGTTGTATATTTGTTGCGGGGTTTTATTCGGTTTATCTCCAATCGACGACAAGTGACAACGGAAATTATTTTTATTTATTATTTTCACATTTGCAGGTAATAGACGAAGAATAACGATTGACGACAATTGATAATAAACTAACCGTAGCAACGCGCGCCGGCCTGTTCGGCACTTATGCGTTTTCTGTGGGATTACAGTGAAATGAAAATGCTGTTTCCCAAGTAATCCTGCAGCATGGATTATCTGTGTATTATAAAATCAAATATTTAACTGATTATTTACCATCACATTAAAAACCCTCGGGAATTGAATGGCTTTATGACAGTCTGGTTTTTTATTCAAAAACCGGTTCGTCCGCAGATATATAATTAATCATTTTTTTTTTTTTTTATCACTGCGCCATACGCAGTGATAAAAAAAAAAAAAATGATTAATTATATATCATAAAAAAATTAACTGAAAACGAAATTATTAAAACGGTTAACACTCGTTAATAAATAAATGAATCAATGCGTCAACTGGGGTATTATGACGAGCGCATTATGCGACCGGTTTCGAATTAATAATTTATCATCCGGTACGGTCAAAATGTAAAACGCGACCGGTTGATTCGTTCATTTATTTTATTTCTGTACGTACGTTTTTTATTTATGTATCTATTAGTTTTTATTTGTTTATAATTGTACCCCCATTATGTTACGATATCGCACAATTTTCAGTTACACAATGGTCTCCTAATCAGAAGGCTCGACGGGCGATGGTACGTTGGCGCGGCCATTATCAATTACACGTCTATTACTGACGTCGTTAAAAACACGTGATACCGGACGCGAAGAAAAAAAATCTGCGATAACGGGGACGTGTGCGGCCACTGTTATAGGCGATTCAACGTGTACCTGTAAGCAACGATAAATCATTGCTGACGAAAAAACGATTCTGAGCGGAGTTCAGTCGATAGTGATGGTGTGTCAACAACATCCCATGCATCGTATATTATGGTAAAATAATTAAATATGTATTGCACATTTTCTTTAATAACATTCGTTTGATGTACGGATATTCCCGTTTTTCCTACATTTTTCCCGGTTGTTTACACTTGCTGGAAAAACTCTTGGGAAAATCGAAAAGTGACCTCCCTAAAGTACATTCCAAGAAAAAGTTCTATCATGTAAATCGGAGCAAGATCTCTGGTAGAAAAGTCGTCCACCGAAAAAAAAATAAACATCTTTGTAAAACCATAAGTTTCTTCGCTCCGCCCAGAATCTAATAGTTGTTCGATGTTTTAAACTACTTTTTAGCATACTTTAAAACTATGTTTTAAACGTGTTGGCATACTACCGAAACCAAAACACTCCGCAAACTCCTTGTTTAAAACAGCTATTAATATTATTTTTTTTGTGTTGCTATTGTTTCTGTGCCATTCGTCCAAGGCAGGCGCAATAATGAGGGAAGGATGGCAAGGTGTACTCGGACATCTGGCTCCACGCTTTCTGAGATCCTGAGCTTTACATAATCAAAATTTCACAAACAAATACGAAAAACAATTTTCCTCGCGAGCAACAATAATTTTAAGTATTTAAATGTATTAATATTAAATTTGCTGTGTGGATTATAACTTATAATTAATAATGAATAATATTACTCGTATTATTTTTATTAAAAAAATTATCGAGTATATTGCAGAAATCGATTATTATTATTATTGTTTTTTATTATGTTGTTGTGCAGGAACACTGTACGACGCGGACGACAGTCGTGTTATCATTCTCTTCGTAACTTGTATGCATTGTGTTTTACATAGCATATATAAGATACAAGATTTTCAAAAAATAAAAGCGGAGCGGAACAATGAATGTATTGAATGTCTTATGATAATCGAAAGAAATAATTACGTAGTGCACGTAATTATTTAATAATTACGTGCACTGTTTATAATGCATTAGAGGCGTATAAATCAATCTTTCAGTATGACTTAAAAGTTCGGGGAGATGGTGCTGGCAATGCAGCGAGGTCTCTGACTAATAACACAACAAAATCAAGCCGTTAGGACATGTTTAAATAAAAATGTTTTAATTGCAAGTAATATTTCTGATAGAAAACTTAAGTACCTATAACACATTGTAAATTGTCTAAAACCGTCTAAGCACACCGTAAATATAGCACCCCTTATATTTTATTTCAGTTTTTCTCAATTATTTCGAAAAACCCTAGGAAAATCAAAAGATTACTTTCCTAATACACCAAATAGAGGAAAATTACCTTTTAGAAATAGTGCTATATAGACTACATTTTGGAGCAAGTTTTCTGATAGAAAAGATGTTCACATCCTCTTGCTACGCTCCAAATCAAAAAAAAAAAAAATGTATAGTACCTCATATTAACCTACCACAAGCATTTGCATATAGGGATCATTTAACTTTAATATGTTATAATAACTAATGTATTTTAAAATATTTATTTAATAAAGGAAAAAAAAATAGTTTTTTATTAATATAAGCAGGATTTTTTTTTTTTTTCAGTATATAATAGGAAGCCGAGGAAAACCACCCTTAAACGGACCAATCCCCTCATAGTCAAACTCCTCAATATAAAATTTCTAAAAAAATACTATTTAAAACAATAAAATCAAATTTTAATAGTACTCTTTCCAATTTTCGAATACTCTGTGCACTACAAATTGTGCGTCATAGGCGATGCCACGGGATACGAACGGCGTACTTTAAAACACCACTAAACGCCAAATGTTCAAATTCGTTTCCGATCGGGGAACACTCGTTTTAGTCAAATCAAAATGGTCAAACAGTTATTACGCGTATTGACGACGTTTGATAAACAATAATGGTGTGAAGCAAAAACGTTTTTCAAGTTTTGGAAAAATCTAGTGTATTTATCGACCCTGACAACCGAATCGGTCTTTAAATTCAATCTCCCGTATCGGAGCTTGTAACTAACACTGCCGGAAGAGCACGCGCTAAAGTCTGGCACCGCCTACGCGGTTTACGCACATACAATTATTGTTTGAATCTGGTCGACCAGTTTCAATGCATTAAAAAAAAATCCGCGTGGAAAAGGAAACGCATTGTAGCCGTCACATAAATTGTAAACGCGAACGACGTTAAAAATATCTATGTATGTGTGTGTATGTGTATGTATGTATACATATATATATATATTTGTTTTGACCCTCACAGACACGGTCGAGTTTTTAATAAGCGGGTGGCGTTTTCGTTTTTTTCAGCACGCCGAAATAGCTCGCGACGTTCGCTATTACGATGAACGTAACCATTGTCGCCATGTCGGTGTTGAACTCGCCGGCATTGTAGCCGTATTTGTTTAACACCGCCGTCCCGCTGTCCAAACAATTGTCGGGATCCGCGCACGCTACAGACACAATAAAATGACCGCGGTGTGTGAATGCGCGGCTAGATCGGCCGAGTCGCGGCCGCTGTCCGCATTGTTATACTCACGTATGGATTCGATTTCCTCCCAGAACAGTACGGACACCGTTTCGCTCCCGAGGAAAAATATCGAAAAGCGTCTCAGGAAGCGCATGGTTTTCGGCAAGGACCTGGATCGACAAAACACACGCCGCCGTTAATGGTTAACAGTCGCCACCGAGCCGCGCGATCGTGCGGCTCAGCGCGGCGATCGAATCGATTATTTACTTTAACGACACGTAAGCGCCGCTCAGGGTCAACGATAAAGTGTCGATTGCCGTGGACATTATGACAATGTTCTCCACCCGGTTGAAATGGGACGACAACAGGCTCCCTGGAAACGTGACGAAATAATATCATTGAGACGGACCGTACGGGTTCGACGGCCGATGTGGGCGTACGCCGCGCCGGTTGATAACGGCGGCATATTTTTTCGGGATGGACAGAGCGAACCGGAACCCGGACGCGGATTTAAGTTCACAGGAGTCACAACGCGAGAATTCAAAACGCCACGCGTCCGGTCGTTGCGTGCGGCTGCGTTATTTGTCTAGCACCCTGTTACGCGTTTACCGTGGTGTATTTACACGTTATTTACGTTATTTTTCACATATTTTCACCGGTTCGCGTAAACGCCAAATACAGACTGAAAAGCGCGCGAATAACGAACATGGGGATAAGTGCACGTATTTCATTCGCGGTTACGCGTGGCTCCGCGTTCGAATACCGACGTGTTAATTTACGGTTTGCATCGGGACTTCTGGTTAATGGATTGTGAACGCAACGTGGTATAATCGCAATAATAATTATCATTAGTATGCATGTAAACATTATAAAGTAACCGAGGCCCGATTAATATATTTTCTGGCGATGACAAATTCTTCCATATCCCCCTCCTCCAAAAATAGGTCAAAATGGAAGGTACAAGTTTGAAAAAAAATAATTGTTTTGTTGCGCCCCTGCCATTTAACGGCGCCCCAGTCTGCGGCCTTTACAGCCTATTGGTTAATCACGCCTTGAACGTACCGGAAACGTTAACGAAATTCCCGTTACCGTTAGAAAATGATGGCGCGCCCAATCTTTACGTATTCAGACATAATACGCTGTAAGTCTGTGCGCGGCACGGTTTCATCGAAATTGTATTACGCGTTCTTGGGGCGCTCTGTGCGCTTGGTTTCATTTCCGTAGTATGTTAGGCAATTTTATCAAGACCCATATACACTTATATCCAAGAACCGAAAGAAATCTACGCTAAGAAAGAATAATCGATCCGGCCTCTGTTTTACGACCGGCGAATCGAGCAGAAAAACACACGTCATTCGGGGAGCAGCGATTATATCGTGTATATATATATATATATATCTGCTGGACCACGTTAAAAAAACAAAATACCAACTATAATATTCCGTATGACAAACAATATAATCATAAACCTACCCAACGTCGGATTTCCTAATATAATCCAAGCCATCATCATAACTGACAATTGTTGGTGTCCCGCCGCCAAAATCCCGAAAAAAATAAAAGTCAAAAACCAAATAAACTACAATGTATTAAGCACGATTTTTTTCATGGCGACGTTCCCATCAAAATTTACTTAAATAAAATGTGTATATGTTGGTGAGAAGGGAGAGTTGTCGAGAAAATTCCGTTCATTTGATTTTTTTATCAGAATATTGTTTGGACAGGATTTCATCCGCAATTAATTTAAGTCCTGTTGTTGGCAAATTATAACTAAGTACTAGGCAATAATATCGTTTGTTCACCGCATTATGATTTTTTATCATTATTGAACAGTCAGTATTTTTAATAACATACATTGCACACAAGAATGGCAGTGCCAAAAACAAAAAGTCAGGGGACACAGGGGACTGGAGCAGAATATTTTGTTTTATTGGTTCTCTTTGTTGTTTTAGTATATTTTTTTCATTCTAAAACATAGTAGATTAATTAATTAATAAAATTAACTAGTGCCCCCCCTCTTTCGAAATAGTTTCCTGTCTACGGTAGTGTAATACAGTCATTTTAATTACCTGATGAAAACGCTGTAAGCGCCAATATGAAAAATACCAATAATTCCGTAAGATTCCATTTGACACCAACAATATAAAACGCTGGAATGCAACAAAACAACATTTTTATCACTATCCAAACAATCTGTAAACATACACATTTGCTTGCTATAACTCGTTATAAGTATAATATTTAATTCGCGTTGCATACCATTATCAATAGTTCAGAAATAAAATGCACGCTCAACGGGTATAATTTATTGTGTATTTCTCGGTGAACTGTAGACAATTTTTGTTGATAAAACGCAATTCCTGAAAAACTAAAGTGAAACACAAAGTTTATGATGAATACCAACCAATGTCCTTCCCAATTTTGCACTGCTTTTGTGTCAAACTGCAAGTTTGCATACGGAAACGACAGGAAAACGGAAAACAACTAAAAAATAATATAAGAATAACAAATAAATCCAATGTGGACAAACATTACCGCTTGGGGCGGCCACTATTTTCGTAGGGAGGTCATATAATTCGAACGAATGTGTACGGGAAATAAGACACTATAAAAAAGAATTGTTTGCTATAGTAATAGAAGGTACTCATTACCAATAAGGTTCCCAATTCAAGCAGTCTGGATTGAAAACTTCTAAGGAAACATTTGGTCGACCTGCCAAAAATCAATGTGAAGTGCGTTGTCCACGGTGGGTTTCGCCTAAATATAACATAATTATGCGTTCTGTGATAACAATGATGTCAAATTTCTAAAAATAAACAAACTTGTACACATACTTTTTTAAATAATGCATATAGTCCAATTGTTTCTGAAAAAAAGGTTACATAGTGATTGGTGTAATACGTACGCGTATTTAGAATCGATTGATATATTATACTTGATTATTAAACTTATCGAAGTTGCGATCTGTTTGACGGTCGATCGAAGACAACTTGCACATTTTATCCACGTCCTTTTTGACGGAATCTTTGTCGGAGTTCAGAATGGAAATCACGTAGTCGGCTTCGTTGAACATGTTCGGACAAACGTAATTGAACCTTAAAATAGCGCAATTATTGACGGCGTCGAAAAACACATCCAGATGTAAATNACAGTTGATTGACCATGGACACGGGTCCCTGGTACGCGAGCCGCCCTTCCGTGAGCAGGATGACGTCGTCGAACTTGTCGAACACGCCGGACGCTGGCTGGTGGATCGTGCACACCACTATCTTGCCCGTTCGCGAGACGCTCTTCAGGGTGTTGACGATGTGCGCGGCCGAATAACTGTCCAGGCCGGTGGTGATCTCGTCGCAGAACAGTATGGGCGGGTCGTTCAGCAGCTGAACGGCAAGTGCGACTTTTTTCCGTTCACCCCCCGACAAAAAGGATATCCTCGTGTTCGCGTATTGTCCCATGGCCAACGAGGTCACTATGCGGTCGACCTGCTCGTTAAGAGCCGTTTCGGTCGTGTTCTGGTCCATTTTCAATTTCGCCTTGAACAACACGAAAATACAATAAACCTCGTCGTCACCAGGTCTATAAACATAACTATTTTCTATTTCTGCTCGGAAAATGTTGACTTGTCATCTGTCTAAAATCCGAAGGTCCTATATAGGTTGTTAACCTTATTGTTCCCTTAGATTTAATAACCATTAAATAAGTCATTACAAATACGTGTACCCCGTCCCTGCCCCCAATGAAAAAAATCATTTAACCGACATTGATCCAGTGTTACACTAACTAGTGTAGATCTGCCCATACATGTTTACAATATTTTCTCTTCTCAATAAAAATTTAACTTTTTTATTTAAATTTAAATTTAAACTGAATGACAGAACCTCCTGGTTTTAAACCGACATTATTTACTATTATTGTAAATAGGTACATTTATCGGTTAATGCGGTTAAAAAGTGTTTTATAATATTAGAAAAATTGCACACAGTTTTTGATCGAATTTTAGAAGCCATATCGCGTATCCACACGAGAATAAATGTTATGCTTTAGATAATAAATGTATAAAAAAGCAATTTAGTTTTGAACCTCACTTCTATGAAAAAAATATCAATAAAATATTTTACGAGTGTAATCAAATATTATGTTTTACAAAAATGTCTCTATAATATCTCTAATACCATCAAGGACAAGTGTTCTAACGCTGTCAACTGATCGAAGCTGATGTCGTGCTGAGGAACGAATCCAGATATTTTAATCATCACTTCTTCAGATACCGGCTGCCCGTTGAGCAATAGTTCGCCGTCGAAATTTCCTGCCGAAAAAATTAACAAACTATTTACTGAAGAATATGATTTATCCCAAGCACATATTAATAATAATAATAAAAAGTTCATAAGATCATTGTCATAAATAAATATGATTACACGCAGGTACAGAATTTTAAATAAATACATACCGTTCGTTCGATGACTTATAGTGGACATCAATGTAGTTTTTCCAGAGCCACTAAAATTAAAAAGAAAGTTTGATTAAAAGGTAAATTGTAATAAATTATTTGATTAAGTACCTTGGTCCCATTATTCCTAAAAGGCTTCCGCATTGTACGTTTCCGCTTACTAAAAAATTATACACGACAATATTAAAATTATAAATTATAAAATCCTATTTAAGAGAAGTTAGAATTATATCTAACGTAGATATAGTCACTTCACAACTATTAATAAAGACTTTAGTGGAATTTAGTAAATACTATGTAGTTATCTATAAAATTTAACTGGGTATTTTAATATATTCTAGGCAAATGAAAATGTGAATAATATTAGTCGAATGGTTTTCCTTACCTTTTAGGCTTTCATACAGTACCGAATTTGTCGCTAAAATAATTTTACACTTTCTTCAAACAAACGACTCAAACAAAATTAATATTATTATTGTGAATAGACAAAAAACAGTTTAATTTAGGTGATTACCGCAAACATTAGGCAATGCAGTGTTTATAATGTCTGTAATTTACTTCAACATACACGTACCCTTTCACCACCCATAGCAAAACAACTTAAATGACCTAGAATGTGTACCTACGGTATTTTACATAATATTACACTTGTTAATTCATTTGATTCATTTGATATTCAACGTTTTTTTATTTAAACGGATAACATTGAATATCCTGCTAAATTATTGTAGACAACTCGAAGCATTTTTAACAACCGAAAGAAAACAAAACCGAATAAAGGATTTTAAGGGGATAAACTGTTGAGCGTTTTAAAAATTCTTTCGAGTAAATTACTTGCACTGGGTGGAAATTCTGCGTCTTGGTACTACGAGAAATATTCGGAAAATGTGTAGAGGAATATGTTCAAATAAAGTATCATTGGGTAGAAAATAACACATTACACACCTAACATAATTATTAAGTTATGATTTTATAGGTATTTGCTTTTTTTTTTTTTTTTTTTTTTTTTTTTTTATTGGTTTCAAACTAAATTATGTTAGCTATAAATTTGATTTATAGGAATTAAAATAGAACACACGAAATTTTAATTTCTTTATTTTGTTGTTTTTTTTTTTTTTTTTTTTTGTCATAGTTTGTAATAGCTGCCCACAAGTAATCAACTAACTGTCGCCGTCAAATTTTTAAATATCTTGTACATTTTTTTCATAATATTTTTATTGTTTAATTATTATTTATTGTTTATTCGTTTATTATTATTTTATTTTTTTTGTATATTATATTTGTACGTACTTGTTTACATTATAAATATTAAACTAACAGTAATCTGTTATAGCTATAAATTGAATAATAAAAATAAAACAAAACTAATAGGTCGAATATTAATATTTTGTAGGGTTTTGAAAACAGTAGGTTTCTTTTTTTTGGAATTTAGGTATTTTTTTTTTTTTAAAAGTTTAAAATGTTTAGTGCTTTTTATAGTTTTATAGAGTTACAAAACCCTAACTCTTATGACTCGATATTTAAATAGTACACTGACCACAATTTACACACTACTGCATTGGCTACTGTATACATTCCGTAATTGCTACTGCACATAATTTTAGGCCCGGAGGCAATGCGTCACCTACACTAAAAGTGGCACTATATAAAATCAATGACTGTTAGATAAAATGTTTGAACTTATTTAGAATAACGTTCTATATTTGAAAATGGCTTATCGAAATTTTAATAAGTAGCTTTTGTAAAATTGTTTTCGACCAATGCGCACCAGACTGAAATGGTTACTGGTCGGTAGGTAGGTAGGTACTGACCGTTGTACAATATCTGCTTGTACGCGATTTTCGACGGCGAGAAAAACTTTTGCGTGACCGTTTTCACTGAGACATTCAATCGTTTCCAGGACAGCACTAATTGTCCGTGATGTGCGTGCCATTTGCCCACATCGCGCGGCCGGACTGACCGGACCTCGCCCGTGCCGTCCCAGTCGTTCGACATCTCGTTATATCGCAAGTCCAACATTTTCGGACTGGAAACGCCGAAAAAAGACATTTTTTTATCTCGACGATAAGAAACTGCGAGAACGGCGACTGTAATAGAATAAAAAATATTGCGACGGTACGCGGATCGAGACTAATAATGTCGACTATAGCGGTTGCCGTATAATATTTTAAACACGAACGTGTAACAACTCAGCCCGACGAACGTTGGATATTGTTACTCTGCCAACTCGATGGAAGATTAATCTTCGGATGAGAACTCAGAAACGACTTTTCGTTACAAAGCATTTTATTGTACAATTGTACAGGTCACAATGCGATGTGTTTCACAAAAAAAAAACCGAGCAATATCCGCAAGTAGGTACCTACAAATCGTTTAAATGAGATATCTATCTATGCGTTATACACTATGAATAAATTGTCGAGTAATATTTGTCTATATCCTCCCTGCTTTTCACTCGAGCGGTGGGAGAAAATCCGCGGTAAATAAAAACGCTATTTATCAACATAAATACCTGTAAGAATAATCGGTCTTGAACTCATAAAACTATAAATCATAACTTAAGTGTTTAATCTTTTACGCGATGTATATTTCAACTTAAAACGTACGCCGCGGTAAACATTGTGAATAGTAATATCAATAAGCCGATAAAGCTCGGAATATGAAATGTAATAGCCATTAGAGGAAATTTAATCACGTTTAATTTATTATTATTCATGAGCAAACGTGCGTTAAGTATAATATTTGACGACAAATTAGATTCTGAGCACAGCGAGGTTTATTATAGGTTTCACTATATAGTGTGTCAGTGTGTGTGTGTGTGTGTGTGAAATCTTACTCTAATCAAAATCTTTATTGGGACTTTCTTGTAGTATTTTTTATCTGGTCGACGCGTTGATCCCTAAATAAATGGGATAAACTGTATATTTTTTATTCGTTGGCAACAAGAAAAATATACGGCTATTTATACTCGGCTCGAAATCGTTTTTCATTAACAATGATTTATCGTTAAGTACAGTTATAAATTAAAACATCCGGCATTTCAACTTTCTCCCTAAAAGCGTGGCACACCCATTGTCAGTATTCGTCTTTTTCTTTTTTTTATACATATATATGTCACCGGCAATATAGACAATTCAGGTATTTTGCAAACTACCTAGGCATTATGCATATGGCCAACCCATTTTAGGCATTATAAATATAACATATAATTTTTAATATTATTTTACATTTGACCTAGGTATTTTATAAAATACCTAGGCGTTATGTAAAATGCCAATTTTTTTTTAGGCACAGTAACAAACAATTTCTCATTATCTGTTAAAACATTATATTAATTTTAATCTATTATTCAATTTTTATACATAGGTATTATTATATTATTGATAATGATATTATTATTTTTACATTATATTATTATATTAAGTAATATAAATAATATTACTAATATACTTATTACTTATTATTATTAATATACATTTTACTTAAACTATAAATAGCTACTTATTACAACATGTTGTAGAAAAATGGCACAGAACATTATTTTTAAGGCAAATGCACATTTTATTTCGACACTTGGTCTTACAAACACATTTTAAAAATCCTATTGTAGTAGGGTATGAATCGAATGCAATAAAGATTAAGGTTCTTATCTCTATTGGGTCAAATCGTGCACATCACACGGCACATGCATTTACGATAAACGATAAGTCGTTATATCAATCATAATAGATTGATTGAAAATAATAGACAATACCGAATTTTTGTTTATTTTGATCATAGTTCCTACTTCACTTCTGGCATCATACATAATACCTAGGCAAAGCTCGTATTGTGTATATTTCCGAGTGATTTTTGGCATTTTATATAATGCCTAGGCATTTCTCAAAACACCGAATTAACCATATTGCCGGTAACATATATATATATATGTGTAAATAACTCTAAATTTTATATGCAACAGCGGTTCAATTGTTTTCAATTTTGCTTTTCTATTATCATTCGATTAAAAGAAATCCTAAAATATTCGTAGAAAATCTGTATAAAACTTTTCAAGACGTGCTAAAATCGTCAAAAAATTTGTTTAGTTTTTATTTTGGTTTTTTATTTATGTGGTTAAAATATTATTTTGACCGATCATAAATGGTTAAAATCGCATACTAGGTCCATCGAGGATCGTATTATTATCATTATTACTGTCCATAATTTAACCATAAATTCGCAATAATATTATCGTCGTTATTTATTTGAATTTGACTAATACTAGTGTTAAACATACATTTATAGTAGGTAACCAATATAAAAAATATGAATTATTAATAGAAACGGTTGGTACTTAATTGTATATAAAACTGTAGTTTATTGTTTAAAAAACGTTTAGAAACCGGAAACTTTGATCGCCCGTAGAGTGAGCTTTTCTATGCATGTTTTTCATAAGCATTTGGAGTACAAATTTTGACGAAAATCGTAAAAATAGCGACATTTCAAAACACGTCTAACCGGACTTCACTCTGAATCGTTTTTCGTTAACAACGACTGAAACTTTGATGCAAATTAAATAACTTTATATGGTATTCTACATACCCGACTTTTTCTTGCTAGAATTGTAAAATTGCACAAATATATTAAACAGTAAACGCATCACAAATCGTTCTAGACCTTTATATAGGTATATCGAATTCAAAGTCAGGGTTAATTTGCTATTTATAAATTATAGTATCACAAGTTTTATAAAAAAAAAAAAACATATAATATACTTTTACGTCGTCGCGTCATATTAGAAACGATATTTTTTCCTGTCCAACTCCTCTACCTTCACATCTCGCGCACGGACCTTGAAAATAAACGGGTACACACAATATTATATCATAGGTGGGTACATTGTTATTAAAAAATAATAATAATAATACGGAATCCCATTAAATTTATTCAAACGACATTGTAATAGTTTCAAATTGAATATGTTAATATAATACATGAGTGTATATTTAATTTATTTATATTTATTTAATATGCTGCAGACAGCACTGACAGACGCATACATCTCTTAATTTTTTTCCTATCGGGCAACGCTTTTATGCGCTCTCCGCATAAAAAAATAAAAAACCTTTTAATTTCTGAGCGTAGCGTCGAACGTGCGTGGGAGGTTTTACCACGTCGCACGGCTTTATTTTGTCGTATTTTCACCGGAAACAGAGACTTTTTCACAGTGTATTGTGTTTAGCGATGTAAATTGTACATCAAATGTACACAAATGCAAACATCGTTTAATACCGCATTATACAAGCGTATACGCTTTGCATAAAATAATAGAATATCCCTAGTATAAAAAACTACCAATATGCTATAATTACTATAGTCACTATTCTACATAACTACATTCAATATTCCCCGAGTTATTATTATACATATCTACCATAGTTATCATACATGTCTTATTTTATTTACTAGTCCGTAATTGAGTGGCAAATGTATTTTTTATTGTGTAGGCTTATAAGTAAATGTATACAAATGTTTAATGTTAATTCGACTGTATTGGCTTATCATACATTATGTTTGTACTAATCTATAGATAGTTTATAATTTTCAAAATTTTCAATTCGCGTTTAATATTTATAATACATTTTACTTATTACTTGTTGATTAGATAACTACATGGACATTAGAACTATTTTATTGTAACTGGATAAAATTAATGTAAACACATGTAAATACTTAAAAAAGTACGAATGGTAACGAATGTAGCTAATTTAAAAAACAAAACAAATCATATGTGAGTATATAATATACAGAGAAATTGGTTAAAAAAAAAAACAAAAAATTCAGAATCGTAATTTAAAGGCCAAAAAATCTGTTAGAGCATAATATACTGTATTACACACACTATGATAAAAATAACATTTTTACACCTCTAATTGTATCTGCTATATTTAATAGGGTTCTGAAACTGCATAAAACATTTCATGAATGTCGCACAAAATATTTCATTATTTTGAAAAATGTTTAAAATGCATATAATTAATTTTTTAAATTTTAAACTTGAATAGTAACTACAACGCACATCTGCTTAGGGTACTGAACGGTTTTGCTGATCATTTTTTAAAAATTGTTAATTCCAAGTTGAAGATATCTAAAATATTAAATGGATTTAATTGTTTCAAAACAAGTCTTAAAGTGTATAATATTTTTATATTTTCGTTACTACTTACGTAATAAAATTATTAAGTAAAGAAAAATGTTCTGCATAGGTATTTTGACCAAAAAGAAAACATTACGGTGTTTCAAAACATTTATAAACGAACTTTATTCAGGATCGTTTTTCGTTAACAACGGTTTATCGTTAATTATAAATATAAATTAAATAACTTAATGTTTTCTATCTCTTCTAGTTTCCGCTAACAGTGGCACACCCGTCTCAAGTAATTAGCTCGTGGTTTTTGTTTTTTTGATTTCTGTGATCGCGATCAGAACACTCGCTAAAATCAAAAAACTTTACTGGTTGTTTTCTGCAAGTATCGCAATTGTATGAATCACATTAATTGTGATTTAATGACATTCGTGCTGGTACTAATTTTTTTATTTGAAGGAAATTTACGCAACAGATAAAGTCGGTTATTATTATTTTTATTATTTTTTTTTTTTTTTGGCGTTCAGTTTATGAAACAATTTTCATATTTCCCACCGAATGCTTTTAAATTATCATTTCCAAAATATAATTATAATTTTTGAAATATGTTATAAACACATTAAAATTACAACACTATTGCAGTAAGTGTAAATCAATAAGAAATATTCTATCAAGGTTATAGTTTCACAATATTTTATGTACGGTAGGCATGGCCGGATTTAGGAATGTGGGGGCCCTGGGCCCACCTTAGAAGTATATATTTTCGATAACATATATTTAATATTTTAATATATTGTTAAAACTTTATGAGTGAATTTAATTTAATAACAGGTATATTAACATTTACCGAAAAACAATTATTAATTAGAAATAAAATTATGGTTTAAAAACATTTATATTATAATGCCAAAATAATAATAACAAAACAAATATGTAATACAATAAAAGTAGGTAGTGAATTATGTCCGTTAAATATATATTTACTAACTAGTACTGTCACTATATATTTATATCGTATATATACCTACATATTACATAGTCTATAATAATAATATTAATATGATACTAAATAGTATATAATTAATAATAATTTTTATTGTATTGCAACTTTGCGAGATTTCGTCGCTGCAAATTTTTCAACTACTTGAGAAAAATCCAACGCTCTAAGTATGTCAATTCCATAACAGTGCAAGGGTTGATAGTCGACTTTATGTCATCGAA
This sequence comes from Cinara cedri, assembly GCA_902439185.1. Classification (NCBI taxonomy): domain Eukaryota; kingdom Metazoa; phylum Arthropoda; class Insecta; order Hemiptera; family Aphididae; genus Cinara; species Cinara cedri. The sequence goes on along the minus strand of CABPRJ010001900.1, from coordinate 1,916,319 downwards.
GTTCGTAGCCGGGTTTTNAACCAAATATATACGCAGCACTACTTCTATATTAGAAAATGTACATTGTAAATTATTTTCCACAATAGTCCTGTATAAAAATATTTCCTATTGCTCATTATCTTTACGCGTTTCTACATATATTTTGACAAACGAACTGAACTGTATGAATTCATTACCGAGTGAAGATTCTAAATCATTGGGGTAAATGCTAACAAGATAATTTGCAGCAGATTGTAGCTCAGGAGTTTCTAATTTTTCAAATGTATTTAAAAAACCAAAACGTTGACAAATTGTTTCGTAAGCAACTATTCTTTCGGTTAATGATACTGTCAATTGATCAATTACTGATATGAAGCTTTCTGATCTGAATTTTTCTCTTGGTAATAACTGAGTTGAGGCTGTTTGATTATTATTTAATGAACTGGGTCTAACATTTTTTTTCCGATTATGAATTGGCGCATAATCTTTTAATCCTGACATGTCTTTTGCCTTTTTTTCGTATTCTTCATATTCGTTTCGTATTTCTCGGACAAATGATAAAATAGAATTAAGAGCATTTACAGCAGTTTGAAAAACTATTTTTGGGTCTTGTAAAATATGATTTGTTGAATCAAACCTCTCTAAAATATAATTCCAAAAAATTGCATAAAATGCCACTTCAAATTGACACATTGATTCGTAAAGTTTTTTAGATTGGATTTTAACAATGTCTTTTTGATCAAGATCGTTTGAAATTTCTACCAAAGCTTCTTTTATATAATCGTAAGCAAATACAACAGCTTTTGTTGCGTCTGTCCGACATGACCAACGGGTTTCGTTCAAATTCTTTAAAACGTAAACACGTTTATTTTTATCATCAATTTTTATACATCACTGTTAAATATAATCTTTATCTACGTCATTGCATATTTTTTTATAAAACCTATTCGGCACGTATTTATCAACAAAAGCGGTCGGGCGGATTGCTATAAAAGTAATATGTGTTTATTTATAACTGATTGTCTCAAAATTTAAAACCATACCAAATTAGAAATATTATTTAGTTGGCCTTATCGCTTATCTTNCTCTACGAGTCATAATAATCTATTTTAAATTACTTTAATCATTTTACTATATAAAATATGATTGAACAATATTATTCGATTGGTGATTTAAATTTATTTTGCAAACATTACACATTATACATTATACATTACACTTGGATGCAAAAAAAGTCCCATTAAGTGGGGGGCCCTCATTTTTGGAGGCCCGGGATCCAGGGCCCCCCTTAGCCCCCCTTCCTTAATCCGGCCCTGACGGTAGGTAACACAAGGTAACTCATTTAAGTGGGTACACTTATTTTTATTATTTATATTAATTATCTCGGAAAGTATTAATTTTTTTCGGAATTTGTTTTCTAGAACACTTAAAAACCGAGCTGTTCCACAATTTTATATTTATGTTATTTTTTGTCATCCTTATTTTTGGGGGTAAAACAACCTACCTACTTTTGATTTTCAAATGGCAACCTGTATTAAAAATTCCATAAATATATTCAGTATTAGTTAAAATAAATTTTAGTGTTGAAATTTTTGATTTTTGTCCAGTCGTTGACGAGATATAACACTTTAAATTTTAGGTTGGAGGAGAGTAGTGGTACATTGTTAACACGCCCCGCGCCATACCGCCACACAAATGAAACTCCACTACTCTCCTCCAACCCAAACTCAAAAGTGGATTATCTCGTCAACGGATCGACGAAAATCAAAAATTTCAACACTAAAATTTATTTTAACTACCACTATTTATCGAATTTTTAATATAGGTTGCCATTTGAAAATCAAAAGTAGGTTCTACCCCCGAAAATAAGGGTGAAAAAAAATAACTTAAATATAAAATTGTAGTGCAGCTGGTTTCTTAAATATTCTAGAAAACAAATTCCGGAAAAATTTAATACTTTCCGAGATAATGAGTGTACCCACTAAAATGAATGGCCTGATACAGTAATGATTGCAAAACATATAACCGGATGAAAACGCTGTGACAACTATCAAGGAAAATAGCAATAATTCCGTAAGCAATAAAATAATAAAGTGAAAACAAAGTTATATCATTACAATTATAATGCTGTTATATTGGGCTTGTCCTGTATACACCTATTTACATATAAAAAATTTTAAAATAAATAAATTTGTTATTATGTTTCTTAATTAAAGAATAAAATTCAACTTTTCAAGCAGATTTTGCGAAATGTTTATTTACTTCTTCAGTGTCTATGGAAATACTTCGATTAATTTACATGACGGCTAGTTCTAATAATCGAGCATAACTTGTACTATTTCTCAAGCACAACTTCAATTTTTTAATATCGAAAAAGATCTTTATGACAACGCAATTGAAAACGGTAAAGTTACTAACATTGACATCAAGCATATTATTCAGAGTATATAAATAGTGGAATTCGGACTATATATTCTGAGGAAATGTTTTACATTTTTCTGTCCATAATTTTAATTCTATAATTTAAATGTTTTGTAACTGCGCAAAATGTGTTTTAAAAAACAATATATTAATCATAATCATTATATTTAGTTGTCTAAATTCAAATTTGTTGAGGTCAAATGGAATCAACTTTTGTCATACAAATTATTACATTGTGTTTAGGTAATCGTACGATTGATAAATTGATTTCTAAAATAATCAATAGACGGTATAAATGTCGTTCGGTTATAATACTGTTCCGGTAATTAAACTGGCACATTACTACGAGATGATCGATTGCCCAGTTATTCGAGATACTTATTTGAATACATCGACTCATATTCATATTGAATATTTTAATATTGATCGTTAAATAATATTGTTTTTTTTATATGTAAACCTATGTCGCGAATTGTTGTTAATCCAGCCAAATCAGTTACATCAATATTACCATCGATATTGGTATTATTAATGGTATTTGACGAACAAGGATGTCTTCGATTACTTTACTCGGTTACAATTACTTTTTTTGTTGAAAAAATTGAATAATGCAAATTGTGATGTCATGCCTAATTTCATATTACTGCAATTATAATTCATAGATTTATTGAAACAAATGAGTGTAGCATTTTTTCTGAAAGCAAATTGTATCTTGTTGGTGCCTTGGGAAAGTTTGATTCTTCTTGTAGTTTTTGTAGATAACTGGGAAAGGCCGTGAAAAACCGTACGAGAAACGGTTTCACTGATTTCGATTTTGTTTATTTTTCTTGTAATTAATCATTAGATATATGCGTATGGTATACAGAGAATATCAAACTATAATTACAAAAATTCGGTAACTATACAATGGTAACATTTTAGTCTAATGGAGATGATGTTGGTAGCCTGCACGTGGCCCTCCCTGCATACGTCTGATAGCGGTCTTAAGAATCCCAATACAGACGAAACCCACAGGGCTGTACTAGTCTTCGGATATCACAGCATCCAAAAATGCCAAGAACTTGTAATTAGGTTAAAAATAAAGAGCTGCAGTTCACAGTGTACATATCTATATTAACCTTTTTTTTTAGACGTGGTCAAATTGTATAACTTTTTTATAGGCATATGAGGTAATTAACTGTATATTATATTTAGTAAAATAACGCCAAATCTAGTTAAAATATGCTTTTCTGAACAATTTTCACATATTATGCATTAACATACAAGGTGGTTCTATTATCATGAATAAATGATCCATTACCATTATCGCAGTCAATTTATTTTACACCTCCGGTTTAAATTCTAAACTGGTGTAACCTTTATTTATATAACTCAGAAACCAGTGGTTCCAAAAGTGTGCTCCGCTGTGTCTGCGATGCCACGTTGATAAATTGAACATTATCCGGTCTAAAAACAAAACTAAAACCTAAATTACAGTAGAAACGGTAACGCTGATTTCGATTACGCTTGAATAACAAGGGTCTAGATCCTTCTATTTTTTGGGAGGAGGGAAACATTTTTAGTAAAAAGACTCCAAAATTATTTACACTATTTTTTAAAATATGCAGATTTTTACACGGTGGTACTTAATTTAAGTACAAGTTCTTGTTTCCCAACAGTTTTTCTCTGAAATTAAAAAAAACTGACAGCCAATTTATTGATAATAAATCGGTTTTATTTTTATTTCTTGAATTTTTAGGTTATACAATGAGAATGGAACTGATACTATTCCACTCAGAATAATTGTTTGATTGCAACGCTTTTAAAAGTGCCCCAATAAAACCTTACTTAATTAAGAACGCTGCAAGTCAAAAACATTTAGGAAGCACTGTCATAAACAATTAATTCAATAACTATAGTTTTTTGCATATCACAATGTTTAAAAAAAAATATTGTTTTTTCGAATCGATCTTGAAAAGAGATGGGAGTTTCCAACTAAAAATCTAAAGCGCTTAAAGTATACAGAGTATTAGTAAAAATCTGAAAACTTTATTATAATAAACCAATAGTTACACAGTAATAGTCATATTATTATGACAGGATATAAATAGTATACATTTTTTCTAACTATGGTAACGGTAAGTTTCTTTATAATTCATTGATGCCGACAGATATTAATTTATATCAGTTAGAGATATTATTTTTTATTTTTTTTAAAAAGGTACCGATTGATTTATTACTATCGGTAACTATATATTATGACGTATAGTTTTATGATTTTTCCATTGTATGATAATTTCATAAAAAAAAAAATTTCTAAAAGGCAATGAAGAAACAATGGATTGGTTATCTAAACTTGATATTTGGCCTTTATACATCTTCGTGGGATACCCCATATAATAATGTAACAGTGTTGGGATGGAACGAAGCTTGAAACGCGTTCCTTTTCAAATATAGGAACGAGGAATGGGAAAGAGTTTCTATTTAAGAGGAACGTGGACCCAAATTTCCGTTCTTCTTATTACGAAAAATAAAAAATGAAACACGCGTTATTTTGGTCATAATATTGTTTAGAAATTATTCAGTGTTGGTATCACTTCATCAGTTATTAACAAATTACCAAAATGGCGCAATTTATTATTTCTCCACTTTTATTAAAATACAAGGTACCTATATAATAATATAATAATATAAACCATGCGGCTGTATACTTAGATAATCGTGATATAAACTTTGACTAAATGATAATTGTTCAAAATGGTGAGCGGTCCTACCGGGATCCAGGGATTTTTTCAAATAATATGTTTTTCATTTTCATTTTTAAGGTAGTAAATTAATTTAATTTATTAGGATTTTAAACATGTCAATTCCAAGTGGTAAGAATAGTTTTCAATTTTAGTTGACTTGATTAACTCACACTACACTTATTTTTTTTATGAAAATTAGGTATCTACACAAGTGTGAAGCTACTAACAAATAACTCATGAACATCTTTAATGTCAAATAATCTGAATATATTTCCAAACATATTAAGTAGTGATATTTTCAAATTAAGAATATAAAAAATTATTTTTGACTGCATTAAGTATTCATAAAAAAAGAAAAAAGAACACTTAAAGAAACGAGTTAATTTTTGTAGTAAGAATGAAGACGAGAACGCTGCCTTATATTATATGAATTAACTGTATACTTTTTTTAACCCTATAAAATGGCTATTTTCATTTTTTTCAAAAATAACAAGTTATTTTTTAAATTTTATTCCAAAACACACAAATTGTAGTCCTTATCCATATAAGTTATATTAAAAAAAAAAAAAAATTTATCTAGGTGTTTTTATTATCTCGAGAGATATTACAATAGATATATCTTCGTGAAACACTCTGTATTGTATACATAGTATTCAGTCGTAAGCCCCATTTACATATCACTTTTAGGAGTAAAATATCAGGATCTAAAATATGGTGACAAATTATAGCCTATGGGCCGCAAAAACCTTAATCTGGCCTTGATGGAAAGCTAAAATGAAACAGCTTCTTGGTGTGCGTTGAAATTCAAATTTTCTAAAATGTTCCTCATCTCGAATTTCTACCACTAGGGGAAATTAATCCTCAGAGACTGCCTTCCAAATTCCAATTTACAACTTACTTTCATATGCTTTTAAAATACCTGATACAGCTCTATCGGATATTTTATTTATTTTTTTTTTAAATTTTCTTTTAATCGATGAAAAATCTTAAATCCATGGCTCGTCAAAAAAAAAGAACTAAACGGTTATTATTATTCATACAATCAATTTGGTTTCCACGGTGTGTAAACAATATTTATTGTTTGAAATTGATTCGATGAAAATTTAAGTTCTACTATTCTTGTTTTTGAGTACATATCATTTCATAAGCTTGTTATTATTATAACTTATCAACAGTTTTTTTTATGGACGTTTTTCCGAGTTGTACGCCATGAATTCTCGACAATTTTCTTCTCAGAACTGGTACTTGGACGATCGAACAGGATGTTTTGAGAAATACACACCGGAATTCGGTGATGTTATAGAAATTATAAATGAAAAGAACGACGCGGATTCAACGAACTCGAGATATATAGTATCTACTACCGCCGCCACTGAAGATGACAGTAAACATCGACAACTAGAAACTATCGATCGAGTAGAAGTAGTCTGTGCGGATTCGCAGTCACGTGTTGTAAATGAAAAGGACCACGACGATTTATTCGAAAAATCTATAACTACTCAAGCACGCGATGCAGTGGCGTTAAAAGACGAAATTCGTACGATCATCGACACAAACGACGAGGTTTTCGACCACGAAATAATAAATGACTTGACCTCGGCTTTTCTAACCAACGGTTTTCTGTTCAATTTCGATCGACTATGCAATACCACTCAGTCCAAGTCGATCGAAAATCTAATAGTCACACTCGTCGACAAGTTTGACAATACCAAACACAATATAGCATATCTTTCGAGTTGTTTGGTGTGTGTATTCCGCAACATTGCGAAAAAATGTTCGTTCCCGGCCGTAGAAATGAAATTCAAGTTGACCGTGTTTATTGACGTTGTGCGAAGATATATAAACCGCATCGATAACGAGATGTGGAAAAGTTGGTTTTTATGCGACATGTTTTTGGATTGGTTTTTCATCGTGGCCAGCGTCTTTATTCCGACGGAAAACTTTATACGAGTAGAAGAGCAAAGCCTAATCGACAACGCGACCGAGTATTTTGGAAAGGTTAAGAATTACCGATACGTATATTTCGGTCACAGTGCGGTTACAAAAAAGCTGCCCAAGCCGACGGACGGTATTTTCGAACTGACAAAAAGTGATTTTGGCGTTGTGAAAGTCATGGATTTAGAAGAGAGTAAACGTGTTCAATATGAACGGCGTCGAAAACAACATAAAACGCAAAAGAGGAAACACGAAGAAAATCCCGGAGTCGAAGTAGGAAAAATAAAAAAACGTCGTAGAAGAAGTGTCAACCATAGATCAATTGCACATAGATACTGAATGTATTGTGTAAACATAGATATTGGACATTATTTCAAATATCGTCGGTGATAGATGAAAAAATGTTCGAGTTTATTGGTTGATTTTTATCGTTATTGCGGTCAACGCCAAGACGTAAAAAAAAATTATGACTTTAAATATCTATTTAAAAGACACATAAGCATTTACCGTAAAACTATATTGTTTTTTTTTTTTTTTTCAAAAGTTATAAAAATGGTTAATGTGTCGTTTTATTAATTTCGTCACATTAACCTGAGTTACATAGGTACTTTTTTTTTTTTTGTTATTCACCTATTTAATTTTTCAATTTGTATGATGAAAATAAAATATATTAATTTTGTACTATTTCTAACACAACGTATCGTATAATTGTTTTTTTGTTTATCTGCGGGGAAATCGTTTTTCTTATCGCGTAACTTGCGGATGAAGTCTACACACTGTCTCGGACACTTATCACGTCTGTATCGCACCATTCTTTTTTCACTAGGATATGCGCTTTTTTGTGTCTATAAACAACTTTTTTTTATCAAAAATCACACTTCAATCAAAAATCTACAAGAGAGGATTTTTGTGTCATTTTTGATTTAGTTGGTGTATCAATGAGCTTATTTCAGTGCATTTTTGGGAAAATACGGGAAAATTTACGATAATAACGGATTCATTAATTTCGATTTTTTGTTTTATTATTCGAGTAAAAATAAGACCAAAAATTTGTATGAAAACCTTTTATTAGATCTTCGAATAGCTTAGTAACATGTTCACCAAAACATTCTTGAGATTTTGATCTATTTATTGGCACTTGAAACTGTCGGAGTTTTTTATTTTTTATCTAGTTTTATAGGTATACATTATTTTTAGCCCAGCAAAAATGTTTGAAAATTTAACAAGAGATTCGTAAAATTTTGTAATTTTTAAGCATGTGTCAAGTTCGAATTTTAACGAAAATCGTAAAAATGACGACAGTTCAAAATGTATTTAACGATAGACGTGTCTACGGTGGCAGCCTAGGGTGCCTGTGCTATCCCTGCAATTTTCGAATTTACAACTTTAATTTTTAAAAAAAAAAAATGTAATTATGCATCGTTTATAACAAAATGTTATTTTCTATCAGTCTATCATTTTTATTATACTATATATTAACACATCATATATTTTGTTAATTACTTAATTTTATGGCGGTATAATCCAGGCCTGTACATGAATAATATGTCCGTAGTTAAATTTAACGGTACTGAAAATACTGTACATTATTAATTGTAAAAAAAGATTATACAGACTTTTGAATTATATAATATAAAAAAAAAATATATAAATATTTAATTAGTGGGGGTGGGGTGGTGGTGGTTGGGGGGTGGGTTTACCTCTATATATTTAAAGGGGATTTTTCGGTTCACCGAGCGGCGCCGATTATTAGCTAGGCCGCCGCTGCGGATGAGGTCTAGTCGCGCCCGTGTATTTAACCCGGACTTCGCTTAGAACCGTTTTTCATTAGCCAGTGACCAATATTCCGACAGTCGTTCGCGGTTTGGCGCAATCAATTCGTTTTACTAGTTTCAAAATTAAATCGGCAAACAAATAAAATCGCTGGTTTTCCGGTTTGTCCGGAATCAACGGCGATTCGGAAAAGGAATACCAGAAAATTGGCATAAACGCCGACGCGCGTCTTGCATCGAAATATAAGAAAAAAAAAAAAAAAATATATATATTTGTTTTAGTTCTTGCAAAATATTATATAATATATAACGTATATATATATATATATATAAATTAGGTACGACCATACATTACGGCGAACACGCGTTTTTAATAGGCCGGCTGTTGCTTCATTCTTTTGAGCACGCCGAAATAACTCACCACGCTGGCTACAATGCTGAACGAGGCCATAATTATCATATCGGAATTGAACTCTTCGATTATGTAACCGTATTTGTTCAAAACCGCCTTGCCGCTGTCCAGACAATTATCGGGGTCCACGCACGCTACAAACACACGATATCTCGATTAGAGCGATTTATCACAATAAATAAACTACGGCCGATTTCAATGTCGGTGAAATCGGCCGGTTCGTTTTGCACTTACGCAGCGATTCGATGTTCTCCCAAAACTGTATCGAAACCGTCTCGCAGCCGAGGAAAAACAGCGACAAGTGCCTCAGGAAGTATATCGTTTTCGGCAGTGATCTATAACACAATACGGAAAACACGGGACGTTGAATGTACCGGATAGGTATCAATTTATAATACGATTCGCACTGACGCGGGTTTGAACGTTTTCGCTAAGGAATTCGGTTTAGAGCCGTTCACTTCTCGACGTCTGTTTAATTATGTGTTTTTTTTGTATTTTTTTGTATTTTACGTACGCATGTAGCTTTTATTTACGAGGCAATTGACGGGCTAATTAATTTAAAAACAAAAAAAATTAATTTTAAAATACCATTCAAGAAACAATCCTCCCTTTTCCGCACACCCAGTGCTCTAGTGATTTAATTGCTTTTAGTCCGGAGTATCGACTTTTCATCCACTGTAGTAACGCATTAAACTTTGATTTTTGTTTTGACTCTGACCAAAATAATGTAACAAATATTTCTCAAACTATTATGATAAATTGCAACTTATAATGTTTGTATGATAATAAGTATTAAGCACGTATTACTTAAATAATTTTATCAGTCTATTTCATTATCACTTTGAGGGTGTCAAACTTAAATAAATAAATATTATAACTGGCTGTCAGTACGTGGATTTTTTTTTTTTTTTTAATAATAATTTTGCTTACTTGAACGACAGGTAAGCGCCGCTCAGGGGCAGCGCTACAAAATCGTTTATCGTGGCGAATATGACGGTGTGCTCCACCCGGGTAAAAAGCGCCGACAATAAACTCCCTGTAAAAACGTAGTAAATAGTTACAAAAAGTAAAAGCACACAAAAACACAATAATCAATAGTAAATTGTTGAGATCGGTGACGAAATATTTACGAGGGTAGAGGACTGATATTTTTATAACGGTAGACTCGGAGACACTCGTCGTTTAGTTTTAAATTCTGATGGAAGTGAGGAATTTATGTATTGGTATTACAATGATGTTTATACATTTTTTATATACATACTGTTTACAAAATTTCTCCCAGAATTCTTAATCCAATCAAAACAGACAAAACCTATTTCGTTGAGTTTTGACTCAAGTTGGTACTTGAGAGAAGTAATTTTTTAAAATTTTCGTTAATATTCGAGACAATGGGGAAAAACTGGTTCTTTAAGGTAAAAAATATTGAACGATTAAAAATAAGATCATTATTGAAAACCGTTTTTATTTATTTTTTGTTACTATCAAGTTTTTAATATTTTAATCCTTTAATCTTTTTTAAACAATCATCGTTTTTGTCGTGAAAACGTTAAATTGTTAAAAAAGAATTACCGAGCTCCACTCAGAATCGTTTTTCGTCAGCAATGATTAATCTATGCGTTCAGATTTACATTGAATTTCGCTTCTACTTTCCCAACTTTTCATCTACAACAGTGTCCCACCATCGTGCGAAGAATGTCCATTTATTTTAGATTCGGAGCGTGGCGAGGGATCGATTGGTTTCACCATAACGTGTGTTTTTTTTAATTTTTTGTTTGTAAACAACTTTTTGGAAAGAAATCTTGCTCCAATGTATAAAAGAAAGAAAACGTTGTTTATATTTGGTGCATTAAAGAGGACATTTCTTGATTTTCCAAGGAGTTTTTAAAATAATTGGGAAAAACCCGAGAGAAAATTATAGGCAAACGGTGAATATTTATTTACGGCGCTAACGATTTCATTGTTTTTAATTTTTGCAACTTATGTTAAATATGTTTTCTACTAGAAATGTTGATCCAATCGAAAAATAACAAGAGATAATTTTTGTTGCATTTTTAATCTTATTGGTGACAAAGATCATTATTGGTTTTTGTTTTGTTTTGAATTCTTTTAGTAAATGAACAAAACTGAAAAATACGTAGAAAAAACCGGAAAATTGGCAAAAATAATGCTTTTAATATTTTTAATTTTGAGAGAAAACTTATATTTGGTTGTTTTAGACGTGGTAAAATAACCTAACTGTATTACGCGATAACATTGGTTTTCACACGGATTAGAAGAATGTAAAACGGCTGTTTCTTAGAAACTATTCATCAGATATAAACGTACGATACGTTCAAATTTTCAGAATGACTGTCCTAAAATGTTTTTAAAATAATAAAATAAAGTAATTATAAATATATTAATATATAAAAAATATACATATATATAACTCAAATATAAATACTTGTAGTCCTAGTCCCTGCGAGTAATATAAAAAAAAAAAAAAAAAAAAAAAAAAAAAAAACAGAAATTGATTATCTTCATGATCTCCGAAGATAATCAAGGGGTATATCTGTGTGGGACAGCCTGTATACTGACAACTATGTTGGTTGTGTTTTTGAAAAAAAAAAATATTAGCCCACTTCGCCATTTCATGGATTCCTTTATTCGCGCATGGGCAGCATAGCAAAATTATACGCTATTTTAACATAAATTATAAAATGTAGGTTGAAATTAAAGTTTAAACAGGGATTACAAAATGGTTTTAGAAAATTTTCCCGTTACTAACACTGAAACAATAAACGCGGGCGACAAGGTCCACTTATAAGACTTAACTAACAAACAAATGTTTACAAAACAATAATGATGTGATGTGTTCGCGAATTATTTGATAATATTACACATAGCAACCTTCAATATTTTATTAAAGTTAAGAATATAGAATAACGATAACAGTTCAAAATCTATTCGATAACTAAATACGCCACTGCTCGGGAAAACTTTAATATAACATTCACGAGTAAAAACTTCTCTGCTGGAAATTCTACAACAATCATTTTGTTTGCTTTTGTTTTTAATGAAAATCATGGGCCATCAAACTATAATATTACTGCGAATTGTTCAATATCAATAAATTACCATACGAATACGCTGAAACGGCCAATATGAAAAACAAAAACAGTTGCTTTTGGCCCCAATCAGCTCCGACAATCGTGAAGGCGATAATGCAATATGCCAGCATTTTTATCATTATCCAAACGATCTAAATAATCAAAATAATATAAATCATTATCAATATCAAATATACCTAACGCTCAATTACCATTATCATTAATTCGGACATGTAGTACACGCTCAACGGGTATACTTTGTTGTGTACTTCTCGATGAACGATAGCGAATTTCTGTTGATACATCGCGATGGCCGAATAACTAAAGTGAAACACAAAATTAATGACGAATATCAACCAAAATCCTTCCCAATTTTGTACCGCTTTCGTGTCGAACTGTAGGTTTGCAAAAGGAGACGAAATAATAATGCCTAAAAACTAATACAAAAATTGAATTAGTTTACCAATGAATACATTTTAACTTACAGCGCAGATAAAAATAAATTACACTCAACTTTTTTTTTTTAACCACTAACTTAAGTACAACTTTATTGTATCGGATATCAATCGAGCAATTTTATATGGCACCCAAGGTTTTATTCACGCACGTGGAAAATGTACGTTATAAAGTGTACGTAAAATATCCATGTACTTTACAAATTTTATGATAAATATTGGGACTTTAAACAGTTATAAAAAAATTAACCTTGAATGAACGTTCAATATTTGTTTTATTATCATACGACTCATACGAATAATTTATAGGAACCCTAAATCTAATTGGTCAATACACCAACTAGACAAAATATACTACCATGTATCAATCCTAAAGTTAAAATGATTGTAGCAATTAGTCGAATAGTTGTTTACAGCCAAATAATAATAAAACAAACAATAAAAATTGGAAATTTACTTGGGACACCTTATCTATTGCTTTTGCGAATTTGATCATATTAGGATAGAATTTTTTTTTTTTTTTTAAACGTGTATTTACATTTTAAAGCAACAATTATTTATACGGTTTAATACGTCATTGTATAGAAATTACCATTATGGTGCACAATTCCAGTAATTGAGTTTGATAATTTCTCAGGAAACATTTGGTAGATCTGTCTAAAATCAGTGTAAACTGTGTCGTCCATTTTGGATGTTGTCTAAAATGAACACAATAACGCACAACATTTATTAGTATAAACAAAAACTGTAAATAATTTCATACGGAGTGATCACTCATAAGACACTCATTATCTCGAGAGTGTTAACTAACGGATCGACGGAAATCAGAAATGCCATCTTAAAAATTTATTTTAACTAATACTCCGTCTATTTATGGACTTTTTAATATAGGTTGCCATTTGAAAATGAAAAGCAGATAGCGGTTTTAGCCCCAAAAATAAGGGTGAAAAAAAAAATAACATAAATATAAAATTTTAGAACAGCTTGTTTCTTAAATATTCTAGAAAACAAATTCCGGAATAAGTTAATACTTTCCGAGATAACGAGTGTCTTACGATAGACTGATCACTCTGTATAACGACATTGAGTTCCTCAAAATATACAAAGTCGCACTCACTTTTGTAAATATTGCGTATAGTCTAATTGTTTCTGAAAATGTAGTAAAAAAAATTCAATATGTTTATGAATATAAATATATGTATTTTTGAACTTTTATAGGTGTATATAATTTCAATACAAAACCAATTTAGAAATGATTGTTGATTACTTGATTATTGAACGTGTCGTAGTTGAGATCCGTTTGTTGGTCGGTCGAGGACAACTTGCACATTTCTTCCACGTCCCTTTTGACGGTCTCCTTCTCGGAGTTCAGAATGGAAATCACGTAGTCGGCTTCGTTGAACATGTTCGGACATTCGTAACTGAACCTAAACGGTAAACGATAAAATTGATGGTAGGTAAAAAAACCACCGTTGTGCGTGGTGATTAACCTAAACATCACATATATGACGGCGGATCTCTATCACCGTTTCGAAAAAATTCCTTTAAGAACGCCACTCAAAAAATTTTTTAATTAGAAAAATTCGTTCCGATCGTAAAGAATCATTGGAACTTGATTAAGAATTATATAAGCATAACATATTCATGTACATGCATATGGCTATAGCAGTTAACGATTTCGGGATTTCAAGTTCGTATGTTTTGGTTTTAAAGTTCGTGTCTATAACGCATATAATATGCTTGCATATTTAACGACTTTGTAATAGCATAAATTCTCTATCTATCAACTGCGGACTGCAGCCACATTTTTCGTTATACCCGCCTACTATAGGTGACAATAAGGGACTCGGCTGGTATCAGCTGGTAGCCAGTCGTTGGTCCCGATCAGTCTACGTCAGTAGTGATGGCATGACTGATGTCAAATTTATCGGGGTGCAGGGGCGGCGTGAAGTTTTTTTCTGTGCATGAAGAATTGAAGAAGTTTCAGTAAAATTGTAAACGCCTCAAACAGCCCAAGCCCAGAAGAACCGGGTGCTGTGCCTAACTGAGGTTCAAATGTACGTCCCCGCGCTTCACCTTTTCCGTAAACATGTATGACGATAATGCGCTACGCGCCGTTACCCATCCGCCCGCCTGATGCGCGGTCATGGAATAGCTGCCACACGGGATACCCGTTCACGTCACCACTAACGCGGTGTGAACCGTTCGTTTACGCACTTTTGAAACAGCCGGTTAACCGAGGTGACGGGTCCCTGGTACGCGAGCCGCCCTTCCGTGAGCAGGATGACGTCGTCGAATTTGCCGAACACGCCGGACGCGGGCTGGTGGATCGTGCACACGACGATCTTGCCCGTTCGCGCGACGCTCTTCAGGGTGTTGACGATGTGCGCGGCCGAATAACTGTCCAGGCCGGTGGTGATCTCGTCGCAGAACAGTATGGGCGGGTCGTTCAGCAGCTGGACGGCCANCGCCCGACAAAAACAATATCCTCGTGTCCGCGAACTTGCCCATGCCCAACGAAGTCACTATGTGGTCGACGTGCTCGATCAGATCCGCTTCGGTCGTGTCGCGGTCCATTTTCAATTTGGCCTTTACCAGAAAAGTAAAAAAAAAATACATTAACAAATCACGTTTAATCCAACGCCTATTTCGAATGTCGTAGGAATCGAAATAAAACGTTTAAACAAAGTAGATAAACGAAAAATGTATACACAAAAAGTAAAACAAATAAATGAACCCGATACGTCGCCCGGAGTATTATGACAAGTGTATTATGCGACCGCTTTTTTCGAATTAAAAATTCGCCATCAGGTATATCACAGTCAACGTGTAAAACACCGTTGTTTTATTATTGTTGCACATTTTTTATGTATACATTTATTTACGAGTATCAACCGTTTGAATAATTTCGTTTTTACTTTATTATTTTATTGGACATTTTCAAACCAAACGTTACCATTTTGAAAAGTTTACAATTTGCTCCAGAGTACATTTTTCTTTGAACTTTAAACTCGGATACATTTTTAACTGTATACCACGTTGTTACGTGACTTTTATTTGTTTTAAAGACTCGAAATTTGCGTTACAATTGCGAATAGGCGGCAACACTCAGTTTCATACTAGGAGATGACGTAAACAAACGCTTTTAACGAACTATTGGACAGAAGATTCAATTCAGAAAACGGATAACCGTTAAGGCCATCAACGGATTATTTCGAGGACGTTTTTTTCTGGAGGTAAAACCACTAGCCACTTTTGATTTTCAAACGGCGACCAATATTAAAAACTCCATATATAGACGGAGTATTAATACAAATGAATTTCAGTGTTGAAGTTTTTGATTTCCGTCGATCCGTTAATGAGATAATCCGCTTTTATGTTTGGGTTGGAGGAGAGTAGTAGAGTATCATTTGTGTGGCGATACGGCGCGCGGCGTGTTAATAATGCACCGCTAGATGGAGTATATTAACTAACACTCCATCTACGTATGGAATTATTAATATAGGTTGCCGTTTAAAAATCAAAAGTCGGTAGTGGTTTTACCCCCAAAAATAAGATTGACGAAAAATGACATAAATATAAGACTGTAGAGCCGCTGGTTTCTTAAATGTTCTAAAAAACGAATTCCGAAAGAAGTTAATACTTTCCGAGATAATGAGTGTACCCGCTTATTAAATGGATCACACGGTATTACCCGCGGACCAACAACTCTGTTAAAGGATAGAATAATGATTTAAGACCCGGGTACTTTACACGCTTCTCATCCGACAATATGAAAATATTACAATATACAGATTGAAAAAGAAAAATAGTTACAGATACGGTCGCAGGCGGAGGACAGCGGCTAATTGCGGGAAATGTAACAGGTGATGGTGCTGAACGCAAATGCAAAGACCGCACAACGCGAAATTTAAAAATACGCGACGACTATATGGAAAAAAAAAAAAAGCTGTCTCCTAGGATAACGAAGACGGCGTTGCTTTTTCAACAATAAGTATGCCACGTGGTAAAATAATTATACATATACATTAAACATTTTCTTTAATAATATTGTACCTGTTTTCCTGTTTTTGTTATCGAAACCCCTGAGAAAATCATAAAAACGGCCGTTTTAAAGTACCATCCCAGGCGTCGGTCGCGAGAGAGAGAGAGAGAGAAGAAAAAGAAAAATAGAAAAAAATTGATTTGTACCATCAGAGACAAGTGCTCCAAAGCCGTCAGTTGATCGAAGCTGATGTCGTGTTGCGGAACGAAACCGGATATTTTTATCATCACCTCCTCGGACACCGGCCGCCCGTTGAGCAACAGTTCGCCTTCGAAGTTTCCTGCGCGACAAAACGTGCCGACCGTCCGATCAATCAATACACAACTCGTCGCGAGTCTACAACAAAAACACACGTACCTTTCGTCCGGTGGCTGATGGTGGACATCAACGTCGTTTTCCCCGAGCCGCTAAAATGAACAGATAACAATTATTCGAACAAAACGCGTAATGGCCAATTGAATATTAGATATTGTTTGATTGAATGAAATACCGACCTCGGGCCCATTATCCCCAGAAGACTTCCGCATTGCACGTTTCCGCTGACTAGAACAGAACGCAATGTTAGAAGGGCAAAAATTAACAATAACAACGGTAAAACACTTTCAGACACCGGGCGCAACGGTCGACGCGCGAGGTTTTATTTATCCGTCTGTGTTTTCGCGTTCCGCCGGACACCTTGCGCTCCAATCAAAGAACAACGACCGACAAAAGAGCGTTGCTCTGAAGCATCGCGTGCCTACTATTCGGCGCGTTTACGGGGTTAGGTTATCGACTTCCCGGGCAGTTTTCGTAACGCCCCGGGGACGGAACGGGTACCGGGGAACATGTTTGCGGCAATAAAAGTCTCGATATATTTACGATTTTACCGTTTCGTTTCACCGTCGTCAGTGGAAATAAAACCGTTTCGGACCGGCGAAATCGCTCGGAAATTTCGCGCGGAGCCGACCGCGCGTAGTGGCCGCGAAAAGCGTACAATCAACACGCACCCGGTAACTGTCGCGCGTTTATCGAACCCCGTGAATATTCGAAATCACTCGGTCGGCACTGTCCGCCGCGCTCCAATTAAAAACGACGTCGCGATATCGCGATGAAACTCGTTGCGGCCACGTTCGCGGAGCCGTTTATCGGGGGGAGGGGCGCAGTAAAATTTCCCGGAAAACCGTCGGAATCCAGAACGCGAAACGGCCGGAACGTACGACATTTATTAAACGGCCGCGGATACGGGGTTTTTTCGACTAGCGATGATGCCGGGACAGTGTCACGTTACTCGATTAATCCGGTATCGCGTTACCAATCGCGTTACGGGCGTTACGGACCGACGGTTATTTCCGATATGGGATTCAGGCGCGGGCGGGCGGGCGCACGAAGCGACGCATTTACTCGAACGGTTCTCGGGCCGATACCGATACTAAAAAGCCGATAAACAACGGCGTAATACTGTCGTGTCCGAGGCGAACGAATGGGCGCTCCGGCGTTTTTGCGGACGGAGGGGATGGGGCGACTCGCGGCTGGTGGATCGGCGCGCAGTAACCGAACGACGTTTATTTGCTGTACGACAAATGACATGTCATATCGGACGGCGAATAGCGATTCTGAGCGGCGCGTTTTTTGCCGGTGCGCACCGGCCAATCGGATCGTGAACGCCCCGGGACAGCGGTTCCGGTGCACGATCGGTGATCGGCGGAGAAGATTTCTCGTGAAAAAAGTTACCGGCTAACTGTAGATATACCACAGATAGGTAGGTAGGTAGGCGGGTATATTATGCCGGCGAGCGTTTGATTCGACGAGAAAAAAAAAAAAAACCTGTTTACTAATGACCGATGATACCGTGTACATTCCCCGTTCGTGACATTCGTCCTACTTGTGCAACGGTATTAGATAAGAAAATACAAATACCTAGGTAGTTTATTGTTTTTGTTTTTTTTTTCCCGTCGTTTCGCGCGATATTTCCTCGAGATTGCCGCACGTGCGTATTACAGGCGGCGCACGAATCACACGCACGGGATCGCGGACGAGAGGCGCGCGGCAATGTTGTAAAACGCGAAAAATTGAAATTTTATCAGACAACGGGTTGGCGGGACGGACGGGCGGTGGAGCGGGAACGCCGCCGGCGGATTACAACCGCGCGCAAATAACACCGTACGAATTAGGCATGATGAACACGCGGGGTACCGACCGTTGTACAGTATCTGCTTGTGCGAGACTGTGGACGGCGCGAAAAACTTCTGGGTGACCGTTTTCACCGTGACGTTCAGCCTTTTCCACGACAACACCAATTGTCCGTGCGCGTACTTGACGGGCTCCTGCGGGTCCGCGTCCCCCGTGCCGTCCCAGTCGTTCCACATCTCGTTGTACCGCAAGTCCAACATTTTGGGCTGGGGGGAAAAAAAAAGGCCAAAGTTAGCGGACGGCGGTCAGTGTTTATCGGGCGGGTCTACGGGAAAATACCTTGCGAAGTTCCATGCCAAACATGGTGGCGGCGGCGGCGGCGGCGGCGGTCGATAGATACGCAGTCGGTTGAAATGACGCGCCTGGCGTACCGGTCGTCTCTGCGGGTCAACTGCTGAACCGCGGCCGCCGGTCGCACGCTCTCTCGCCGCCGCCGCCGCAGCCGCCGCCGCCACCGCCGTCGCCGTCGCCGTCGTACACTAGACCGGACCGCATTTTCGATTGTCGCACATCACGCAACGCGAAACCGGTTTAGAGGTCGCGCGTCGCGGAGCAGATAAACCCAAGCACGCAGGAAACACATTTTGGATTCCGAACGGAGCGACGAACCGCATTGGTTTTAAAAAAAAAAAAAAATGTTTATGTTTTTCGTTTTGTTTTTTTTTACTTTACGCGGTTTTATAATAATTGGAAAAACCCGGAAAATACGTAAAAGAAAACCGGACAAGCGTACGGCGTTACCATTACATGATTTTAAATGTGTGCGATTTACATTTTCTACCAGAAATCTTGCTCCGATCGAAAAAACAACAAGATTAGATTAGACCGTATTTGTTCGGTGGTTATCATTTGCGCACCGTCCGTTCACAATAGGTATGTAGAAAAAAAAAACCCAATACAAAAACATTAAAAAACACAATGCCGCATGCGATTTATTACAACGAAAATCGTCTCAATCTAATCTCACCTAAAATAGTTAAAAATACGTCGTTCGGGGGGCGTGTTGTAATGAACCGTATGTATATATAATTTTTAAAAATGATTACAGCTTTTCCGCGGTTTGAATTTACGAATTTTAACATTTTTAACATTCAACACGAACCTCGCCGTTTCACAGTCAAACAACGACTCTTAATAGTCACATCGCCCGGATGTATCCAGAATGATATCATTTGATAATATCGGGTTGGATTGGGCCGTTGTTATAATTGAATTTCGTTCAGAGTCGCATTTCGTTAACGACGGTTTGTCGTCGCTTACATTTATAAATTAAACAACTTTATGAACCCAGCATAGGTATGGCAAAATGGTTCGTCGACACACACCCCCCCCCTGGGATTTTCAACTGTATTATCCGTTATGATGGCACACGATGGCATACAATTTTTAACCGTATAAATGTAAAATATTATGTAATAGTAAATAATAGATATTATAATATTGTAAATTTTAAATACAAAATATTTCAAGAATAAAATGTTTTGCCCCGGGTGGGATTTTATCCTGCTGGCGCGCTTGTGTATCCTACCTACAACGGCGGCACACCAACCGCAGTATTAATTCTTTTAAATTTTGTTGTTTTTTTTTTTTTTTTCGATCACGGGGAAATCACGCGCTCATATTTTTCATAACCACACGTAACGACCGTAGGTGTCTGTATACCAGATACCTACGTTATAGTCTGTACAGGTACTGGTTATCACCAATATGCGATTCCGGCAATACATTATTAAGAGGGGGCCGAAAATATTGACACTCGGTAATATTATATTATTACGGTGGAAATATGTCCGTTATTCCAACAAGTTTTTATGCCGATTGCTGTGAAAACCACTTGGAAAATCGAAAAATGACCGCCTCGTAGCCACCAACTAGATCCGAAACGTAACTAAAATGTTCCTTGACAGAAAAACGTTTTGCAATAATTCTGCTGTGAAACACAGCATGCGGTTTTTACAGTCGAATATTACGGTTTTCGAAAACCGTAGAAAACGCGGCGTCTAATCCCCTCATTATTGCCTTTTTTTTTTTTTTTCATTCTTAAATAATGTGAACAAATGTCTACGTATAGGTCTTAAATTTAAAAAAAAAAACTTCCTCACGAAGATATCTTTCGCCGCTGATCCCTCCACCGCCGAAGAAAAAACAAAAAAAATTATATGTACACAGCCGAGAAAAAGTTACGATCTTTGTGCAGTAGCGCGTATCGGCACTATCTTTGAAAAGTCAGGTTTTTTGGATAAACGGCCCGTGAATTTAACAGTGTTTCAATGGTGTGAATAGTTCTATGTATTCATATTTATATTGATTCGCATAAAAAAAAAAAAAAAAGACCGGCCGGGGTACCGAGAATTTCCCACTGGGCCCTTCTCATACAGGCTCTTGATTCATACACGTTCACCAACTCCCATTTCGTTAAGTTACCTTTTAGCTTTGGGATTTCTTAGGCAGGTAGGTAGGCTGGCACTTAAATGTTCATGATTTAAGTTTATAAGCGGGTGTTATTTAATAATTTCCCGGGAAAAAATAGAACCCAGTACTTAAATTCCACTTGACCCGATGTCCCACCTTGCTTTTAGAATCCCATTATACGATACCTAGCTCAACCTTAATTCAACTTTATCTCTACCTATGTATTATGCGGATAATACATAGGTATACCCAGATAATATGAAATTTTAAATACTGTTCATAGGTATTGGTATTTTAGAATCGAAAGTCCACCGAGACATAAACTTAACTGGGTGCTTAAATTTGAGAGGCTAGATTCCCTCTGCCATATACTAATTCCTATTTTTTTTTTTTTTTTTTTTTTTTTTTTTTTATCTGAACATATAGTAGAGACATAGGAATGTCATAAATTTACCTAATACTAACGTAATATGTTAATATGTATGGTGTATATTATAATGTATGTTATAATATTATAATATTATGCAAAATGCATTATAAAAAAACTAAAACTGGTTAGTGAATTACATTACAGAATACATTTTTAGTCTACAATCCTGGATAATATTCATTGGATATTTGTTCGGCGTCTAAAACAGTTCTTTCCCCCCTTCCCCCCCCCGAAGTTCTCCTATGTCGGTGGTGGTTTTAAACATTAGAGTGAAAAAACAAGGGCAATGTGTGATATTTTATAGAACAACGATCGAATTGATCGCCCTGTACATACGACATCCAAATTAAAATTTATACAGCATTGCGTAATTAACGTACTGAAGACTCTACCTAGTTTTTTAAAACATGATATTATTATTAATGTATGCGAAATCATAAAATGTAAGTACGCGCGTGTTTTAAAACACGCGGATTTAATTATGTGCCGTTTAGCAACAGCGGCGATGCCTACCTATTATTATAATATTACATATACTCGTACAGGTATATAATTATCGGATATTAAAATTTCAATGGGAACCTGTAGCTCAGCTTCGTTGCGCGGACTTTTTTTTGTTTTTTTTTTTTATTCCGTGGGATTAAGGTAAATCGGTGATGAATTTATAAAATATATAAGATGTGGATACGGTTATAAAAAAAAATCAGGCCTGTTTCGGCAATTTTCTCCGGAAATTTTTTTATTTTTTTTTTTCAAAAATAACCTAAAATCTGTTGGCTATAATATAATCTCGGGAAAGTTTTTACAGGCATGGAGTCGAGTAGGAATTGGGTACTCAGGCAATTGCCCACTTGCGTTTCCGCTGAAGCGGTGGGGAAAAAAAAATCCAAAACGGTTCGTTCGCACTATCGTTCGAATTTTGAAAGACTGGCGGAAAAATAACAACACGAGAAAAAAATTAACGGGTAGGCGCCCGTGGTTTACACAATTCATTCGATGACAATAATAATGTACAGGTACGAGTTTCATGGTCGGCGCCAGATTTTATGACTCGGAGCACAAACATTACGACGCATAGAAGGTTACAACTAATTATATAACAAAATATAGTCTCTTGAAAAAGATCCGTTTCACTACGTGTACCTGTTAATACACGCACCTTCGTCGTTGCATTTATAATAAAACGCAATTTATGGGCACGATTTTTCTTCGTTTTCAATCGTCACGATATCGCGCGTAGGAAACGTTCGTCATAACTCATAATAACAACAATATAGTAAACTCCGCGCAGCCGTTATATCGATACCTACACAAATAAAAAGTATCTAGTCAGACGTACACCTACAGAGTGATTTTCGTATCGCGATCTACCGGTTAAACGTCTTCGAATATTTCGAGTAAATTTGATTTTGGTTTTTTATTCAATCGCTATGTCGATTGATCACACGATAATTTACGGTGTGAGTAACGAATTAATTTTGCTACCGCAGCCTAAGACAGTAGACAACGGGCATATAGAATGCGGGGAGAGCCAGGGCGACTATAGACCGCAAAAACACCTCTATCCACCTGGACATTTCTTACAGCTACCCCTGAAAACTGAGCACGCAGAAAAATGTATTCTCATTATCCTGGTTTTTGTTAAAGTTATTTAATTTAGATTCTGAGCATAACCGAAAAGCTATTGATTAAACAAAAGTTTGTTTGGTTTTTTTTTTTTTTAGTTATAAATAATGGATTGATTTTTGTCATGCAATGTAAATAAATGTATACTTCCGTTGGATAGTTATTCATTAGAAATATTTTTAAAAATGTACTTTTTCAAAAAAATTGTTTTTTCCTTTTCATTGAAAACTATTTTTTGGTTAGACAAATACTGAGATTTTTTCACACATTGCATAAACAAATTCAAAATGTCTGTAAAGTGGTAAGTACTTTCTGACACATTTAGACATTTTCAATAGTTCATCCCGTTCAACCGTTTTGATTTTTTTCTTGAAAAAGGGTAATGTTTTGAAATTCCGTTAAAGTGTGTAATACAAAGATTTTTGGTCTTAAAAAAAGTATAATATATTGTATTCATTTGTTTTTGTTTTTAAAAAATATAACGTATCGATAAAAATGATATTGAATCAATTAATTATTAATATAATATTTTCCTAGATTTATAAAAACTTTAGCAAGTAGCGCTTACAATTCCGATAAGCTCAACATCGTGTAAACGTTCGTTTCGGTAATACGGCGAATAACAACGCCTGAGAAAATCGAAAAATGACCTCTTTAAAGTACCTCCCTAGTGAAATTACCTTTTGGAAACATTGCTGCTATTAAAAGTTGGAGCAAAATTGCTGGTAAAAAAGTGGTCCAAAGTAAAAAAAGAAGGCCGTAATATATTTCAACTAATACCTACATTTATTATATTTTCCCGCTTTTTTCTTTGGTTTTTCAAACTTTATGAGAAAACTTGTGAAAATCGAAAAGAGACAACATATTTATTGTTAAAGGTGTAAAATCAGCGTCGAAGTGTTTTTTTTTTTTTATTTATATTAAATTATTTTTATTTTAAATATTTATCTATATTATTATCCGTATATTGCACACAATTTAAGATGGTTCTCATTTGGGTGATTATATTTAGGTAGAATTTCTTTTTGGACGCCTCCTGACTTTGTTTTAAAAAACAAAGTAAAAATGTTTAGCCCTATTTAAGCTTCCTGGGAAAATTATTTCATCCCATTGTAACGAGGTAAAGTTTCCCCAATTAAAATACATTGGTTTTTTTCGTTTTCTCTGAATTTTGTTTGTATAAGGCATTAAAAATTGACGTAAAATTGTTTTCTTGCATGAAAATTATCGAGAAGTTACTTTATATCGGGGAAAAAGAAAAAAATAAATTTTTCAAGAATTGAATGCCACTTTCTTTCTGTTAATTATGCATAATATAGTGGCATAAAATTCTTGAAAAACTTTTTTTCGTTTTCTTACGGTTCTTATGGTATAGAAATACCACTATAAGTCGTCCGTTGAATATTCTATACGCAGAAGTATGGAACACCACGAATGTCCCCGTTGATAACTAAACGGATCATTATGCGTACCTGCCGGGTTCAACTTTAAGAAGACTCCTTAGGGTGTGGCGATTCTGTATCTAACCGTTGAATTCCGCACGGCGAGTGCCGGCCGCCGAATGGCGACCCGCAGATTTCCATATTATAATACAGATATAATAGATATAATAGATAATATAGATAATATTAGATATCTGCGCGGTGACCACACGTTCGTACTGGGGGCATAAAAATAGAAAATAATTCTATTACACGGTCTCCATGATATTCCGATAACAAATAAATCGTGAAAAATTATCGACAGGTAACTCGGTATAACCAATACGGGCCGTGCGGCTGTGTACCTAACCTACCCATACAAATGCAGTTGCTACGCACGTAATTATGTAACTGCAGGCAGATAGAAAAGCGGCAAACAGGTTTGCAAAATATTTACTGTACGCTATAACGCGTTTTACCCGTACAAAATATATTAACATCGCTCAACAATTAAAACATCGATAAAGAAACCGGTACGCGACTCGGACAGTGTTCTTCAAGTTCGATAATACGTTAATTTAATTCACTATTTGTAAATAACAGTACCGAATGTTCACCGCTGAACGCAAATCGTCATTCCTACCTATACGTCTGTGTAAAACGGAGTTGGAGGAGCGTGCGGGCATCACGTTCTCCTAATAGGCCAGTGACGGAATTAAGGGAGGGGCCCGAGGGGTCTTGCCCTCCCTCCCCCTATCGGCCCAATTTAAGTTTTGTTAATTCAATAGTTTCCGGCAATTTTTTATGAAATATTGTTATCACTGAATTTTGGACTATGGGTCCCCCCCCAAAATTAAATCCCGGATCCGCCGCTATAATAGGTACCTACCAAACAACAATATTTTTCTTAATCCGTGTGTGTAGAAAATAATCGACCATCAACGCAAAAAAACTAACAAAATTTTGTTAAAAATATGATTTTAAACCATAAAAATACAAAAATAATATTAAATAATGAAATACACATTCAATATATTATTATTAAAATAACAAATAATAAAACATCTTCAACATAGTGCAATACTTTATAATATTATGATAAACAAAAACGTGATTGATAATAATATGGCTTTATGTAACCAACAAATTCCACAACGACATAACTGATGCTACAACAAATTCACAATTATTATTATAATTAGCTACAAAATGGCAGTGACAGCCTCTCCAATATCAATATTTTAAGGCACATGGACGAATTTTAATGAGTGGTTTATCTTATACAAATATCTCCATCTTGTTTGTTTTACGTACAATTTTTATTTGACCTGGTGGCACATCTGGTAATCCCAAGTATTTGAAAGCTATGGTTACTGTTTGATCGCCAAAACTTGCATCAAACCTAAATCCAAATAAAAATACTATATTTAATATAAACACAAACTATACAATCTATAACTTGTATAGGGACATAATTAATTGAAATTATAATTTTAAGCAGGATTTAACAATTACCTTGTGGATATGTTTACATCAGGTGGACTGCCAGTCACATTTTGAATGACTAAAAACAGTTTGGTGACAATTTCTATGACGTGACTAGTTTGAAGAACAAAATCTCCTTTTTTCTTGTAGGTACTATCAGAAGGACCAACAACTGCAGGGCCTTGGTGAAATAAACATCCACTTGGTGATGGTGACCATTCTCCACCTAAATCATCTTCGTCTTCGTCAGTACATCTCACATACGCCTAATGAAATATCAGCATATTCAAAAATACAAATAAATACATGATTTATCTTAATTTTTTAATTACTAGTGAATACTTATTCATTTTCAAAACCTACTGATTTTATATGAAAGACTGCAACATTATCTAAAAACGGTGACAACGATAATCGATATATATCCGATGCTGGTACTCTGTATTTCACTTGCAATGTTCTCTGATCTAATATCAACATAGACTTTGTCGATATTACAAGAAGAGTCGGTACAAACTAAATAAAATAACTGGTTTTTAGGGTCCCACAATTAAATTTTAAGAGGATAGTCACAGAATAACTATTACCTTTCCACTACTACGAGTAATTTTATTCACTATATCGGCAAACACTACATGATGATCTTCACATTGCATAGCTGTTTTCTTCCATTGAGTATGTTGTCTTAAACGAACATAATCACCAATAAATGGGTGTGCTACACTTTGATTATAACTTGCTTTGCGGTTTTTAAATATAATGCTGGCGGTAACTTTCTCACGCATACGATTCCTTGACGTTTGATCTAATTTATCTCGATATTTGTGACACTATAATCAAACATTTTACTACTTAATGTAAATTGTTGATAATAATACTGTGAAAACAACAAGCAATAAAAAGAGTCGTAAATAGAAAATAATTTCTTTTATATATTTTAGGGAGTTATATTCACAAGTGGGCCGTATCACAGACAGTATATGTTTCATGTATGAAAAGATGCAAAGTAGTTTGTACCAAGAGGATTTTTATTACAGTAACAAGTTATCTTTTTGTGTTAAAATATATATGATACTTCAACAAGATTTATATTTGAAAAATTAGTTTTTATTACAAGGCAATCAATAGTTTCTCTTTAAAATAATTTAAACTACAATTAATAAACATCAGAAAATAAATATTATTATTATTATTAATTATGCTTAATGTAAAACGCTTCTTTTTATTTATTTATCTTAATCTACCTTAATCTTAAAAAAGAAAGGTAAGATAATGGGGAAGGGTGCAGCCACTGATGTAGGTGGGAAGTTCGGAAGATAGAATATCAACGGGAATTTAATGTATATAAGCAACAATAAACCATTGCTTACGAAAAAAAAAAGGTTTTGAGCGGAGTTCAGTTGATAGTAATACTTTGTCAACAATATATGGTACATGTTATTTTGTAGTAAAATAATTAAATAGGCTTTATACATTTTCTTTTATAAAATGTGTTTAATGTGTTGTACCAATTTTTCCAGTTTTCGTACATTTCTCCCGGTTTTCCTATGTTTTATCCTGGTTTTTCACATTAAGTTGGAAAACTCTTGGTAACATCAAAAAATGACATCTCTAAAGAACCTCTCTAGTGAAATTATCTTTTAGAAACTTTGTTATCATTAAAATTTAAAGCAAAATTGCTGCTTGAAAAGTTGTGCATAAAAAAAGGCCGTAATATATTTTAACTTTTATAATAGCTAATTTATGTAATACCTAAATTTCTTAGGATTTATATTTTCCCATTTTTATTTTTTCATTTTTTCAAATTTGATAAGAAAACTCCAGAGAAATTAAAAAATGACCTCTTTAAAGTACTTTGCCAGTGAAATTTCCTTTTAGATACATTGATGTCATTAAAAGTTGGAGCAAAATTACTGGTAGAAAAGTTGTGCACAGATAAAAAAAAAAAATAAACATCTTTGTGTAACTATAAGCTTCTTTGTTTCACTTAAAATCTAAAAACTGGTTGATACAATTACAATATTTTTTCATTTTTTTAAATTTATCTATTTTAAATTAAAATAAGACTTGTAAGTTATAACAAAATATTCACAAAATTAATATTGAATTATTAAAATTAAAAAATGTATATCATGGATCTTTTATAGTTTTGTAATGTATCTATTATCATGTATCAACATACTTTTTTATCAGTATCTTGCCCAACTATGGTTATATTATAAACATTTTTTTTTTTTTAAGTATTAGTACAAACAAAATTTTATAAATTTACATGTTCAAGCATCAAATTATAAATTTATTAAATATTTTTAAAAACAGAAAAATGAAAATTGGATTAACTGCATTTTATTTTTCCACTTTTTGGGGATTTAATATTATTTAAATATATATCATAATAAGGAACATCAAAATAACATTGAATTCAGCTATTTTTAAGTTTCTCAAAATATTTACTGTAAAATTAATAAAACTTACTCTCCATTTATGGTGTAAAGTCTCTAATAAATAATGAGTGTGCGCAAATCGAGCATTGGACAATGGTATCCAAGCTCTACAAATAGGCGATTCTGTAGCTGTACTTAAGCTCCTTGATAGTTTCATTAAATATTGACGTTTCTGGAAAATAATAATATCAATTAATTAATTAAACAAATGATAAATTAAAAGTAACTATACTAATTAAGTCACACACTACAGTTAAATTTAAAAACTATAACAAAATTATTTATTACCTGCCATGTTAAAAACATTCTAGTGATGCATTTGGCAGCTGAAAGAGTATCGTTTATCCTATGTCATAAAATTACCAAAATATTTATGATGAAAATATTATCAAAATAATTATTAATAAAAACTAATACCTAAAGTTTTGATGTTTTTTTAAAATACCACGAGTACAATTTTGTCGCCTATGCCTGTGCCAAGCTTCTTGCACTAAGGCTGCCAACTGGTTAAGACGTTCTGCCCTTAACTGTTCCAATTCCCACACTGATCGGGGCGATCTTATAAACACTTTAGTTACCCCATACACAAATTCGCCACTTGGTATTGGTAAACACACCACTAATGCCCTTATAGAACGAGCAGTGTTTCCATATCGAGGTCTAGGCCATGTTGCCGGACTGAGCATTTTATAGCGATTGAGAAATTCTTCAAATGTAAGACGATAACAGAAACCAGATCTACGTAACCTAACAATTTCTACAAGACTAAAATCAAAAATATTGTCAGATTTAACAAAATTAAATGCAACTTTAAACAATACCAGGGGTATGTAAATATGAAACCAGAATTTTTTTTACAGAAAATATACGTTTATTGTATGAAATAGATAATAAATATTTTATTCGAAGTATCACCCACTAATAGCTATATATTTCCCCCACTCTGTCTGGTAATTTGTGAATTCCTCGCCAAAAAAACTATTGCTCTTTTGAGATGACTAGGTCATCGAGCCATTTTTGTACATTTTCATAAGAAATGAAGCACTGCTCAGCAAGTGTGTATCCCATTGATGCAAATAAATAATAATCGGATGAAACTAAATCTAGTAAATAAGCCGCATACAAAATTATTCCCCAAATAAATGCCTCGATCATTTCTTTGGCCAGTTTTGCTGTATGATGATGGGGCGTTATCATAAATCAAAATCGCCTTTCTTTTTTAATATTTTGGTAGTTTAAATCTAAAACTATTTATAATCATTTATTGTCGGTAGCGCTAAGTATTAACAGTTTTGCCAGGTTTTAGTACCTCATAATAGGTCATACCCTTCTGATCCCACCAAACACAGGACATTGTCTTCCATCAAAATTTTTCACTGCTCTTCCACATTCTTCATTTCTCACATTAAAATTACTTCATTTAAATTTTTAAACCACTCGAGCATTGTGATTTTTCAAGACCATGCTCACCTTAAGATTCAACAAGCATTCAATGTGATTCTATGCAGTTATATGAAACTTGTATTGTTATAAGTTGAATACCTTTTTTCAGATGTTAATATGTAAATAATGTCAATTATGTGATTTAGAAATAACTACATTGATAGCTAGAGGTATTTATAGGCAAATTCCAATTTCATATTTACATACCTAGTAATTGTGTTTTATATTTAAATTTAATAATTAATTACCTGAACCATCTGACTTGTTGTTGAACAAAAGAAGAATCGAACAAATTTACTTGACAATGACGATTTGGTGATATGCATGTAACATAATGACAACGACGACCAGATAATGTTGCAGTAAATGCCTCTGCCCAAACTCGTAATTGACTTGCTTGATTAGAAACGGTATACGATGATATTCTATCTGGATTTCCTAAATAATAAAAAAATTTATATAAATTGTATTTATTTCAAAAATTTAATAAATTTAATATTTTTATATTACCTTCAGGAAATAATGATTTCAATAATGGATGTGTACTATTATACAAAGTAGAACATAACGCAGAACTCAAATTATTTTTGTTTTTCTCTACAAAAGTATTAATGTTATACTTGATGGGTCCCACAAAATGATTTAACCTATAAAAAAATGAAACATTATTAATTATAAAAATGATATTTTTAAAAAACTATAATGAAATATTAGATGCTTGGTTAAATTTTAAAAAAAATTGAACAGATAGTTTAAATACTTGTAAAATTTCACTCAATCATTCTAGTTTTATACATTTTAAATGGTTATTAATTTGTAAATAATGAATTATCAGTTTAATATTCAATATATATATATATAGGTATATTTAATAAAAAACTATAAAAGATGGGCATACTTCGCACGTGTGTAGGCCACTGTTAAAAATAAGAAGTTGAGAAAGTAGTAGACGGGAAATTTAATGTATATCTGTATGTAATGATTAACCAATTTTAACGAATAAAAACAATTTCAAGTTCGGTTGATAGTGTTACTTTGTCAAAAATATATATATATGTGATATTATGGTAAAATAACTACATATGCATTATATATTTTCTTTAATAAAATTAGTGTAATGTTATACATATTTTCCTACATTTTTTCTCGTGTTTTTCCTATTTATTGGAAAAACTCCTAGAAAAATTAAAACATGACCGCCATTAAAGTACCACCTCAGTAAGATTTTCTATTAGAAAAAGTGATACACTTAAAGATAGAAGCAAAATTACTGGTGGAAAATTTGTCAACGAAAAAATAAACATTATTGTAAAACCAATACATTCCTTGTCTGCTCAAAATCTAATAAAGTAAGAAACTAAAAGTAGACTTTTTTTGAAGTAACTGCATGAGTGTTACTTCAAATGTGTATAATAGAAAACAAAATTGAAAAGAAAATATGAATTTATAATATTATCATACTTACATGAAACAGTCATTTAATGATACTTGTTCTACTGCAGTACTGATTTGTTCTTCGGAAGATGAGGAACTATACTGGCGTTGTAATGCGCAAATTTGTTTAAATACTGATATAGTATTACTGTCCAATATTAAATCATCCATCAAACTTAATAGTCCTCCGTGGGTCTAAAAATAATTAGATTTAAATATCAAATAATATAAGTTAAAATTATACATAATTTGGAGTAGGGGTAAAAAATTAAAAATAGTTTTAAAATAAGGCTTCAACAAATCCATAATGATTAGAAAAGACAGAAATCAAATTGACTTAAAATTATTAGAGATAATTGCTGGTTCATGATGAAAAAAAATCACCCTATACATTAAATGATAAAACAAAAAATATAAAGTCTAAGAATTGATGTATTTAAACTACAAGGATTAATATATGTGAAGGGCACAAAGGAATAAGGGTAGTAATCCATTTATTCAATAATGAGATAATGATACAATATTAAATGACTTTAAAACTATTGAATGTTGAGTTTCATTTGGTAAAAGAAATCTTAATTGGATAACATTGATAGTAAAATATTGTATATATTGGTCAAAAAACAATGTAGTCCATACAACTGAAGAAAAGTTTTACTTTGCTGAACAATTTTCAAAATTAACACTATCCTTCTTTTCCTGTGCTCTCATGTACATTTGTGAAAAGATATTTGATTTTAATACATTTTTAGCATTAGAGAATATTAATACACCCAAATAAATAACTAAAAGTTACAGTTTAAAATTAATATAATATATTTTTATAACACACCTTAAATATTAATTCACAGACTGATGTGTTGTCATAAAACGGAATAAGACACCATTGCACCCTTTCCATTGCATATTCTTGCTGTTCTTCTTTTAGTGTAGCAGTAATTACTAAATTATGAATCTTATCATTACACGAGTTTAACACAAAATTATCCCAATCCATTTGATTATCACAGTAATCAAAACCAAAAGCATCTAAAAATCCTAAATGTCTTCGTTTAAATTTTGCTTCGGCCTTAAAACTCTGATTAAGTCTTGTTATCAGCCATGAAAATAACCTAGTGTACAATGATTGAGCGAGCAAGTCTTTAACGTGCCGGGCTTCTTTAGCTGAAATGCCAGATGATAGAGCTGATGATGTCAAAACTTTTTTTAAACTCTCACCATCAGTGCCTAATAATTCACCCAATTCGTATAATTCTGAAAATAGGTTTAAAACTTATTATACCTACAATACAAAATAGACTATAAAACTACTTTCAGATTATTAGTTTACCATAATTAAAAAAAAAAAGAAAAATACATAATTAAGTTACTGTTATACAACTGAAATACATACCATAGTCATTTGTAATAATACATCCTTCAGTTCCATCAATATTATTAGTTGGTACCATATTCAAATTACCTAATTTCAATATACTGCTAACAATTTTAAAAATATTTGTCATTTCAAATTCACTAAGCCCCAACAATTCAAATCCATACTGAAATATTAATCATTGCAAACATATTTTAATAATAATTATTATACATAATTTTTAATTATTTATTAACAACTTTGGTGAGTTAATTAAAATAAATATTATAGTATGATAATAAAATATTTTTATGATATCATAGGTATGTATAATATTATATAGCAAAAAATTTGAAATAAAGTAATTCAATAATGTATTAATAATAATATTTAATAATTCTAAAAAATAGAAACTATAAAGTATAAATCATTAAAAAAATGATTAAGCAACAAAAAAATGTTTAAATTTTATAATCTATTAAATCATTATGCATTATTTAATTCAATTTATTACTTTTACTGATTGGTATTCTGATTGAAAATGAACAATATCAATTTGTCTAATACGATTACTACACTTTAAATAAACATAATTTTCTGAATTCCTGGTGAGTTTTAATGATTCTGGAAATTATAAATAATGACAAAAATTAATTAGGATAAATTATTAAAAATAAATATTATTCCTAATATTGCAATATAAACTCATGCTTACTTAATAAATGTATATCAGCACCATAAATTAGTTGATAAAATATATGAAAATTTCTATTTAATGCACTCTGCGAAGTTACCCTTGCCTATAAATTAATTAATACATTATAATAAAACCAATATAGAATAATAATTAAATTTATAAAACAGTTTAAAACTCTTATTTAACACAATACAATTTTTTTCTTCTCAATATAATCAAATTTTTTATGGATATATAAACAATTAAAGAATACAACTGCGAATTCATATTTATTTTTTTTTTTTTGAAAATATAACGAATAAAATGATACCTAGTAATTGAATAACTCACTTTATCCAATAAATCTTTTTGCAGCCCAAATACAAGAAAACAATTTTTATTATTTAATATTAAAATAGCCATATAACCATAATTATTGTTACTTACATCCTGTAATTGTAGCACCCAAAATATCCCCTTTAAAATTTAATTCTAGATCAAGATGTTTTATCTGAAACATAATATAATAATGATAATAATATAAAATTATGTAAATTATATAAATTATACATACAAAACGAGAAGCATCACCATGAATATGTGTCCTGGCATTACCAAATGCTAAAATAACAATTACAATCAATTAAAAATAATTTTCAAAAATGATGTATCATAAAATTGTCTGTAATAATCTTACAATTTAATATGCTATTAGCATTCAATAAACGTTGATTGAGCAAATTATTATTATTATTGGTCCCACATAAACAATGCAGCATCATCGATATAGAGTGGCTTTTACCTGAACCCGAAATACCTTGTAAAATAACACATTGATCTTGAGCAGCGTCCACCAACCAGCGAAAAGCCCAACTAGCTATAGCATATCTAAAAAAAATCAAATATCATTATTTATTGTTACTGCATTAACATACTATGTAAGACATATTTTAAAGATGGTTACAGATGTGGCGGTAGATGGCCTGATCTCGGTGACATATACATTCGACATAATGGTATAGAAATTTGATTTATTTCTTTATATGGATTTACAGCAATGAGCATATTTCCCATATAAGTCTAGAAAATCATCGTAAAGTAATTTTAATTAACGAGTTTAAATAATATATATATATTATTTTAAACCCGAACATCTATTTTATCATTTGCTAACCCTGGCACAAGATATTATAAGTATTGATTATTTTAAATTTGAAATCAATAAAATTAATTTGATTTGATTGATTTTACAGTATCAAAACAAAGGAATAAATAATTAACTTATAAATAATTTGACTATACCATGGTTTTAACGAATAATGGTATATGTAACTAATTCTTAGTATAAATAATGATGAATCAATAAGTAATTGTTTAAAAAAAAAATGTATGTCTGTATAAATTATGTTATTGCTGTATATATTTCCTGACCTTGTTGAAAGAAAATATTGTGTAGGTCAGGGTTCTGTAATACAGATTAGTAGTGGTTGGATGAGAATGTTGTATTGTTCATAACTGTAAGAAATGAAGTGGGGAAGAACTAGTTTCACATTAATTTAAGACTTCATGCAACAATGTGTACACAATTTAAACCCACAGGCAACAAAAAACCACAGATTTAAAATGACCATGCAAATATTATGAATTATGATAGACATTAATCAATCAACAATTATTCTTTAACCAAAAATAAATAAAGTAATAATTAAATACTTAATGGTCTAAAATTTAATAAAAATAGCTTTAGACTATAGTATTTTATAACACAATTATATTGGTACAGTATCTAAATAAATACAACAAAAATATGGTGTATAAAATATTTAAATACAAAAATAGTTTCTAAATGTAATTTTTCTAATGTAAAATTAATTTATTTTGTAAAACAGCAATTTAACATTGAACCAAATAAAACTTTTGAACTAATTCAGGTTTCCTCTCACATGCTCATTTTTGGTAATTTTTTTTTTCAAAATGTCTGTTTTAAAGCATTCAATTCAAGTGTTTGTAAAAAATTGTTCACACTTTTATTTGTTTTAGTTATACTGATTTTCAAAAATTGTGATGAATAATAAACATATCAAAAAACTATTAATCTAACTATGTTAAAAAAAATGTAAGAAAGCCTCTAATAAAATTGTGAAAAATAAAAACCAATCGGTTTTCATAAAGTTAAGTAATACAATATAATATATGATTGTTAATTGGTATATTTTATCAATGGAAATGTTTATTTTACTTACATAAATAATATTTGAATCATATCTGCAATTCAGATTTGAGATAAATGTATCTTCTGTCAATGGTTCTAGCAAAACACTATCCCATATCCCGTCTTCATCATTGAGATCCATCAGGAAAGCTGAGTGTTCTAGTATCTGTAAAATCCCAACTGAAAACTTTAACATCATAAAATAATATAATACAGCATAGGCATGAAATATTATGTTATGCTCGTGGCAGGTACTATCTGGTACCATATTGATTGTTCACAACTAATCCACTTATTATTATAAGAACCTGTCAACTATAATACCATCGAGTTATCAATACAGAAAAAAAAATAAGATTGAATTATTTTTATCCTGGTGATACAATATTAGTGTCTAATTTATCATGCTATTAAAATTGTATTACTGTAAAAAAAAAAAATTATAATACACTCAATATTCTGAATAAACTTTATAATATTACCCTATTAATGAATGTAAATGTACAATAAATCTACAATAATATTTGAAAATTTTGCAAAATATACTTTATCTTTCTCAATTCTTTACTGTATGTAATAATATAGATTACAATCTATATTATTATACTGATTTTATGTTATTCTTTAAAGTTAGAATAAAAAGAACCCTTTGTAATTTTATTGACTATAAACATGAAGTCTATCATTCTGAAATAGTCTAAAAACAAATACCTTCCCTGTCTGTTACCCATACTAAAACTTAAATTCCTTTTTATATTTTTTGAAAAAAAAACCTTTATTGTCAATCATACTAATTTTATTTATTTATTCCTACCCAAACTGCACTATAAAATTGTCTGGGTGTGTAGTGTTCAATACACACAGACCCAAGCAACTACATATATTTGAAGGACCCACAGCCATTGAAAAAAAACAGTACCAAAAGTATTGAACAATAAGAAAATATTAGTAGTAACTAGGGCTCAAGACATGATGCACTTAAAATCCATAAAAAAAAAGATAAAAACCGTCAAACAAGGCTTGAAAATACACTTAAAAAAAAAAAAAAAAAAATAATTTTTATGAAAGTTCCCCTCTAATGGCTCTAACTTATAAAATACAATTTTCAAACACTACAAAATTATTAACACAAGTTTTTAAATAAAATTTGAAGTATTATAAAAAAAGAAAATTACATGTATTAGATAATTCAATTGCATTTAATGGTTAAACGTTATGTTGGTTGAAGGTGGAAATTTTAAACTTCTCTGGGCCCTGTTATTTTTGCTTTTTAAATTTTTTTTTTCAGAGCTTTTTTGAAGTTTTTAAGCTGTGTTCTGAGGATTTTTTTTAACCCTAATAGAGTTTACAGCAGATGATTTAATATATATTTTTTTTTTTTAATACTGCTTCGCCTATTACTAATGTAAACCTTGTGACAATATGCGAGAGTCAAAATATTATAATATAAGCATTAAACATATAATTCAAACATGACATGAAATAAATTTTATAAATAGTGATCACTTAATTTAACATAGTATAGACTTATAATTTAATAATTGCTGTGGGCCAAAAAAATGTATAATACAAAAATAAAATAATTGTTTAGTAATACAAAAGTTAAGGTATATACATGGTTGGTTTTTTTTTAAAAATAGTATAACTATTACTTAGTAACCATTTTTTAATTAATAATTTAAAAAGAGCATACTTTTTACAATTCTGTATATATACTGGAAGCTTTTCATATAATTTTATTCCAATTATTAAATAACTGTCTTGAAATTGTACAGTATTAATTTTAATTGAATGCATAAAGTCCAGAGCCCTGGTAATAACAGTGTAGATGAACATAAAATATTTTTAATATACCAACATAAGAAATAAGCGTTTGAAAATCTTTTTTAATACAAATGCCAAAGAGGACACTCCTTGGAAAGCAATACATCCCATTAAAACCTAAAGTCTTAAAAATTTGCACACAAATTAATCTTAGAAGCAGCTCAATATAATAACCGCACAAGAGTTCATTTAATATGTAGTTACAACAGTAGAAATTGATTTCACACCAATCCTATTTACTGACAAAAACAGTTTATTAGTTATATAAATAGCGAATTTTTTTAGAGAAAATTTTAAAATAAAACAAAAAATATCGAAAGCAAAATAGGATACTTAACCCTAAATTAACCTTTTACTAAAAAAATCAAAAAAATGAACTGTCATATTTTAAATTTTTAAATAAAACTGCCTGAAAGACGAGCAAGTATAAATACAATTGTATTTTAAATCTCAACATTGTAACTTTTTTAAAAATGTTACAATTAGTCTTTAATTGTATTATTAAATAAAGCCATCTATCCGACAACAAAATTTGTTTTTTCTGTGTTTAAACTTTATACAGTTTATAATAATTTCTTCCATTTTAAAAGCCTAGAGGGATAGCTATAAGGGGGCAGGTGGACAACTGTCCAAGGGGGTCAAAATTAAGAAATTTTAATTGTAATTTGTATCGTTAAAATATTTCAATATACTACCTATATTATAACTATATAAGTACTAAATTATATTTTTAAGAGCAATTATTACATTTTAAATGGCAAATATTATTAGAATATTAATCGTATATATGTATTTTGAATAGATCCAATATTGATAGCTAGTTTCAATTTCTATTATAGTTTGAATTACGGGAAAAATTTAAAATATATACATATATTATTGAAAATAAGTGGTACATAGTATCTAGGGCACAAAATATAAACAACTTTCTCTGGGAATCTTAAATGCCTAGATATGCCACTGAACGAATCAAAATCATTTTAATAATTAAAACTGTTTTTCCATGTGTATTGGTCTGTTATTTTGAAACCAAAAACAACCGAAAACAATTTCTTAGCCGATTTCCTACAATCAAAATAAAGTATTAAATGCTTTCTGAAATAACAGTATGGATGGGAACAACTAATCAATGTTCACCGCAAAGTTAAAATATAAACAATTAACATTTTTTTCACTTGTAAGCCCATCCTGGTTTAAATTCTGTGTTTGAGAACTAGTGATTATTTTGTGATTTATAATCTATTTAGATTATAAAAAAAAATCAACAGTACGAGTATAAATTATAAATATTTGATAATGATGTGTTAGGTAAACAATAATAATTTAAAAAATTATGCACCTACCAAAATATACTAAGTGGGTTGGTGTATTTTGATATATGGCATAAAGTAGACTATCGAGTCATATAGATAGGTAGGTATAAAGCTTACAAATCTTCAATATTCACGATTGAGGTAACTTTAAGTAGGTGTGCCTTTAAAGGTATTTTAATCCCCAGACACTGTCCAGTAAATTGAATTTTGGTATCATTGAACACATAACGACAGTACAACAGCAGACGCATAAAATATTTACTCAACTACTTAGGTTAGGTTCCTAGGTATACCTACTTTTATGTCAAAAAATTTTCATTCGTGTTTGTAAATCCATGGTGGATAACGTTGTGACGTGTTATAAAATACAAACGATATACACAACAATACATGCGAGACTATAACAAAACAACAGTTATTATTAATTTAAAGAAAACGAAAAAAATTAACAATACTTAAATATAACAGGTATAGGTAGACGAAAGAATTAATGCGAAACGAAATGTTGACATTTTGTTCAAAGCAAAGTGTCACGCATTGATAAAGACGGGCAATGGAATATTACGCGGCTCGGGTGCGCTCACTTGCGAGTGATAAAAAAAAAAAAAGGGCTGATAAAACTAGCAGTGCGAGTAAACGCGCGAGAAATTAATACGAAAATTATACCACTGTGTTATAGGATTGAAATTTAACGCGTTTCGCGGAAAACGTGTACCATAGAACTATTGTAATGTCGTTTCCGTCCGTTCGGGAAAACGAAACGGAACGCAATGACGGATCGGGACGGGCATTCCGTATGTTTTGCCCCGTGAATTCCCGGGCCCGTTGACGCTCCGTCCGGATTAAATCGGTTTATAACAATAATACGTCAACACACGCAACCGCGCGCAGGCGATATTATTATTAGATGATAATAATAATAATAGTATCCGGTCCGGCAGATTTCGCGGAGAAAACAAACGAACCGGGGCGATAAACGGACGACCCGAATTCCGTTTTTGCGCAATTTACCGCGCGATTAATACGCGTTTTTTTTTGTTTTTTTTTTTTGCTTATCAAACGCTATGTCACATGATAACAGCGGCCGCGGTACTCGTACCCGCCGAAACGGGTAACCACGCGGCGGGTAATCGGGTGTGATTGCGGACGAGCGTGAACGCGCTAATGCGCGGCGCTACCGCTGGTCCGCGACAACAACGTGCCCGATTATTGTGCGCGGCCCGTCCGCGATCCGCGAGAACATCGTTGCGGACAACGATAACACTACCTGCGCACCGCGGGCGCGTTCACCCGCCGACAACCGCGTGCCCGCGGTACGCCCGGTAGCATGCGGGTACCCCGCGCGCCCGGGCGGGAACATCCGAGACACACGCGATATCGTTATTATCAGAGGGGGTTGTATTTATTTTTTTTTTTTTTGCTCTCCATACCGCGCGTTCGCGGTCACCTCCGGCCGTCGCCACCGCGTACGGTTGTGCCAGATGCGCCCGTGTATTAGATATTACGGCTGTGTGCGCGCGCCGCGCGATGGAGAAAGTTTATAGAATTATGAAATCTTAATAATAATAATAATAATAATAATATTATATTGATTTCGTTTCCCGGGCTTCTTCTCCCCCGGCCCGGGCGTATGCGTTCGCGTCCCCGCCGGGTCGTCGCGCGCTCGATTCGCCCGGGAATGCTGCCTGCCGCCGGCCGCTGTTATGTGCCGGCCGTTTCTATAACGATTTGACAGGGTCGTCGACACTGGTGCGATTTATTGCTGCGGCGGGTCCGACGGGTAGTAGCAGCGGCGAAAAAAAAAAAAAGAAAACAAAAGAGCCGATACCGGGAACGGGTACGGCGGCCACTGTTGTTGGTGGGGAAGTTGGGGAGGTAGGACACGTGAGGTTATGTCATTTATGTCCGTAAGCGACGATAAACCATTGCTTGACGAAAGACGGACGACGGTAATACATAATTTGAAGTGCGGTATTTTATTATTTTTGCGATTTTCGTTTACATTTGATTTCAAAACGCTTATTAAAAACAAACAAAAAAAAGTCGTCCGTACATATTCTTTTTTTTTTCTACCACGTCTAAGTCCAATATAAGTATTATTATTAGTTTCAAGTCTATACTTGTATTTATAACCGAATTACAGCAAAAATACTCCTAAAAATTAAAATTCCATAAAAGCTCAAAAGTGACTTAAAAGTTTTAACCGATAATACCGTAAGAAATTAAATCAAAAAGGCAACAACAAGAAAAGTGTCTTGTGATTTTTCAATTGAATCATTTTTTCTAGTAGAAAACGTCGTCGTGTTTTTATAAAATAATGAATACGTTTTTTTCCCACTTAAGTGCTTTTATTTAAAAAATGATGTCGAAAATTAAAAAAATAACCTCTTTAGAGTAGAGTCTAAACAACTTAAATTTTCAGGAAAGTTGCTACACGTGAAAATCGGAGCAAGTTTACTAGGAAAAAACGTGTCCACAGACTAGAAAAAATAAAAAGAAGAAATAAACAGCATTGTAAAACCAATAGCTCCCTCTCTACGCTTGGAATCTAAAAATGAAAAACAAACTTGTGTCATCAAAAGCGGATGTTGAGCTTGATCCCTTCACCAGGGCCGGCTCTAGACAAAATGAAGTACACATAGACGATTTTCCCAAGAGTTTTCCAAGCAAATGTGAAAAACTGGAAAAAAACATGGGAAAAACGGGAAAATTGGTACAATAATAAACAAATTATTATTAATGAAAATATATAATGACTATTTAATTATTTCTCCATAATATTACATATTATTATTACACATCGTTGACAAAGAATCACTATCAACTAAACTCCGCTCAGAATCGTTTTTTTTCATTAGCAATGGTTTATCGTTGTTTACAGATATACATTAAATTCCATTTTGTATCCTACCTTCCCAACTTTCCATCAACTACAGTGACTGTACCCACGTGCGAAATAGAACTTTCTTCTTTTCCGTCTTTTTTAAATTGTATTTTATTGTTTATTTCTTCTAAAAGATAATGGGCCCCACTGAACAGGTTCGTATGGTGACCCATGAGTTCACAATTTATAATAAGGAAACTAATGCATTCATAATAATAATTTACATTCGATTTTTTTTTTTTACTATTTTAGACTTATTAAATGAAACTAATTTAAAAAAATACGTACAATTTAAGTAACAATAATTAATACACGGAGCCTTAACGTATAATACAGTAATACAGTATAATAAAATATAAATGCAAGCAACTAAATTAAAGGTATAAGATATTTAAAATTGTATATTTGGTTCATTCTTCAACCAGTTATTATTATTATTAATTTTTTTTTTTGAAGTATTAAAGAAAATAAAGTTGTTGTGATATCTAATGGTAGCATATAACTCATATTAAACTCAATTTTTTCTTGTTAACCACTAAGTATGACTTGTAATGAACCTCCTGTAGAATTTTCAAGCATTACTGTTCAGTCTAGCAATTGCGTCTACTGAGTATCTACCGAATAACAATATTACGTAAAGAAACTCGCAAAATTAAAATGTCTATAAATAGCTCAAAAATAGCTCAAACCTTTTGACAATTTTACCATGTCTAGAAAAAAGTAAATATAGGTTTTCTGCCAAAATGTCAAGTATCTACAAATATTTTTAACTGAGTTACAATAAAAAAACAAAATTTAAAATAATAAAAGAATTATTTTAGTAAATTTTCCCGTTCTTTCAACGTTTTTTTACGGTTTTGCTCAATTATTAAAAAAAATTACAAAGAAAATCAAACAAAAAGAAATATAAAAACACATCATAGTAAAACTAATAAATCTTTTGCTACACTAAAAATCTAAAATTCGTCAAATTTTCGTGCGTCGAAATTTAGTTACGTCAAAATGTTGCATATGCCTAATTTCAGCATTGAAATGATACTCACCAACTAAATCCAAAATGCAACAAAACAGAGTTTCTTATAATATTTTTTTTAAAAGTTTTTTCATAAAGTATTTACTGACGGAAAAACAATAGTACCTAGGTAATGTTTATTATAATTTAATTTTGTTTATACATTATAGAACAATTAGAAGAAAAAAAATCATGGATTTAATTTAATAGTAATTTGCGAAAAAAAAAATAGGCACACGTTCCACATCAACTACAAGCTATAGCGTTTTAAATAATCAATATTTAATATGTGAATTTAAATATTTTTGCTGTAGGTAATACTCATACATACAAATCTTGTAGCAAGAATTAAGTAATACATCCATATTAACCTACCTTAATAGATTCCATAAAAATTTCAACCAAATTTGCAATTATTTGCAATTCATTTATAAATTGTTTAACATCATTTTCAATAAAATCGATTGAGGTGGGGCCAACTTCACGTATATAAAATGTCCACAATGTTTTGATAATTTAACGCTGAAGTGAGTTGTTTTTTTTTTTTTTTTTTTTTTTTTTGTACTACGCGCAATAAATAATTCATCTCAAGAAACGACTGCTTAACCTTAGAGATGAAACAGTAAGAACAATAATTATTATGTATTATACAATTATCTAGTAGACACGTATAGCACAGTGGATAGCATTGTGTCGTTTTATTGTGTACATATTGTCTTAATGATATATTAATATAATAACAATTATATATATGTGCGAGTAATAAACGATAACAATAATATATTATATTTGTATTGATAAATTTATGTAAAATGTAATTTTCTATAACATAAGTATTGTTTACCATCACTCCACGGTTTTTTGTTTATGGTTTTTTTTTTTTGTTTTCTTAAATATAAAATCATTTATCGGCATTATCAATTGACAATTGAACATTTCGCGCTTTGTTGAAATGAACGAAATAAACAAAGACGAAAGAATAGGTGATGGTTTTATGTTAAGAATACGGTCACAAAAATTGTTTAAATAATACTACTACTCTAGCTGTTTATAGCTCTGTCTAGTCATCTAAAATACCTAATTAGTTAGGTTTTGTTTGTCTTCATAAACTTATAACTGTATACAAATAGTACGAGATATATAAGAAGCATATAAACGCGGAATTTTTGTTTCGGCATATTGCTTTTTAACGACTCCGTACAATAAAGAATTTTTGAACAACAATAAAGGACAAATGAGAATCAATAACAAATTTATTGTTTTACAGCGTTTTAGCCACATGTTTGTATTTTAAGTGTAACAACTCTGCAGCGATAATATTATTTAGAAAATTATCCTCGCGATTTATTATACAGCGGTCCAAAGACGGACTTGTTTTTATTAGTTTTTACTATCGGTTCGACAGATTTAATTATGAGAAAATGTACGAATACCGATGAATCCCCAATTTAACTTTTATCCTCGTATCAACTCTATATTTCGGTTGGTCTTTCGCATTTTTGTTTAAGAAAAAAAATATCAACAAATTGTTCATATTGATATTATACACCTTTATTGTTCGTATTCCCACAGACAAATAAGTGATCAGATTTCCGATTTACCGATTTTTGACACTTAACACTTAAAGTGTAAAACTTAAATGCCACGAAAATAATACCATGTTACTACCTGGCTAATTATTTTTTTGTAAATATTAAATTCTAAAATACTCATTAAAATTAATTTTTCGTGTTGAGTGTTCATAATAA
The DNA here is from genome assembly GCA_902439185.1 of Cinara cedri. Classification (NCBI taxonomy): domain Eukaryota; kingdom Metazoa; phylum Arthropoda; class Insecta; order Hemiptera; family Aphididae; genus Cinara; species Cinara cedri. The sequence continues at coordinate 1,871,598 of CABPRJ010001900.1, read as the reverse complement.
AAGGGAATAACTGAGAGACTATTCTTGGACAAATATTTTCTTTGCTGAAATTAGATTAGGGATACAGTTTTAAATTCTGATCAAAGCGAGGAATGTAATGGCTTTACAATAATGTTGATGTATTTTTTATATACTGTGAACAAAAATTCTACCAGAAATCTCGCTCCGAATTTTAAGTGTAGCATCTTTTCCAGTGTCAGTCTGGCTCATGATTGGGCCCCCAGAAAAATATTTTCAATTGACCACTAAACAACAAAATATAGAAGTTAAATTCAATATCAACTAAAAAAAATTGTCTGGCTACGCTCAATCTTTAATAGAAATATTAATAGTATGAATTACATTGTTTTACGTTTAATTTTTCATTTGGTAGTGAACCCATATGTATATATTAAGCATATGTGTCAATTTACTAAATTCGGTTAAATACTAAACGAGGTGTACATCACATACGCCATAAATATTAATTAAATATTTTTCGAAGTCAGATCGCAACACTATGTAATTATTAAGTAAAATTAATTTTTTTTTAAACTTTATTCACTGTATAAAATAAATTATACAAAATGTATACGATATAGACTTTTTATAATAATAATCACATAAAAAAAACATAATAATATAATAATTATCAGAATAAAAATAATTTGAAGCAATGAAACTCATATAATCAACAAGATAAAATAATAACCTCTGTAATTCTCTACTAAATAAGGCTATTTAATTAATTATTTCATTTTTTTGAATAGGTACATTTAACTAAATCTTCTATATTATATAAAGATATTAGTAGTTCAAGATATTTTTTCTGAAAGGGAATTTGACTGGGGTGGTACTTCAAGGAGGTAATTTTTTTGATTTTTCAGGATATTTTCATAACAAATTGGAAAAACTGGAAAAAAACTTGGAAACAATGGGAAAATTTACGAAAAGTATTATATGTGTTTTAAATATTTTGTTTTATTCTGATTTAACTAAAAATATTTGTAAGGACTTGAAATTTGTGCAGAGACCTTATATTTATCTTTTCTAAATGTAGTAAAATGTTCAAAACATTTTATCTATTTTTGAGCTATTTATAGATATTTTCATTTTATAAATTGTTTCTACATATAATTTTTGTAGTTAAAATTGTTAGACCAAACAAAAATTCTATAAAATAGGATATAACATTATAAATTGTACTTCGTGGTCAAGAAAAAGGGAAATTACGGCCTTTCAAAACATTTATAACCGAACTCTGCTCAAAATCATTTTTCATTAGCAAAAAATAATCACTGCGTACATTAAATAGATATACATTAAATTCCCTTCTATATTCTACTCTTCCTAACTTCTCACCTACAACAGTGGTTCACCCATGATACAAGTAGGTCCGTATCTTTTTAGTTTTGAAAACGCACGTTCACAGGAACTTGTGTACATGGAAGAATTAATACTTATTTCATAGCTAATTAAATCGTATTAAATAAATACGATTTTGAAGTTATTTTATACGATGTGTGAAAGACCTATTAGGTTAGTAGTCATCACATTCTGATTTTTCTATAACAGGTACATTTTATTCTATAATTACTATTTCTTTTATCATATTCATGATAAACAGATCTTAGGACAGAAAAGCTGAGTAACTATTGCTCTAGATTTTTTTAATTACATTACATCAACCATGTTTCACTTAGATTATTATAACATTTATATAACGTATAACATTTCATTTATATTAGGAAATATTTGGTTTTCTAGAAATAATTAACATAATTTCTGCTTTTGACGTGATCTCGTGGAGCCCTTATTTTATGAACAAATCTCAGGGCCCCCGGCGATTGCCGGGTATCCGGGTGAACCAGACCGACACTGATCTTTTCTGAAAGAAAATGTTCTTGTGATTGTACTTTGAGAAGGTCATTTTGGATTTCAGAAGCCGTTTTCAAAATAATTGGGAAAAACCGGAAAAAAACGTAGGAAAAACACGAACATTTTCTAAAATAATGCTTTTATTATTTTCAATTTTATTTTTCTGTTGTTATTCAGTTAAAAATGTTCGTAGAGACTTAAAATTTGACAGTAACGTTATATTTACCTTTTATAGACGTGGTAAAATATTCAAAACATTTAAGCCATTTTTGAGCTATTACTTAGTCATTTTGAGAGTTTTTTTACATAATATTTATTCGGTATGTACTCTGTGGATAAAATTATTAGACCAAACATAAATGCATAGGCACAATTAGACCACCAACATTGGGGGTGCTAAAATTATAGACACATCGTGGACCCATGAGGGACAATGCTCCTACAATTCCCTTTACACGACACTAATAATAAGCAACTACACATTTAATTTTCAATTTACTACATAAAAATGTATAAAAACCTGTTCAACTTTATTTTTATAAAAACATGCATTTTCTGTAGGTTATCTGTATTATTTTGATCTGCTTAGTGCTTATTAATTATGAAATACATGAATAAGGTACTTAGTCGATAATATACAAAAAATAAAAACATATTCGGTATTTTGGGGGTGCTAATTTCAAACTTTTCGCCTATGCATAAATGCTTGAAAATTTAATAAGAAGTTCATTGTAAGTTGCACTTGGTGGTTAACGAGAAAAAATTTAGTTTAATATAGTATTTATTTTTTTTTCAAAAATTTGAATAACAATTTTGACGAAAATCGTAAATTTTACGGCCTTTTAAAACATGTATAACCGAACTCAGAATCGTTTTTCGTTAGCAATGATTAATCATTACATACAAAAATACATTAAATTCTCCTCTATATCCATACCTTCTCAAATTCTCCCCTACAACAGTCACCAAAATTCATTGTGCGAATTATGTCAGTCTTTTTTTTCCTAAGTCTACTAAATTGTTCAAAAGTATACGCATTAAAGATGATTTTATCACATATAATTATAGACAACATAAGTGCTGCTGGCATTAGAATTAATAAGTCATAAGAATAACAATATTATAATAGTTTGAATAATTAATAGAACGCGAGCCCCAGCCCGTGCCAAACTCGATATATCTACAAAAGCATCATATGCAACATTATCTAAAAATAAACATCCTGTGCAATATTACTATTTGTTTTCGATAGTCTTTCATCGTACATCAATAATTCATGAAGAGAAGCACATATCTATATTATCGTTATTATTATTTATATAGGTACTTGCATCGGAGTAAAATGAATTCCGCAGGCCTCTGCGAAACTCGAATTGGCCATTTGGCATATTATACTATGAGATTATTCGATCCACTCGACACACGCCGGGAAACCGGGAGAGTATAATATTATAATAATAGAATTTCATTTTCACAAAACCGGGAATGGACAAATAATTGGCTACGTTTGGACGTTCTGTTTACATACGCGGTTTTGTTTCGAAATTTGTTTTAGTTTATATATTGTATACGCAACAATTGATTTGAACGTGATTATTATTGGTATGCGTAAACAAAATTTAATATTATTATTGTTTGTAGAAGGAGGCTGTACCCGAATTTTCTGCAGTCTCAGTGAAACTAACGGACAACGTAGCAAAATATTATATTTTACTCAGAACATAAATCGTGGCGTAAAGTTTGAAATTAGAGTCAACACGCGCAGATCGCAACATTCAAGAAGCAGAATATTTTCGATTGCGTTGGTGTTTTTAAAAAATATTGTATCAGACAAAAAAATTACAGCCATGTTAATTTTTTTTTTTAAATATTTTTTAATAAAGCAGCAACGTGTACTCAAATATTCTTCGCTTCAAACTTTGCAAATTGTATTTAGACTCTTATTTTAACCTACAAACACCATAATTTATGATACTAAGTCTTTGATATAAATCTATGGTTAAAGGTAGAAAAAATTCGAAGAGGACTTTGCTAAAAATTGAAAAACGTTCCCGAGAGCTAACTAATCCCAATCAAATCCAATCAATAATTTTACATTATATTTTATATTAATATATTATATTTATATTTTTACATTTTACATGCATAAGAAATGGCCTTCCCATCCCATTTTAATCACAGTTGGATATAAAGCGTTATTTTTTTATACGTCACCCGTTAATTAGATCGGGACAGTAATTGTGGCCGTAACCACCTTTTAAATACATCTTACCTATATTATAATATCTACACGAAACACTGAGTGTGACGTATATGTCAATTAAATTTTAGTCAATTTATTAACAATAGTTATAAACCATATAAACCATAATCATTTATCTTTATAAACTGCCAACATTAACACAAAAAAAAAAAATGGCAACTATACGACTTTATCAGTTATAACTTAACAGTATAGGTTTTATATAAATAAAAATAGATAATAGAGTATTATTATGCAGCTGATATAGTAATTATACGTTCCGTAAATATTGAACTAAATGGTTGTATGAATATGAATTTATAATCGTCTGGCTAACACACAATAGTACTTGAAATGATTATAATAATAATTATTATAAGTTGTTAAGACCACTACTTGTAAATTATATTTGTTAATTATTATATACACATAACACATTACATTATTATATCACATATTATCAACAATCAATATTATAGCCGAGTGACGATATTTTATCGAAATAAAACTTAACAAAAAGAAAAAAGAATAATAAAAAAAAAATCCCAAGTTATAATAACCACGAATACATTTAACATAACATTGTGATTTATAAATTTATAACATAATATATATGTGGGCAAAAAGAAAAACAAATGAACAAAAATTTTGTTTGTCAAAATAATATTATAAAATATTTATATATATTATAACTACTGCGTAAGCATATTATATTTTGTATTTTGCAGTCTGGCTGAGATATTTAATTTTAATTTTTTTTTTTAATTCAAATTAGGTCATAATATTTAAAATTTTTTTTTTTTTTGATAAACTGTACCTATCTAAATAAAGATTCTTAAGTATTAAAGTAAATGGATTTATGTATAGTATACACATTATACCTATATATTATATTATAATGTTGATATTTTATCTTTATTTTTTTATCTATCGGTTTTTCACAGCAACCTTTTGGCTACTACTTATTATAATGCAATCTATATAAGAACACCGCAAAAAGTTTATATTTCGTTTTTAATTGGGAATAACTAAACGCATAGACATATTATAGTTATTCGATATGTACATTGTACATAATATTATTCTATACCTACCTACACACGTGTAATATTAGAAATTATTTTTAATTTCATAATTTTTGTTCTGAAATGTTACACACGCCGGTGCAATATAACAAACGTAATATACTAATAATTGCATTATGAAGCAAATCAAATTAAGATGTGTTAAACATAGTACAAAAGTCAAAACAGATCAGTATAATAATGGTAGTAACAGTGATGTATTACATCCTGAACTAATTTGTGTTGCTATTTCCTTCAGAACAAACATCTAACAAAAACCACATACCATATACAGACTATTTTAAATACAGTTATACATTATTCAATATTATTTTTACCATCAAAAGATTTAAAAAAAAATCCTTGATCGTCCAAAACATACGCCACCATATAGGATTCACTATAGTGGCGTAGCGAAGGGGTATTTTGGTGTTAAAATACCCCTCTAAAATATACCGAAAATAAACCCAAGTCCATCCGGCCGAAGAAATACTTAAGTGTTCCTGAAAATAATGTTCACATTGTATAATTCTGCTATATTAGGTACAGTAAATTATTAATAGGCTGTCAATTTTATAATTTTCTTAACATTTTAATAATAAAACTTTTTAATTAATCTATTGTCCAATATCCATTTAGGGAAAAAGAGGCCAATTTTGCAAAAAAATAAGAATTCACGGGATTAGGAATGACAATTATTGTCCCAATTCTTTTTAACTGATGAACAACGATATTCTAATGCCCGATAATGAACGATATTCTATTCAATATATATTGAACTCTTATGTTTTATTTGAGCTTAATTAATGGAATACAAATTCGGTTAATATAAGTTTAAAATTGAATGGTTTTAAAGATATTTTATACAATCTGAGATTAAAATTTTGAAAATAAGGGTTCCATGGTGACTTTATAGGAAGTCTTTCTTCTTTCCAACAAAAAATGTATTGTCAAAATATAAAAATACAACTACAACTGAAGTTGTAGTAGATATTATTATTATAATATACGTGTGTTTAAAGTATGTACACGTGATTACGTGAATTAAGCACATTTCACGTGATTTAATACCTATGTACGTGAAATAGACCGTTGTAATATTATAGTGTTCCACAATATCTCGTCAACGGTTTGACGAAAATTAATAATGTCAACATCAAAATGTAATTAAACTAATACTCAATCTATTTATGAAATTTTTAGTTTAGGATGATATTTAAAAATCAAAAGTAGAGGGTGGTTTCGCTTCTTAAAATAAGAGTGCCAGAATGTAATATTTATGTTTATATATTTATTTGTATCTACTTATTTTTTAAATGCTCTAAAAAATAGATTGCGAAAAAATGTTACACTTTCCAAGATCAGTGTCTTACACTATTTTGATCAGCCTGTATAGCCAATAATAATTATATAGTTAATATACCTGTTGTTACCTGCAGTGTTTTATATCACTTTTAAATCTTAATCTTTTTGAAGACGCGCATCTTAATAATGTAATATGCTTATACTTATAGGTGAAATTATTATAGTCTTCAACCTTTATAATATGTACGATTGCCTACCGCATACATTATCTATATTTATAATCATTAAAAAAAAAAAAAAACGTTATTTACCTAGTATATAATAAATATTATGATTTTTAATAATATTCCGTGCGATAAACTTTTGATATAATATCAATATGAATGATATAAATTGACTTTTGAATTTGCACAAAAATAAAGCAAAGGGCACATTTATAAAATAAGGCAAACCAGGAGCTTTATAAATATGAACGCTTGTAAATAACATTTATATAATTGATAACCATGGATATATGAGTACCTACCATCAAATAACATAAATGATAAATATAGAATCAACATTTTAGTAGGTAACATGATCTAGAGCCAAATGAGAAAACAAAACTCGTGTATCTATTTGAAATTGTTCGATAGCTTTAATATTTTTTAGATGTTGAAAGTATATCAAATATTATACATTTAATACATTCAATCACTCATGCATATGACCTCATAACTGCGTAAGAACTTTAGCCGTTACTGTTAGTGCCTCCCAATTTTCACGGTTCTGGACACTTTCCTCACTGCCTGTAGCTTTCAAACTCACTAGGTTTTGTCGTACGTCGTCCATCTATCTTTTTTTAGTTTTCCTCTAAATCTTCTTCCTTTTTTGCCATTTGATAACTACTTTAGCTTGGATTGTTGCCACTCTTCGCTTAACGTTTCCAAATCATTTTAGTCTTTGTCCCATAATATAGCTTGTTATAACGATTATTTTTGTAATTTATATCCAATACACACGTTTAAAAATTAATATGTGTCTATATATCATTTGTATTTTAAACCAAGAAGAATTTTCTACGCACAAGTTATTAAAAAATGTTTAGCAAATTTGAATTCACCTTGTTCGCAGCAACAGAAATAACATATTTAGATTTTTGAGTTTTGTATGGGACAGTGCAATCATATTTTGGCATCCTATCCCCACATCAATTTCTTGCCAAAAACATTAATTATTATTATTATTATATAAATTCTGTAGTTACTTATGCATATAGGTACAGGTTAAGTTAGGTATAACATTTTTCTTACATCCAGGTTTCGAACCAGGAATTTGAATTTTACATGCATCCTGTTACAGAGTAAGTGCTCCACGGGATCTTCCCGAAATTACGGTCAACCGCTAGGTAGTCATCATATTAATTATTATATATATATATATATATACACATAGATATATACAAACGAAAGACTTGTCATATTGCCCAAGCCCGAAGCGAAAACATCTACAAATAATATATTATTATTAGGGATCTTTATACGGATGCCATCCACGTAAATATCCATCCGCTAGATGGTGTTTATTTTATGTTTAAAAATTAAAGCATATGCAAATAATATGCGCGCATATCTAAAATATACAAATATTGCAGACGACTCTTCATATGAATTTATTGTCTAAATAATATGGCAAATTTGTGTTCAGCAAAACCAATTTTGTTCTCCATATTTTAATATTATCGTGAATTGAACTATTATTAAACTTAAAGCGAAGAACATTATCTGTGTTAATACATAGTTTTTTTTTCTCGATATTTTAATTTTTAAGCGAAATATAAGCATTTTATAAATTGTGATATTTTATATGCTCATTATATCTCGCTTGAAAAATCAAAATAATGACAAAAACTGACGTACAAATACTGATAATTTTTCGCTCCTTTAATTTTGATAATAAGTCAATTTATTCTTATATAAAAACTGACAGTCCAAAATTGGTTCTATCGAACGCAAATTACTATGTACCTTTGTTATAAGCCGGAGACATGTGTTGGCTGCGTGTAACGTTCTTTTCAAAAAACAATTATAATTTGCGCTATTATAATGTGAGCTTTTTATTTTTTTTTTAAGCAATTACTCGAATAAAATATACGAAATAATAGTTATTATTGCAGATATAATTTAAAAAAAGCAATTTTAAATATTATGTAGAATTTCCTGGTACCTAATTATTAGTATTATACAAATTATGAATGCCTGCACGAGATAACGCATTTTAAACATTATTATATACCTACATGATAATATTTAATAGTTTGTATACATATAAACCGATAAATAGCCACTCAGGAAATGTATATATAAATATTAATAATTTTGATAAAACATTTTTTTTTTTTTTTAAAATCGATAACCCACGAATGTAATATTATGTAAATATTCGTAGTTGGTTTCAATATAACAGGCGTCGTATATATATATTTAAATATTTAATTATCATTTAAATTATAATTATATATGGTTTGTATTGTTTATAAACATTATATATATATAATATATTATTATAGTTTAACAAACCAATTAACAAACAGTTTTGAAAAAAAAAATACTAAATATTATAATTTAGACACTTATTAGAGGCTGTTTTTAACACTAATACACTTTTATGAACTGTTTTCAGTAAAACCGTTGAGATCTTTGAAGTCGTTTGAAAGAAATTTGTCTTTTAATATCTTTAGTCTGTGGCTAGAAGGGCTGAAGTCAATTTTTAGAATTGTTTTTATTATAATTTTGTCGTATATAATAGTTCCCCTTTTATTTGTTGACCTAAATAGTAAATGACATGCGTGTATGTTTATTCTGACGCATGTTATACTGAAAATTAAAATTTCTTAAATCACTACGGTAATACAGTGTATTATTTGTTTGCAATAAAGGTACATAATTATGGGACTTAAGAACAGAATATGGAAGAGAATTGTGGCCCCGTATAATATAATCAAATAAAATTAGCAGTCGCACCAGGTACAACCAGTGGACGAAATGGTGGGGGGATACGGAGGGATGACATCCCACCACTTATTATAATCTACATTTTTCATCCCTCCGCTTATTTTGTCCAAAATAATACATCCTCTTTATAATTACATGAAAAGATTATCGATTTATATTGGTGTTTTTATATCATAATATGTCATTATAGTCTATAGACTATAGTAATGACTGATGTATAAATAGTTCAGTTTTTTTATTTGTTTTTATACCTACTGTATAATGGTATAATGCATACTGTTAGAACCTATTGATAAACTGTATGTGCATAAATTATATATTTATGTAAATATGTTTTACGTTTTAAATAAAACTATTATATATGTATACACAAATTTAAATACATCAACAAATAAAACACTAAACTGAAAAACAAAAATGTATACTATGTATAAAATTGTATTATAAAATTAAGGGCTAGAGTTCATCTCATCTCATCTCCACCTCCAATCACCCCCACGTGTATAAGGTTAGTATAAAAGTTCAGGTGTCCCTCCACTTATTTTGAGCTTCTTTGACAACTGGGTACAACAGGAAGCTGTACAACATAGTCCGCGTGGCACCAGTTACCAGGTATATAAGAAGACAACAACTACAATGGCTAGATCATATAATGAGAAGAGTACAGTGTTGAGAATGAACGGTTAGGTTTAGAAAAAAGTGTTTAATTAATATTATATACCTACTCATATTGTGTCTAAATTTAAATTTCTAACAAGACCTTAAAGTTTATAAAATTATATGAAAATAAGGTAAGTCCGTTAGAAAATAAAATAAATAAATATAAATATATTTATGTAAACATATATGGGGCCCCGCAAAATTCTACACCGGGTCCCGAATCTATAGGGCCGACACTAAGTGTTGGTATCACTTTGTCAGTTACTTCCTAATAAATTACCATACTGACATAATATATTATTTCTTCATTTTTATTAATATACGAGGTACATAATACAATAATGCAAAACCCGCAGTTGTATGCTCAGACAACAGCAATATAAACGATGTCTCTAAATATTATCATTTTTTCTTTTTTATAACAGAAACGAGTAACGGGAACTTACTCCATTTTAAAAGAAACGCTGCCAATATTGGAAGAGGAGATAAAGATCTCGTAAGAGAGGAATTAGAATAGAAATCCTAGGGAAAAGGCCTCGTTATAGGCTTAAGAAAAGCTATATTAAATATTGATATGATCGAAGAGGATTTGAGAACTATTGCAGTGAATGAATGGACAGAAATAGTTCATGAAAGAAACAGATGGCGTGATAAAAGAGTTACAGTTTACACGAAAAGAAAAGAAACCATTTAGAACGGTCTATTTAGGTAGGGCCATTTAGCAATTTCCAGAATTTAATTTGATTCTATTGAAAACTATATAAAAGTGATTCTCCTTCCCCGTGACCAAAGATATGATGCTGGTATATACTTTAACGATTTAAAACTTGATGATTTAAATACAACATTCAAATAATGAAAGCAACAGATATATATTTTATAAACAGCATTGGTCCAAATAGTGGGGCTTGGGGCTAAACTAACCTTCTCACCCACCTCAGTTGAAAGGACATTCAAAGACCATGGCCTCTCAAAACCTCTTTTATCACACAATTGTTTATATCCTTATGTAATAAAATGATAACCTACACATTCTGCTTATTGTGTTAATATTGATTGACCTTATATCTATAATATGTAGACGTTATTCAACTTCATTATATATATATTTTAATTTTAAGTCAACTTCTATAAGAAACTTTTAACGACCGTGCAAAAGTGCTTCACATAGCATTACATGATTTCCAATCTCGTAAATTTAGTTATTCCTGTTGTTAGGTAGCTTTATATCTTTTGTATCAAATTTTACATTTAAACTTTAATTATTTATTATAATATATTTTCAAATGAATATTGTTTTGCGATTGTGTGTAGGTAGTTCTTTGTATGATTGTAATATGTATGCGTAGGGTATACTTACGAGGTTTTATTTACATTTTAAACATTTTGGTGAAATGTCACAACCATATTAAGTAGTATAAGTATTAGGACCATTTTTAAAATTTGCTTTGTGTGGTATATTGGTGTACAGCTTTCAAGGTGATAAATTGTGAAAATTGACGGTTATTTACTTAGTGGAATCCTTAGGAATATTTGATGGGGGAAGGTGTATCAAATAATAATCGTAAATGAATCATAGAATTTTTTTCTCTGACCAATTTTACAATATGGAAACTAAAACCCGGATCCAAAATAGTACATTTTTAAACAAGAAATTAAGCTCTTCCTTGTACAATTTAGTTGAAATAAATACATTTCAAGATATAATTTAGTAAATGAATAGTTATAGTTGTCATATTTTGAAAATAATGGGGAGAGGGGACATTACCCCTAACTCCTCTCCTGCGTATGTCACTGGTTATTATCACTTATCGATATCATTTTTTTTTAAATTTTCGAATACTCTATTAGAATAATATACACATGAAAACATTATAAACTATATTATTATTTGGTTAGATTTTTTAGGATTATCGAAAATATCAATATTTCTAATGTATACCTTACTGCGGATCATTATTGTATAATAATGTCGAAATGTTTCGTTGGTTTTTAACTAGCCCACGAATAATAAGTTGATGAGTGAATATTATTATTTTCATAATAAATCGAAGGCATATAACTTGTATACGCAGACAAATATTATTAATCAAATACATTCTGTTTTTTCGAAAACTCAAAAGCTGCATCAAATAAAAACAAAAGTTAAATGTATTAAATTTTCTACTCGAAATAGCAAAAACACACAATAAGTATGACGTGTTCTAAAAATAATAATATTGTACTCGTAATAAAGGTATTTAGTCGAGAGGTTGGCGAACATCGGAGTTAGCGTCCCCTCCCTTTTAATCGCTTAAAAAACAGCTTAATTGGTTAGATGATGCTGAACAGTGTACATATATTATAATTATTATAAATGACAGTACGTTCGATTTACAAAACCGTGACCGATTATTGTTTAGAATTATAATATTTTAACAGTAATACAGATGACGTTAAATTAAATCTTAAAAGACCATCACAGTGGCATATGTGCCATCTCTATAGTTATTTTTTTTAACGAGTAATAAAAAATATATTTATGTAAAACAAACAAAAAAATCATCTGAAATCAGCTTTAGGGACAAAACACTAATTACAATCATTTGTAAATGACAACATGTTGAAGACTAACCTAAAATTCCATTAACGAGAATGGAATTTTACAATTTTATATATATTCAACTCGTTGTCGGAGATATAAATAAATAATGTTATATATTTTTTGATTTTTCTATAACTAACTAAAATTAATATTTCAATAAACATTGATCAGTCTGTTGTCGAAATATTTATAAATTGTTCACTAGGTGTTTTATCATCGAAAAATGTCACATAAGGTTAGGTTAGGTTAGGTAATGTCATAAAAACTTAATAAAACTGTGTTTCGTTTACTTGCGTGCGCCAGTATGAATTCGCATCACATATTAAATAATTATAATGTATTGTCCATTGTCTAACAAATGCACCAATAGATGTCGTTACTATTTTAAAAGTTATGCGGTAAATTGTTAGAAAAAAAAAAGTATTTGCGTCACGGTATTTTTTTTTTTTTTTTGTGTTTAGCTCGGAATACTTCTGCAACAGTAAAGTAATAATAATAATAATAATTGAAATAAATAAAAATATTAAAAATATAGTGCTCATTGGTGCGTAGGTACACTAAAACTTTTCGCTCTCGTGCATACCTATCTGCACGCCAAGTTTTCCGATAATTTAAAAAACACGCCCGGTTTCAAAAACTTCCCTCTCGCCCATTGCACACGTTCGGTGTTCGGTGTTCAGCCAAGTGTAAAATACTACAATAATATTGTAATTTGCGTGTACGGTTTAGGTTTGTTTACTTATAAAGAAATATACAATCGCTATAATACATTATAAAATTCGTTTTTGTAAAATATTTTTTTTAATGGCGAGGAAAAAACTGAAAATAATACTAAGTAAAATCTGGTGGATGATATATTTAAAGGTCACAACGTGGTAAAAAACATTGTATGAGTTTATTTATTTTTCTTTTTAGCTATATAACACTGCATTGTTATAATATATGTTAAGTGTGTCTACAGCTCTGTTAATATATATTATGCACATATAATATTGTAAAGAATTTATTCATAGAAGAAAGACTGAAAAAAAAACAAAAATAAAAGTAATGTAGGAACATTCGCAAAAATACTTATAAAAATATTAATTTTCAAACACAAGATGTTGTATTATAATATGTAAAATACACTCCATGAAATTATCGGTAGTGATCAGTACAATACAAATATAGATAGTTATTATAATAATATTATGATTTAATTTTTTTTTTTTTATCTGAAATAGAACAATATTTCAAGAAACATTTCTGATTTTAAACTTATCTCTTATATTCGTCAAATTATTAGGTACTTGAATTTTCACACGCTTTTGTGTTTTAAAATTTCTTAAAATGTCGATACCTTTATTTTGTTAAGGTACACTCAAGGCCGTAGCTGGAACAAATTTTGGGGATAAAATTCCCCAAAAAATTTTAAAATTAAATTATCGATTTAGTAATTTGAACCCAAACCTCCTCCATCCCCAAAATACGGCCTTGGGTACATTTATTTAAACGTTATAAATACCTATTAATATTTAGACCGAAAGGTTATTTTAGGTAGGTACAAAAAAAAAAAACACAAGAACAAGACATAAATATTAAATATCGGGCACTCATTTTCTTTTTTGCTTACATAGATTACATTTTCAAGCAATGACAAATCATTAAGTAGGACAAGTAGGTTACATATTTTGTAGAACACTAATATTATTCTGAGCCTATATAATGCATTGTTTAGTTGTTTACAAAATGTTTATAAAATATTTAATAATTTGAAAAAGTTAATTGCTGTAAACAAAACTATTAAATAATTTTTAAATCAATATATTAACAATGAATATGAAATTATGAACGATAAGAATTATATCTTAAATTATAACCGCGTAAGTCGGATAACCAACATTTATGAATTTTAAATTGATACCGTTGTGAAACCGAAGAAAAAACATGAAAAATACCAAAAGAGATATTACATTAAGTAACATTATGTTACACATTTTCTAATGTTACTTATTGCTACTAGTTATTATTTTAAATTATTCGTCTTCCTCTTCAACCTTTATCCCACGCAAGTCTTAGCTATGCTTGTATGCTTATCTCATCATATTTGAAAAACCATTATATATATTACATTTTCAGGTTTTAATATCTAATTAAGACACAAACAATTTTATAAATTAAATAAAAACTTCGCAATAAATCACTTCTATACTCGTATATAAATATTATAAAAAGAAAATAAGTTTCACGATATGATGTATTTTAGTTGATTATACACACGGAAAACCTACCCATTATCGATTTTAAATTTTTAGTATTATTTTATAATACAGTATTAATTTACGTTCGTTATTTTTTTTTTTTTCTAAATCACTGCACCTATAATATATTCAATACATTTATCATTTCACTTTACAGTACTTATCGAAAATATAAGAATTTTAATTAAACTCATCTCTATACCTATATATACATCTAATCTAAATTTTAAATTGTTATTATTATTATACGAGTAATCGACCGATAATCTGAATTAGATTTATTATATCAATAGGTTAGGTGGTTTCAATTGATACATATTAAAATTATAAGGAAAAAAAATCTAATAATTTATAATTGCATACAAAAAAGCTGATACTGAAATGCTACTGTTGTAGACTGGAAGTTAGAAAGGTAGGATACATAAAGTTATTTATTTAATATCTGTATGCATTGATAAACCATTGGTAACGAAAAATGATTCTGAGCGAAGCTTGGTTTAAAAACGTCCATCTTCAAAAATCTAGGAAGGAGACAGTGTATTTTTTCAATAATATTTTCTAATCGTTTATTCTATTTTGACTTTTGAATTATGTCGTAAACAACCGATGGGAAACCATCAGTAAAAATAATCGTACTATATAATATATATGATAATCAATTTTTCATTTATTCAATATATTTATTATAAATTATAATATTTTATGTATAAATGTATAACAGACACGGAAAAACCAGAAAAGGGCCATGTTCCCTCCCCTTACCCTCTAATGGACGCCCATGGCACGGTTATACATGTTTTGAAATAATTTTTAAGATTTTCGTCAAAATTTGATTTTAAAACGTTTATAAAAATTGACTACATTATGCTTACCACATATGCTCAACTTTTTTACCCCAAGTTAAATTTATAATGAACCTCGCATTAAATGCACAAGTATTTTTGTTTTTCTAAACAATTTTATTTACATTAATAAAAATTTTAAAAAAAACGAAAATATCAAATGCTTATAAATAGCTTAAAAGTCTTAAAATGTTTTCAAAACTTTCCAAAGTCTAGAAAAGGTTAATATAAGTAGTTTGTGAAAATTTTAGGTAACTGCGATTATTTTTAACCGAATTAAAAAAAAAAAAAAAAAAAAAATAAAACAAAACCGAAAAAAACTGAAACCGTTAATCCCGTAAACTTAACGATCTTTTCTACATTTTTCTCAACGAGGTGTTACAAAATCTACACGAAAATTCAAAAAACGACTTTCTTACACATTAGCTAATCAATAATGTTTGTTGTTAGGCTAACCTAAACATTTTTCCCATTTTTATTCAAAAAAACCACAAGGAAAATCAAAAAATCACCTCCTCAATGTACTAACGAAATGAAAAATGATAAAGAAAGTTCTTATTACAGTTTTTGTCTGAAGCAAGATTCCTGGTAAAAAAGTTGTTAACACACACAATAAAAAAAACCCAGCTTTGGGTCTAAAAACGTATGTTTCGAATACTTTCCAAAGCATATATTATGTACCCAAAAGTTTGATTAATCATTGATATATTATGAACAAACACAGTGTACGTTATAATATTTTCTGGTATACATCACGAATAATGTAGCAAAAATGAAATTTACCATGCGTTCAGTGATAATATTAAAGGTACCCACTATACCTACATAAATAATTAACTACAGACATTTACATTGTACATAATAATGTCAACTATAGGTGTAATATACAATTTTGAATTACTAAAAATCGCCTAATACATAAGTACATAATACATTATACATTAAAATATATTATACTATTGTACTGTTTTGAACATCTACACAAAAACGTTACCAACTCGAGTTAAAACACGAACAGTGACTCATATCATAATATTGAGTCGAAACTGCTAATCAAACGCAACCCACGCACGTAAGTTTATCACCGTGATAACCGCGCTACGCATACAACAGGTGAATGTCAAGAAAAGGTTGGGTTTTGACATCAATATCATTGACATTTTTAATTAATGGTGTAGATTAGAGATAATAGAAAATTAGATACCTATACATCGCATCATAAAATAATATTGTAATTATGATGAATATTATAATGACCGTGTAATGTGTATACGGTGAGGTAGAATGCAGTGAACCAGTGGTAATAATTCCTTTGTAAGTAGGTACATATGTATATACATAATATTATGTTGCATGTATAACACTATTGTCCGTCAGCGGTTATAAAAACGTTTTTAAAATTTCGCATTGTCGTTTGGATTTCTTTATGGTGTTTGTTCTGCATTTTGTATATTATTTTTGAATTTGTTCGTTTTGTTTTTTATGATTTAGTTACAATAATGTGCGTTGATACGCGTTTCGGTGTTCGTTATACACCGGTACTCGGTATTATAGGTATTTTTAATTTGAACACAATATAATTATATAAAAAGCGACGCGCACTTAAACGGTAGTCTGAAACGCGTATTATATTGCTTCTGCGTCGAAAAAAATAAAAATAATAAATAAAATACCTATAATATGTTTTCCACTACATAGATTTTAATTTATATGTATGTGTGTGTATGTAGGTATATAAAATCCAATAAAGCATACGAATGGTTTTTACACCGCGTAGCGATCGGCGAGCTTAATTCGATTAATTTTGTTGACGACTGTCGTCGTTGATAAATCTTCGTCCTTGACCCGTGCACCACACCTCTTTTAAACTGCAGCGGAGTATAGGTATTATAGAAAAACCCGAAGGGAAAAGTCCTGCCGGGTATAGGGGAGGATATACGTAGGGTATACGTGTATATGTTTTTGGATCCTCCTCTGGTAAATTGTTCGTCACGCAGTCGTGGAAGCCGGACAGTAAAATGTATGCAGTGTTTATAGACAATTCTTTTTGAAAAGGAATACATTGCCGTTCATCATTCTTTATTTTTGTAATGAACGATTCGCATTCATCAAAATTTGTAATGCAATTCAAGTAAAGGCGACAATATATTTTATATTGTACATTAACCTTCAAAATTTCTCCCAATTTTTAGGAACACGAGAATTAATCTAATGAACTATTATAATTAACACAAATTATAAAGCACACTGAACCACATGACATTGCCACATAAAATAAAACCTAAAACAAAAATTATCTTTAATAATTTATTTTATAGTAAAATATACTTATTAATTTAAAAAAAGGAGCTGATACTGGAGATGGGAATGGCCACTGTTGTAGGTGAGAAGTTGGGAAGGTAGGATATATAAGATTACTTGACCATTATTGAGAACCATTACTTGACGAAAGACGATTCTGAGCGCAGTTCAGTAATACATAATTATTGTAGCACAGTAGGCCATAATCCCAAAAAAACAGATAAAAATTAATATTTCCCAAAAATGTACATAAAACCATTGTTACATACATCAAAATATACGTTTTTGAGATCACAAAATCCAAATTTGATATTAATTTTAATATCTTAACCCTTTTTTGAAGGGTTATGAGTGTGATATTTTTTAATCAGAACAATTTGTGTGACCTATTATCTTAAATGTTTTTAACTGCAGGCTATAGTAGCGCTAGTATAAAGTATAAAGTAAAATTAGCAAATTAAAAATTGTAATTTATTTATTTTTATCACCAATTTAAATTATAACATACATATCATGAGACACAATGAAAAATGAACTGAAAATGACACTTGAGGTCTACCAGAAGAAGTATTTAGTGGAGGAATATTAAGAAATTGTCAATTTTTTTTAATCAAATTATCGTTTATTTGTTCAAAACGATCGCGTATTCTACAGCATACTTTCCATCGCTTATTAAGAAAAAAAATATATTTATTTTTTTTTTAATTCCTAAAAATAGATTTAACTTTAATTTAATGTATGAGAAAATAACTTTGGCACGATCGTCATAATTTATTAGTTAGCTTACTAAGCTAACTACTAAGCTAAGGTAAGTTTTAAATGACGGAGAAATCGTCAAATATTGCAACAAACATTATCTATACAACGTAAACAAATATAATCTGCTATAAAACCGACGATATAATTTTTTGTTTTCGGTTTCGTCTATTTTTATTAATATATGGCCCACTGTGCAAGTACATAATATTTTGTATATCATATACGCTTGGTGACTTTGGTGGTTTCAACTTTCAACCCCCTCTCCAACCATTGTTATGCTTAGATTTTACGTTTTACAGAAAACAGCAGGTTCTAAGTAGGTACTCTTACAGACTAATGCAAGTAAGCATAACTTGGTTGAAATAAGTATATATAAATAGAATTATTATCACTGATGTGCCTTTAGAAGGTTTGAACTTACAAACCCCGAGCCCACCATTTATGCGTGTAGCAAAAATCTCGAGAACAACTTCACCTATTTTAGTAAAACTTTTTTTGTTCAATTCCTTATCATTATACATATGAATAATAAAAAAAAAAAAACATGAAATTAACGACAATAATTTAGCTGGGAGGAAATTCTTTGTACTAATGATAGAGCTCTGATATACATTTTTTGATCGTATTTTAAATAATAATTAAAGACCGCATTTATAATTTTATTTGAATAGTAATTTTTTTTTTTCGACGAGAACGCGTGTATTTATTACAGCGTGCTCATAATTAGTCATAATAATTCATAATGCAGATAAGAAATAATATACTTAGTTTCAAGTATTTAACTTGAAAATGTATACTATAATACAGACATATAAATATAGTGAGTTTATAATGATATTATAAAAGAAAAATAAATATATTTTCCAACTATAATAAGTATAATAATTGTGCCTCTATAGAGTTATAACTACTAACTTAACTTGATAACTAAAAAAACAAAAGTATCATGTATTAAGTAACTCTGTACATTATACTGCTCAGTTTTGGCAATCGGCCATTGTCCCACTGCGGTAGATCGTTTTCACGATAAACTTTGTAATTATTTATTACCTATATTTTTTTATTTAAATTGATATTGTAAAAACAATGCAGGTCGATAATTACACACACGCACACGCATAAAATGAAATAAAATGGTTAATTAAAACGCAACGATACGAAACAGAATCGGGTATGTAGGGTACAATAGTTTGAAAAATACAATATAAACGCATACGAAAATCCTGATTATCAAATGAAATCCTGCAAAACCGGACATCCGGACACCCATATAATATATAGGTGTATTCGATATTACGGTTCCCGACACTGGCCCCGCGTGACCCATTCAACCAGCGACCGACATTTGCGGTCCGCCAACACCGGCAACTGTATAATATATACGGGGTGATTTTTTTTTTCCAACGATTCGGTGATTTTCTGGGCGATTTTACGTACATTTGTTTCTGTTTTAGATTCTGAATGGAGCAAAGAAGCTTATGGTTTTACAAAAATGTTTTTTTTTCTCTCTGTGGACACTTTTTCTACTAGAGATCTTGCTCTAATTTTTAAATGTAGCATATTTTCTGAAAGGAAATTTTCTTAGGGTGGTACTTTAAGAAGGTCATTTTTTGATTTCCTCAGGAGTCTCATCAAATGTGAAAAACCGAAAAAAAAAACTGAGGAAAAACGGGAAAATGTAATAAATAATGTACATAGGTACCCATTATTACTAAGTTAAAAAAATATTACGGACTTCTTTTTTTCTATGAACAACTTTTCTATCAGAAATTTTGTTCCAGCTTACAATGGATAGTGCTTTTTCTGAAAAGGAATCTGACTGGGAAGGTTTTTTAAGGAGGTCATTTTTTGAATTTTTTCAATAATTATCCTAGTAGTTGTGAAAAACCGGGAAAAAACACGTGAAAACCTAGAAAATCATAAGAAAAACGGGAAAATCTGATTAATATTAAACAAATATTATTAAAGAAAATATGTAATGCCTATTTAATTATTTTACCATAATATGACATATATATATTGATGACAAAGCATCACTATCAACTGAACTCCGGTCAGAATCGTTTTTTGTTTGCAATGATAAATCATTGCTAACAAAATTATTAAATTTTGTTTTAACACTATATTTTTAAATGTTCAAACGGTATATCTAATATTATAGTGTTATGCATATTAATATTTCTATGGAAAAATATTCTCTTTTTAAATGTGGTTTGAAAAGAAGGTCGCTATTTTAGAATCAAAAGTCGACACCTACGGGTTTATACGATGTTCGGAATAAAGGTACAATTTTGAAACCAATAGTAAATATTATCATTAAACGATTTACAATTCTGTATAACATATAAGAATATAACTATACAGAAAAAAATCAAAATCAATTTTGGTTTTTGGTAGACATAATAAAGTCGAATCATGACAAAAAAAAAATCACCCTGTATACCCGATGGTGAAACGTCCTTCCCTGCAAAACGTCAAATCCGACCGCCCCTCCTGACCCCGAGACGATTTTCCGCAGTCGTGGGTACATAATATACGCTACAGACGTACCGACGCGAATCCAGAAACGCTCGGACGGGCAAGGGTTCCGGGTCGCCGTGTACACAATATTTTGTTTATTAGCATTTCCCACACTCAAATGACTATGTAAAACACATAACAGAAAAAAAAAATGTTACTTATACAAAATTATGATAATATTATAGTAAAAAATGCAGTTAAACAAATGTAAAATATAATTAAAATAAATAATAATATGATACTGTACACTTAGTCTAAAAATAAAATGTGGCTACTTACGTTAAAACAATAAATCTTCAAGGTAATTTAGGTTTTATTAGACGTCGTTGATACGACTTAAGACATACCAATCCTTTCGCTTAAAAATTCGTGTACTGCTCACCGACCGGTCCTGTTCGAAATATAATGTAATGATTCCCACTATTTGTTCTCATCGTCAATTCGATTTGATTAAAGAAATAAAAGTTATATAGAATATACCTAACATTATTCATGTTAGATTGTTTTATGATTTTTTTTCGTTATCTGTAAAATACATAGAAAAACGCTTACAGTTTTTATACACCATCATTACTTAATTTTTTACATTTAGATAATGCATACATTAGAAGTAAGAAAGAAAAATAAAACGTAGACTTTCTATTAACAAATTAGCTCTAAATTATTGTCCATTATTAATTATGTGATACGACGTAAATTTTGGCGTTTAGGTTGAAACCGGAGTTTAACCATAAATAACGAAATGTAAAGAAAATATATTTTCGAGGGCTATACGACTGTACGTAGCTTTTTTAGATTTTTCATTTTTAAAAAGGTTGAATTTTTTTTTTTCGTGATTAAAATTCAATTTTAATTTAAACTCTAAAATGTATATACTAAGCAACACAATTTTGTTATGTCGTAGGTTAGTAAGACGGATAAAATTGCAGATTTAAAAAAAGTGACACATGTTTATAATTTATCTTTTATTATAATAGAACATTGTGATAACACACTCAGTTTCCTAAATTTTAAACGCAGAGTGTATCGTTGCAGTCAATTTTTATCAGATAAGTGCGATTGAAGTACAATAAATTATTATTAGTTGATCTTTGATCATTTGATATCATTTATATTTCAATCTATAAAACAGTGCGCAGTTTTTATACTTGTATAGTAATGATTGTTTTAATGTTAACAATGAAATAAATCTCTGGTTAAAACGTTTAGTTTCATTAGAATGCGTATGTAAATAAATGTTCACCATGCAAATTTGCAGCATTTAGATTTAGCACTAGTCATTTTAAACATTTCAATGACCGTTAATACTCGTCATATAAGACGCAATACAATGGCATACAATTATTACACAATATTTACTTCCTATGCTTTATGATATTTATTTTGGATAATAATCAGAACTAAACATAGCAGTCACTTAATATTAGTTCTTACTTTATTTATTAACTTACTCTCCTATTTACTTACGCTTATTTTATCACTTAAATAATATTTTAGGTGTGCTACACAAAAACAAATCGTAAATTTTACTAAATGTATAATATTTCTATGATTTACGAAAAATCAAAAAAAAAAAATCATAATATGGATTTCTTTTACCTGTGGCATTCTTTCTCGTCTCTTTTTATTAATAGTTTTTTTTCGGACACCCTACAGTACGAGATACAGGTAAGTACACGGACCTCTCTGTCCGGTTGTTACATGTTCGACACACGCTGGTACATGTCCGCTGTGGATCGAATTTTCAATAAAATAAATGTCCAACCACGAAGGTAATGCGTTTATGTTGTTTATAAAGAAGAAATTCGATGGGAAAAAAAAATATATAAAAAATTAAATGTTAATATTTTTCTTTTTTTTTGTGTGTATAGCCATAACTTGTAGATTTTAAAATACTTTCAAAAAATAATAACGTAGTTATTTCTATAATTAATATTTTATTTTTTCAATAGTGTAATTTGATGTATTTAAACTCTATTTTTCAACCAGTGAACAATTTTAACCCCTTGACTCTTATTTATATCTATTATTGTTATGGCTAATATCTATTTTTAAATTTAAATTTCTTTAATTTTTTGTCGAAAAAATCAATAACGTTGTGTATTAACACAAATAGTTAATAATATATCAAAAAACGTTGAATGTACACATTTTTTTTTGTTTAAAACGAAACAATATACCCGAAATAATGTACAACGTTAGATTAGTAGGTACTTACCTAAATACTAATATTAAATGAATTGGAAAAATTACTTACCTATATATAGGTATATCAAGTTATTTGATTTCAACGATAATTTTAACATAAATTGAATCATAAATTCACTTACAAAAATACATACGATTGTATTTTGTTTTTTAGCCTGGGTACGCATTACACAATATGACACAAATTCTAAATTTACTACCACTCCTCTTGGCAAAAATCTTAAATAAGACACTGGTTTTAACCTAAACGCCACGATTTGTGTTCTTATAATAATACATATAGTAACGTAATTGTGCTAAGTTTTAGTTGGACGATAAACGCAGTTATATCGTCCTCTAAAAACGAATTAATTATATTATATGAAACAAAATATTATGATATGATTTTACTCTCAGTTTTATCGTGTTTTAGCTTCGTTCGTTCTTTTCGGATACCTACACTGGCTACACTAATCGTATACATCATATTCCATACAATATTATATTCGTTATTAAAAGATGACGTGACTACACAATAATAGTTGTTATAGGTACTAGATAGGTGTAGGTCAACAAGTATTGTAGTATAATACTACGAGTCGTGTACATCATGTGTATACGTTCACCGTCAAAACATCGTTTAATATTATTCTAAATAGTAATAATATAATAATGATTAGTGTAGGTATATGCTTGCACAATAATATGCATACACGTAAAAAATGCACTCGGTGTTGCAATACCCCTGCAGGCCAAGACCAGTTTAGAATAATGTATACGAATAATAATTTATTAATTTCGTTGTTTTTTTTTGCGCAGAATTTAAATTTTTAATTTGACTGGTTTTGTTTTTTCGTTCGTATTATAATAATATACGCAAATAATAAAACGATCATCGTATTATACAATCTAAATCAAACTGTTTATCTATTTTGCATCGCAATTGTCGATTTTTTTCTCATTTTTTATTGTTTCCGACAAACAGTGCAATATTTAATTATCGTACCTAATCGTATAATAATACGAGTAAAGTAGGTAGACAATTCGTAAATACGTCCTACAAACAAAAAAAAATCGTATAACTTCGGGAAAACTTATGAAAGTTGTTGTTAACTTTTACATTCATCGTCAAGAGTGCCCATTGCGGAAGATAAGAGAAAGACATATTTCCCTCCCCCACATTTTAATATATTAAAAACCACAAAATATGGTTTTTCTTGAGTCTTGACGCACGACAGCCTAGATGAATAATATATAGATTCACCCACTTGTAATGAACTTATCATAATCATCATCATTCGATGTATCGGTACCTTAAGGTTTAGTTAATGTATAAAACAAGAACCTGAATCTAAACATTTTCTTATTTAAGAAGAATGAAAATAACTATATGCAAACCATTATAATATGAAGGTATCGTGTCATTTTGATGGAGTAATTTCTTCGTGCATGGTCGCGATCATTTTATCGTGGGATAATTAGGTATATGCGATATTCAGTCATTTTTTGGAAGTTTTTGAATAATAATTATGTTTTTTTTTTTTTTTCAAAATAAATGTATTTATTATAAGTGCTTGATTAGCAACATTCCTCCAGCTGTTGTAGATCTTTCTTAACTCAAGAGTTATTAAATAATAGAAAATACCATATAACTTTGAAGTACCCAACTAATTCTAAAAATTGTGTACAGATTGTAATAATATATTTATAATATTAAAAACAATTCTAACTTTGTAAAATTCCGAAATCATTATGTTTATCTTTATTATGATTGAGAACGATAAATGTTTATCACTAACATCATATATACAAACACAATATGCATCAACAACGTAGAAAGGTGGCACAAATTAATTTTCAGTATTGTCAAATTATACAAAACCAGTTATTTGAAATGCCAGATATATGATACAAAAAATATAAATAGAATATATAAAAAATCGTCAAAAAGATTATTACACCTAGGTAGTTGATATAAGGTTGACAGAAATCAACAATGTCATCACTAAAATTGATTTAAACTAATATTCCGTCTATTCATAGAATTTTTAACATAGGTTGTCATTTTAAAATCCAAAAATAAGGTTAACTGCAGAGTCATTGCATTATATTCCTACAAAAATCAGGTCTGCCTTTTTTATAACGAATATCCATTGCACATCTACTTTCCCTGGTTTATTGTAAATGCTCCAAGTGTATATGACAAGAAAAGTATCGCAATTGCGTTGGTCTTCTTCAGTATACATGTCTTGGGGGAGAAAACGCAGAATAGCTGCAAGATGGTGGCTCTGATATGATATGCTCTTATCGTGTTTTTACTATCTTATACATTATTTTCACAAAAATATATTATTATTATGAAAGTGGATTAATATTTTTAAATTATACCACGGATATTCTAAATCGGAATATAACTAGTTTGAAGTTTATATATTGAATAATTTTATTAAAATGCATATAATTGAGTAATCAAAAAAGTGTTAATTTACCTCTAACACAATTTTACCCGCATTTGCTCAATTACCTTGGACCGATTTTACCTCAACCTTACATCGTCACAATCGACTTTTGGTCAAACTACTGGAATAACCCACCGGCGAACTTTACAACTGAATACAAATTTATTATTCCCAATGTCTTAAATAAAAAAAAAACTGTCTCACTGTCATAATTTTGTATCGCTTAAAATAATTGTTAAGCTGTCATTATCACTGACTAAAAGCTAATTAAATTTTAAAACAATTTCCATTTCCAAACCGGCTACTCCGATTTTATATACATAATATATAAAGTTAACCTAATTTAATTTTTTAATTTAAATATGTATTTATTTTTTTTAATTTTCCACATTGTTGTCAATATATCTAGTGAATGACACAACCGCATATATATAGTTACTATCAATAGATTGAAAATTATTCAATTATGGAAAAAACTATTAGAATAGTTTTTCGAAATATTTGATACTTCAATGGCGTGGTGTCAAGATTATTTCGAGTCAGCCAACACAATTTCGATGCATCAATCTCTTAAAAACTCTTACGATAATACATATAGTGTAGGCTGCATTATTAAGTTCAGTAATGACTAATCCTTAAATAGTTACCTAATAGTACTAACCGACATATATTCTTGCACAGTAAAATGTTGTCAATAATTATAATATAATGTGGTCACGTGAATCGAATTGAGAAAAAACTTTTTTTTTGGGGGGGGGAAGGGGATTTGAAAAAAACCTACTGGGAAAACTGTTTTCCTGCCGTCTGTTTAGTTGTACATTTCTTATCAAACACAATCTAATTGATTATCCGTTCTATAGAGTCTAAACGGAATTATTTGGTAAACACTAGAAACCAATATTAACCATGGCACCACACACACGAATCATCATCGATTTGTATCGACTAACATTCAAAACTTTTTTAACTAGCACAAGATCAAATAACCTATTGTATTGAAAAACTCAAACTAATAATTTATGCTACCAACACTCCATTATCTAGAATAATGACCATTGCAAATATTTATAAAATTGATCCTTTCTGTTCAACTACTTACAATTCTTTTCAAAATCATGTCTCTATTAAACTAGTTTCTACTTAATAATTGATATTACCGTTTTTTTTATATATTTTTTATATTGTATTATAATATATTATATTTATTATGAATAAATGAATAATTAATTTTTACCTATTGTTAAATATGCTCACAAATGTCATTGTTACTAAATACTATATAATACGTATGTGATTGGGCTAAACCCGTTTAATTTTCCAAATTAGTTAATAAATTAATGTTATGCTAGAGGAGACTGGCCGGGCGTCACAACGCCATCGAATTTAAACTAACGACAATTATCGACAGTGAAAACTGTTCGGAAGTGATTACCATCGCTAAGTTATTGCCTACGATTAAGCATTGTTATTAAATATTCTTCGCTATAACGGGAAATATACAGGAAACCATTCGTAGGAAAAAAAAAAACAGGTAGCCACGGCGAGCATATCAAGCGTTTTATGTTATTGATTATTATATTGCGTTCGTCGAATATACGGTGCAAATACAACTATTGTGCCTGTCCAATAATTTATAAAAATTATATCGCGTAAACGTGAAATCGTCGTATTTGTTTTGTCGGTATATAATAATAACGATACCCGTGCAATTCGTTATGTGCCCGAAGTGTAAAATGTTACGCCGCGATTATACCGTTTTGACCGCCATAAAACGCATACAACGCGATATCAATAATGATGATAATAATATAATAATAATAATAATAATGCACATTATCGTTTCCGTACGTATATATACAAAGGTACAGCATGTATACCGAGTACGTCCGAACTGCAGATAGTTCGAGGACGTGTATTTATTCCGTTTCCCCCATCAACCGGAAAAAAAAAAAACAGTCTATATAATGTATATTCTTGGACGCCTACCAAAAATCGAAAAACAAAACAAAACCTTCGAATCTGTACCTATACGTATATGCTGTTAGCCCGCGGAAAGGCTCGAATGTGTGTTATTTATATACGTACTATATATATAAATATATTGAGATGTAGGTACTCTTTTTTCCATGCATTGTCCTATGTCAATAATACTTACATGAAATCGTCCTTTTTTTTTTTTTATGAACATTTTAAAGAGTAAATAAATAAATACGAATATGTAGAAAATATATTAATAAAGTTTTGTATTTATTTATTTATTTATTTAAATGTTCACCGAAAATTAATTTAATTATATTTATACTTTAATTATACGTGTATACTTTTAAGTTTACTTAAAACTTTTTAAATTTCAAAGTATTTTCATCATAAAAACAAATCAAATGAGTTGACATAATGATTTCAAAAAACCTAATTAGTTTTTATAGTTGATAATTGAAAAAATAATAATAGAATAATCAAATAAAAAAAAAAAAAAAATGTATATAGACGGAGATGAGCTATGGGCAAAATGGGTAAAATAGTATGCACAACGGCCAATTCTTTTAAGGGAGGGTTTCTTTTTTTATTAACGGAGGACCTAAATTTTAAAACGTACTTTTTTTTGGATTTTCGCATCTGGTCACCATAAATTTATATAACACGTGCATATTATACAATATGGATCGCGTACGTGTTTTACGCGATGCTCATGCGAATATTACAATTACTATAACATTAGTCGAATTCACTGTGCGCGGTGCAGCAGATGGTTTCTGTATCGCGGAATGTTCGCCAAATCCCGACGGAGATTTCGGCCGAACACAAAGGGACCGCGACGCGGGACCGGACGTGTAAAAAGAGACCTTTTCGGCCGTTTCAAAGCTCTTCGGGATGGCGGCACGGGGAGGGGGCTAGGGAAGTAGCGGGACGATAAGAATCCTCGGGATTCCGACCGAAGCGCACGGGGACCAAACTGTACTGACATCGCGCATAAATATAGAAATATCATATTGTAACATCCGCGGCTAATATACGCAGTAGCAATCGCAAAGCGGGCGCACGTCGAACGGAAAACGAATCTACAGTATCATCGTCGGTGACGTTTTAACACTGAGGAGGGCACGTGGGGCACCAGCCCAGAGCCCCCGAAAAAAACTATTTTTATCTTTAGGTAATAACGTATTGAGGAGATTTTTTTTCAGCTATACAAGCATTGAACACGTTGACCGCTGTACAGGCTACAGCAGCGGCTGGCGGTTGCGCAGTTATTATTAACTGTTGTTAATAGTTAATCGACAACTAATAGTTGATTAAAGTAGATAAAAATTGATGTCCAGGTAATGTAATGAATGATGATGATGATGATAATAATAATAATGCAATTATAATTTAAAAGAGTTTTTAAATCTTAAGACTACGAGTTGACTCTTTGTTTATTTTTAATATTAATATTAATTTTTTAGAACCTAAAACAAAAAAATACCACTATATCGTTCATAGAAGTCTATGTACGTAACAAATAGCTATTTCAGATTAAAAATATGTTGTTTTCTCATCAGCCATTAAACAAAAATTAATATTAGTTTTTTCATTCACGCTCATTTTTGGCTTCTAAAATGGCCCCCAAACTCTGTGTGCCCAAGGGCCCCTGCATAGTTTAAGACGGCCCTGATCATCGTAATAATGATCAACGGAAATTTCTCCGATTTGTCCGGTTCATTCCGCAAAACGCCTCGTCCCGAACATGGTTGCAACCGTGCCTTCTGTTTAGCCTATAATCGGCTAAATCTTTTCGCGCTGTCCGGCCGACCGTATAGGCACGAAACCAACCCGAAATTCGTTAATAATATAGTGTCTGTAATATAATCAATTCTCCGTATTTATCTTGTCTTTATATCATTTTTTAAGTTTCTCCTCTAGACATATCCGCTCGCCTGTTTTATATTTCGGCCTCAATATGCTCTACTAAACATATTGTTAACGAACACGCAGTTCGTATAAGTTATTGCGGTCAACCAATCGTGGACAACTTCTTTTTTTAGTGAAAATGTAAATCATTCACGTGTGAATTTGTATTCAAACTGCACAGTAC
Organism: Cinara cedri; assembly: GCA_902439185.1. Taxonomy (NCBI): domain Eukaryota; kingdom Metazoa; phylum Arthropoda; class Insecta; order Hemiptera; family Aphididae; genus Cinara; species Cinara cedri. The sequence continues at coordinate 1,841,513 of CABPRJ010001900.1, read as the reverse complement.
ACGAATTATTTTCGTAAAAAAAATTTGCCCGTAAATAAATAATAATAATATGACCCTTGCAGTAACACAAATAATTGTTCAATAATTTTTCTCGCGGCTTACAAAAGAATAGCTGCATATAGTAGCCTACAGTTTTAGGTGGGAAATTAGGTGCTGTGAGTCTGTGACGACCATTTATTGTTTTCCGATGTAACATCAAGGCCAGCCTTTGGACCAAAGATATCGCAGGAAACAAAGGACCAAGTGTGAGCTATCTCAGTACAAAAATTTTAAATTTCAATTTCGATATGTTGTGTTGAAAACTTCGCATAGTCTAATATTATGTTCAATATTTCGGTTATTCTCTATTGTTAAACAAAAATAAGGAATTTCAAAAAATGCTAACTATTACATAGACCGAAAATGCAAACTGCAGCAACCCCGGGTTTTTCGATTGGAGCGAGTCTTGCAGTGTTGAATTCAGGTATATGACAGAAGAGGCGATAGCCTCCCCTGAAATTTTGTTGGCCCCTTCTGTTAAATGTGGGTAAATTAATTATTAATTAAATAACTAAACAAATTTGATTGTAATTTTAGTAATACCCCCCCCCCAAAAAAAAAAATAAAAATATTGTCCGGATTCAACACTGGAGTCTTGAAGGGCAGAGAAAAAAAAACACCGGACGCATAGGGAACATTTTTAATTTAACTCGAAATTCAATTTTGCGGTGTGTTTATCGTCGACATTTTGCACTACGGTCATGCACGGGTGTGTCACTATTGTATAGGTTGAAAGTTAGGAAGGTGGGATGTACGGGGTAATTTAATTTATATCTATGCGCAACAATAAATCATATTGCTAATGAAACACGGTTGTAATCATCTACGAAAAGCCAACTAAATTGTATCCACATAAAATCAAATAAAATAACTGAAAAAACGCGACGATTCCAAATGGCTATATAGTGCCAATATAAAAGTATTTGGTGGAAATTCCGACAGTTAACGATTATATTTTCAACTGAATTACGACGACAGAAACCCTACGAAATTTATCGCGTAAAATACCACTTACTATAGCGGTGGGAGAAATCCAGATTAGCCGAAGTTTGACAATCCGGATTTGCGGATTTTACTATCCGATAGCGTTATGGAAATCGGGATTTTGATCATTTTCATGCAAATCAAAATATTATTTTTACGCGTTTTTCAACTCCAAACTCGAGGACCTTTTGTGTTTTGAAGTCCCAAATCCGTATTTTCGGATCGAAAATAAAAAAGCCCACGTCGTACAGTAGACCGTAATTGGGTACCGTCGGAAAAACAAAATAGGAGAGGGGGGGGGGTTGGAGAGAGGAAACGCAAGAGTACGTCAATAAATTGTCCACTATTACGATACGATAATATACCGTCTGTGGTGTCTTTAATAATATAATAAATTGATTATAAAATATTGTTTACATTATTTTATCGCAGTTATTGTATAATATTATTATTATTATTGTTATTATTATTGTACACACTGTCGGAGGTTTTTTCATAATCACAACAATAATAACGAAACGTTATAAAATTACGAAATGCCTACGACGGAATAGAACGACCGACGAGTACGGCTCGCGCGCACGCGCGCACGCCCGTGTGTGCGTGTGCGTGTGTGCGTTTGGAGCGAACAAAGAGCGGCGGATTATTATTCCCAATTGGCCGAGAACGCGGACGCCGGTGGTGACTTTTGCGCTCGTGATACTATCGCTCGTCGTCATGGGAACGTAAACGCAATAATACTATCGTGTTGTTATTATTATTATTATTATGGTCGTTTATTTTGTAATGAAATTGACGGCGGCGCGACGGGGAATCGGGATTTCCCGGCACGGAAAAGGACACCCCACCCCCCCGCGACGGGATTGACCGGCGGTCGTCAATGGGTAGTCGAAATGCGACGGGAAACCGGCGAACAAAATAAATACACTTCGTTTTGCTTGTCAAAACCGCGCGAATAAAATGCCGGGCTGTTATTTTGTCGACGGGAAGTTGAGAAGGTGCTACGCCAGTGGCGTAAATCGGCCTAAATTTCTGGCGGCGAGGAGAAATATTTTAATTTTTAACCCACCGATACTCCTCTGTAAATTACCACCTGATAAACAATTTATTTTCCTGTAGGTGCCAAAATTTTTTTTATGAAATAATTATATTATAAATATTGAATTATTTTGATGGTGAAAACTTTATTATTATAACATTTAAAGAAAAACTGCGACCGCGCGAGTGCTACATTTGCGCCGCCCAATTTACGCTATTGGTGCTATCTTATATACATGTGTATACATGTATTTATCATATTATTATAACCAGTGCCGTCATTATAAGAGGGGTAGGGGGCAAGACAACTGTTCCGGGGCGTCAAATGTTGTAATTTAAACCATCATTATTTAAAGCGTTAAATTAATACAAAGCGTAAGATTTAATCTCCGAGTCTCAACGATTTAAAGAATTGAAAATACATGTATCCTAGGAAAAAGTCGACGGGGTAAGCTATAGGGCGGACAATTGTATCTCACCCCGGAGCGCTTAAATCCGTAGGTATCCGCCACTGAAAACAACCGATAGTTATTTTAGAAAAACCGTTACGAATCTAGACATTTTTTTTTCATATTTAGTGCCGTCGGTCGATAAATCCGAATTTCTCAACGTAACTTAAAGGCACACGGCGGCGTGATCAAAGCGTTTTTACCTACCGCGGGACTGGTGGCGTGACTGTTAGCGAGCATAATCAGCGGGATAGTCGGCCGTTGGGAAAAAGCGAGGTGCGAAACGTCCCTGTTGGGGAACTCTCGTATTTGTTTTGGGTTCACGAATGGACCGGAGTCGAAATCAAGTATGAAATTTGAACATACCGCGATTGTTCGGTTATTAAATTATTCGTCGACGGTTTTATCAAATAAAAAAATAAAAAAATTGTTTTCTAGGTTATTACGCGCATTATGTTTTCTCGGCATTATTGTATTATTTCTCTTTTTTTTTCCGACGACCGAGTGGGTGTGTGCGGTGAAAAGCATTCGGAATTTTTTTTTTTTATACTGTAACGATTTTTTCCCTCAGCGTGCGTGTGCGATAGAAATAAAACGAAAATAATTATTATTGCGCCTCCGTATTCGTTATTATTATTATTATTATTATTACTTTTTTCCCCCCGTATTTTTTACAGCTAAAACATTTTCAATATCGCTCATATGACAATATCCTTACGAATTTCAAAAAGCGTTTATTCGCACGAGAGATTAGGCGATTTCGTCCCGTGCACGTACAGCATTGAAGCACAAAAGCGTTCAAGCGAAACGCTTTACGTGTCAGTCGGTCGGCGACGAACGTCGACTCAAACGAACGGAATGGATAGAGAAAAAAAAAAAAAAACTAAGTACATAATAAAAATATAAACCGCTGTTCGCTCGTTACGACAGCCCCGGAATGTCCCAGTGCCACAAGGGGATGAAACGCGAGAGCGTGCGCCCGTATGCTTACCGTGCACGGACAAGCGCCCGCACGCGCTCGCGCGCGCGCGTGTGTAAGAGCCGAGTACAGCCGCTCACCTCCGCACGGTTTGTGCGCGTGTATTATGTGGCGTTGCGGGTTTGCGGCGGCGGCGATCAATACGACGCAGTTTGTGTGACGTCAGACCCCCTCCCTACCCCCCACGAAGAACGGGTCGGGCGCGACCGATGGTGTTGGTAGGGGACGCGTCGGTCGGGTCCGTAAAAACAAGAGGATAACCCGATCAGCTGGCTTTCGTCTGTCTCTCGCTCTGGTCGTCGGTTCCGTTTATGATTTTTTTTTTGTTTTTATTTTCGTTTGTATATTATTGTTAGGAAATATATACATGTAAATATTTTATAAACATATATTATTATTAATAATATATAAATTTCGCTTTCTTTTTTAATACCGTATAACAAATATCCATTAAGTATTATTATTATTATTATTATTATTATTGTTTTCCGTCTAGTGTTAACGTATTCGTAAGACATATTAGTTTAAAGTAATTGACCCAGTATCGTTCATAAAACGCGACGGTTTACGAAGATCTCTTGTAAATATATCGTAATTAAACGTTATAATATCGCAATCTATCTGCTCGCAGTCTGCCATAGAGAGTGTAAAGGTGAGTCGGTTTTTGTTATTTTCGTATTAATTATTAATTGGCGTCGATCGGTTATTAATGGCCGTTTGCGGACCGCACGGTGTCCCGTACTCGTTAACAATGTTATTGCGCGTGTTATTTCCGTTGTTTCGGCAACCGTCACCGCGATAGCGATAACGAATATTAACTGCGTCGGTTTTTCGGGCGTATCGCGCGGCCGCGGCCGCCGCCGTCCTTTGTTCTCTCGTCCGGCGTCTACGCCTACGTTTTCACGAATAAACGGACACCGCAACAATGATGATATCGTTGTACACCGACGGTTCGTCGGCGCGAATTATTTATAGTCGTATTCTATTTTATTTTCATTGCCCGTAACGACATCGACCGTAAAAAAGTAATAATCGACATTCAAAACGCGCGCGTTAGCAAGCCCCCCACACATACCCGGTGGCACGAATAAGAACGAATGCGCGAAATCACCCCGGAAACGGCCGGAGATGTATTTCGGAAAACCGTGCCGGCGGAGGAGAAAACGAAAAAAAAAAAAAAAATAAATAAATAAAATAAAAATAAACCAACAATAATAAACACAGTCAGCTGTGTTTTGTTGTGTTTTCTAATCGCTTGCGTACGCGTTATTATTTATTATTGTTATTAGGTGGTTATTAGGCCGGTGTACTATTATAAATATTACGTATGCTCGACGGTTCAGGGTCATCGCCGCCGAGAGAGTTACGCGTCGTACGCGAGTCTCCGCCGGGTCGGATTTTTCATTTTCCTCTCGGTTTTTCGTCGCCGCGATAATTTATACGGTTTCTCTCTCTCTCTCTCTCTTTCTAACCGCCGCGTTTTTTTTTTTCTGTTTTCTTTCTTTCTCCGGACGCACACGAACGGCGTGTGTTGTAGTACCTGCGCGCGCGCGTATTGTACCCGAGTGTTATGCATTAGCCTACAATAGGTACGAAAAATCGTCCGTCGTAGTGCTCGGGGACGGTACAATCGGAAAATATCGTGTGATGTTTGGCGACGGGGAGGACGACGCCGGGACCACCGGGAGAAAGAGAGAAAGAGAGAAAGAAGGGGCTGTTGTTAAACGCGGAGGCTATACGCACACACGCACGAATGTCTTTGTTCCCGACGGGTCGCCCCTTGCCCCCGCCCGCCCGTCGACGACGAGAGCGGTCGCGGTTGTCGCCGCCGCCGTCGCCGCATTTCGATCAGCTGTTTCCGTCCGTCGCTTTTGTTCCGCGCGGCGTAACGATTTTTTTTTTTTTCCTGTCCGTACCTTTCTATATTTCCCGTCGTACGGTACGCGATGATGCACCGCCGTGCATCGTTATTGTTGTTGTTATTATTATTATTATTATTATTATTACTATTCCTCCTCGCGTTTTGAACGATAAAAATTCTCGGCAAACGGGAAAAAATAATGATACAATAAACGGCGATTTTCCCGGATAGCGGTGCATGCATATAACAATGACAACTTGAAATAGGTAATGGTGATGATACCGTAAAAACGCACTGCGTAGTAGCGATGGAAAAAAAAAAAAAAAATCTCGGTCGTTCCAACGCGCGCAGTCGGTGTTGTACCGTTTGGCCCTGGCGAAACCGCTTTCCCCCCCGGTTCGATAACGAAATACACACACGCACACACTCGCGCGCGCACAGTCGACAATTCGTAGGACTGGGACGCGTAGGACACCCTACCCGTGCACACATTACGAGTGGAGGACGCGTGACCGGCCGAAAGGTCGTCCGGGACGTTCGAACGCACCCGGTTACGCGTACGTTGAGAGCGACACACGAGTAGGCGGGTGTAATTACTTACAATGCGTTTGAACCGCGGACGTTACGATGCACGCGCTAGCGTATTAAAACGCGCGTGAATCGCGCCGTCGCCTACTTTCCGAAAGAAAAAAAAAAAAAAAAAAAAAAATTTTT